>JAWJVD010000217.1:190000-332500 GCA_038048745.1 Coluber constrictor foxii
TCCTTCTTTCTTTCCTGCCTTTTTCCCTTCTTTCTTTCTTTCCTCCCACCCACTCTCCCTCCCCCTCCCTCTTTCCCTTCCTTCCTCTTTCCTTTCTATACTTTCTCTTTCTTCTTTCTCTCTTTTTCTTTCTTTCATTCCTCCCACCTCCCTTTCCCTTCCTTCCTTTCCTCCTTCCTTCCTTTCTCTTTCCTTCTCTTTCTTTCTGTTTTTCTTTCTTTCTTTCCTTCCACCCACTCCCTCCCCCTTCCTCCCTTTCCTTTCTTTTTTTCTTTCTTTCTTTTTCTTTCCTCCCTCCCACCCACCCTCCCTTCCCCTTCCTTCCTTCCTTCCTTTCTTTCCTTCTCTTTCTTTCCTTCTGTTTTTCTTTCTTTCTTTCTTTCTTTCTTTCTTTCTTTCTTTCTTTCTTTCTTTCTTTCTTTCTTTCTTTCTTTCTTTCTTTCCTCCCTCCCCCTCCCTCCTTCCTCTTTCTCTTTCTTTTTCTTTCCCCCCACCCTCCCTTCCTCTTCCTTCCTTTCTTTTTCTTTCTCTTTCTCTCTTTCTTTCTCTTCACTTTTGTCTTTTGTTCTTTGCTATATTCTGTTTATTCTATTCATTTTTTGTTAGTTTTTATATTCATTGTAAAGCTTTTCATAAAAGTTTCTTTTTATATTTAAAAAGTTGAGGACTACCTCTACACACAAAGACAACCATCGCAGCATCAGTTATTTGCTTAACTAGCACAACAAAAAAGGTTGCAAAATCAGGCATGACTCACTTAATCACCACTTTGCCTAAACAATGGCGATTCTGGCCCCAATTCTGGTCGTAAGTCGAGGACCCTCTGTATCTGGGCCGAATTTTCCCTGAAAAATGTGAATTGGGCCCTTTATTGAATTTAATCCAGCCAGTCTTAAATCTCTAAAAATGTATTGTTGATGCACACAAAAATAGACAGCTGGTCCTCGACTTACGACCACAACTGAGCCCAAAATGTATGTTGTTAAGTGAAACATTTGTTTTTCAGGAGGTCGCGGAAGGACTCCTGCACACAGCAATCATCGTAAATGTGAGTCTGTTGTCGAGCATCCCAATGTAAATTATGTGACCATGCAACGGTCATAAGTATGAAAAATGGTCATAAGTCACTATTTTCAGTGCCGTTGTCATTCGAATGGTGACTAAATGAACTGTGATATGTCAAGGACTATCTATATATGCACACAAATATGCAGTCCTTACCCAGGGCAAATGACTGACTTATTCACCAGACACATGGAAAAATGCTCAGTTAATTAAGCATCTAATTAAATGCAGTCATTGTTAAGGTTAGAGTTATCCAGTAGCCTCTAAGCTTTGATGCACAATAGTGACGTCAATTTTTCCAAAGCCGGAAAAAATCAATGTTGTAACATGTGACCTAATTGGATCTGAAATCTCAGCTTTGAGCTCTTTTCATCATTCCAGCATTTTTAAAAAAAAACTCCAAAACAATGTTATCGGTTTATAGCAAAGTCGATCAAAGGGAACAGAGATCATAATCCTCAATTTACAAGTTCAAAAGTTACAACTTTAGAAGGGAGTTTTCGGTGAAGATTACGTAATTCCTTTCTTCCCGTATTCCTTTGAAATAGCAAATCCATTAACCAATTTCACTATTTTTCCAACTACCGCAAAAAAAGTTTATATAGGTCATAAGTCCTCCACTTATGACCACAACGGAGCCCAACATTTTCCGCTGCTAAACGAAACATTTCTTAAGGAGGTTCTGCCCCATTTTATGACCTTTTTTGCCACCCTTTGTTAAGTGAATCACTGTACTTGTTAAGTTAGTAGCATGGTTATTAAATGAATCTGGCTTCCTCAATGACTTCGCTTCGTCCGAAGGTCGCAAAAAGGGATCATATGCCCCCCCCGGGACATTAAAACCGTCATAAATATGAATCAGTTGCCAAGTGTCTGAATTTTGATCACGGATGCTGCAACGGTTGTGCCACCTTCACAATCCGCTCCTCCGTTGGGGGTATTTTTCCATCTATTTTGGGAGGGGGGCAGTGTGTGGTTTTGTGAGTTGCCTCAGTGTGTCACCAGGGAGACAGACTATAAACTTTGGGTCGGGCGTGCCTCCGATTGTGCAAGGGGTGAGGTCAAAAGGCTGGGTTTGATTGTGATAATTGGGGCTGCTGACTAATGCAGTGTGGTGGAAATTTCGTTTTCTGGTGTCAGCTTATCAACGGTGGCTCGGCTGGCCCATCCGGCAGAGGCGTCTTCATTGTTATGGCGTTGCTCTATTTGCTGCAGTCACACTACACAACAAAACATCACATCCCGCACTAGAATGAAGCTGCCTTCACCACTGTGCAACCCCTGGACTCTGCTCGCATTATGTTATTTTATTTATTTTATTATGGTATTGTATTGTATTGTATTGTATTGTATTGTATTGTATTGTATTGTATTGTATTGTATTGTATTGTATTGGCTTGGCTTGGCTTGGCTTGGCTTGGCTTGGCTTGGCTTGGCTTGGCTTGGCTTGGCTTGGCTTGGCTTGGCTTGGCTTGGCTTGGCTTCCATTTTTTGCATTGCATTGTATTGGATTGTATTGGATTGGATTGGATTGGATTGGATTGGATTGGATTGGATTGGCGTGGCTTGGCGTGGCTTGGCTTGGCGTGGCTTAGCTTCCATTTTTTGCATTGCATTGGCTTGGCTTGGCTTGGCTTAGCTTCCATTTTTTGTATTGTATTGTATTGTATTGTATTGTATTGTATTGTATTGTATTGTATTGTATTGTATTGGCTTGGCTTGGCTTGGCTTGGCTTGGCTTGGCTTGGCTTGGCTTGGCTTGGCTTGGCTTGGCTTGGCTTGGCTTGGCTTGGCTTCCATTTTTTGCATTGTATTGTATTGTATTGTATTGTATTGTATTGTATTGTATTGTATTGTATTGTATTGTATTGTATTGTATTGTACTGTATTGTACTGTATTGTATTGGCTTGGCTTGGCTTGGCTTGGCTTGGCTTGGCTTGGCTTGGCTTGGCGTGGCTTGGCTTGGCATTGTTGTGTTGTGTTGTGTTGTGTTGTGTTGTGTTGTGTTGTGTTGTGTTGTGTTGTGTTGTGTTGTGTTGTATTGTATTGTATTGTATTGTATTGTATTGTATTGTATTGTCATTCCGTTTCGTTCTGTTCCGTTCCGTTCCATTCCATTCCATTCCATTCCATTCTATTGACTTGCTTGGTTTGGTTTGGTTTGGCTTGCATTTTTTTTTATTGTATTGTGTTGTGTTGTGTGGTATTGTACTGGCTTGCCTTGGTTTAGTTTGCATTTTTTTATTGTATTGCATTGCATTGGTATTTGTATTGTATTGTACTGTATCAGTATTGTATTAGTATGATATCCATATTTGCATTGCGTCGAGTAATTGTGTAGCAGCTGTCCAAATAAAGTCAGAGAGACTGACACAAAACTTGTAGTTTTATGAAAATGAATATATTTAACATTTATATTTATAGCAGACAAGCTAGTCAGGAGCATAGGAACATCATGAGGTAAATCAAAAAGCATACAAAGGAGAAAAAGGCGGGAAAAAAGGAAACTCCCCCTTTACACCTATGGCAACCAATCAGAGCGCAGATTGCCTCATGCAGGAGCCTCCACTCTCCAATCAATCAAGTGCAACTGTGTATTCTGGTCCATTGTTACGCTTTATTCTTCCAGCTACTAAATTAAATATTTCAACACATTGTATGGTATTGTATCAATATCCTGCCTTTTTTTATATAAATAACCCAAAGCGATTGGTTCAGGTGGCTGTCATGCCAAAGGCAGGACTGGGACTAGACTGGGACCGTCTCCCAGTGATTGGTTCAGGTGGCTTTCATGTCAAAGGCAGGACTGGGACTAGAACTCACCGTCTCCCGGCGATTGGTTCAGGTGGCTGTCATGCCAAAGGCAGGATTGGCACCAGAACTCACCATCTCCCGGCGATTGGTTCAGATGGCTGTCATGCCAAAGGCAGAACTGGGACTAGAACTCACAGTCTCCCGGCGATTGGTTTAGATGGCTTTCATGCCAAACGCAGGACTGGGACTAGAACTCACCATCTCCCGGCGATTGATTCAAAGCCACCCAAGTTGGTTTTCATGCTTAAGGCAGGACTAGAACTCTCCATCTCCTGGTGATTGGCCCAAAGTCACCCAGCTATACAAAGGCTTGGCATCTTTTTTTTATTTTTAGTGGTAATTCTTTTTTTTTTTTAAATCAAATTTCATTGTTAAGTTAAAAATATAGAAAATCATTTAAAAAAACAAAATAAGAAAGAGAGAGAGAATGAGAGAGAGAGAAAAGCATTAAGAAAAATGGCTTTTGATTTTCTTCAGGGTGGTAGATTCCTAAAATAAACAAAACAATCTTTTGTTTGGCATTTTCTATCATTACAAAATTATTCTAATTCTCAGAGCCTAAAAATCAAAGTTTCATTCCCTCCCCCCCTCCCAGCTTCTTTGCAAAAAGTCCCTAAGCAGTTTCCAAGTAGAAGAAAAAAAAGGAGATTATTTTATTTTCCTGTAATGAAAACAGTCAATTTCACCATCCTCTTTGCAATCCACTCTTCCATTGTGGGAATTAGCCTATCTTTCCATCGTCGTACACGTTAAGTTCCTCGCTGCTGTTCAACATTTATCATAACAAAAGTTCCAATTTTTTCTTTTCAAATTCTTTGGCAGGTGAGAGTGGCGGGTTGTATGAACCCAACTTTAAACCACAGCAACCAAACCGCGAGTTTTGAAATGCGATTCACAACTGCATTCAAACCCGGTGAGATTCCGCAATCTCAAACTTAGTTAATCCTCCATCTCCAATTGACTAATCCCCAAATCTAGTTATGCAAACACAATTGCTACGCTCAGATAATAGATATGCTCAGATAACAGGGAAGGTGGATTATCTGGTTCACACCACATGGATGACTTCTCCGCTTACCCAATGCAATGGGTTTGATAATCTCCTTTTTAGTCTAGTTAGGTTGTGTGAAATCAAAACTTTTGGGGAAGTGGGGTTGGAGCAGAGACAGATGAGTAAACATTTCCTTCTTAGGTAATGCACCAGAGGTTTTTTTTTTTTAATTAGATTTATATGCCGCCCTTCTCTGGAGACTCAGGGCGGTTTACAATGCGTTAAGCAATAGCCTTCCTACTTTTGTATATTTTATACAAAGTCAGCTTATTGCCCCCACAAACTGGGTCCTCAATTGACCTCCCTTAGAAAGGATGGAAGGCAGAGTCAACCTTGAGCCTGGTGAGATTCGAACTTGCAGTAATTGCAGGCAGCTGAATGTTCTTCTTTCTTTCTTTCTTTCTTTCTTTCTTTCTTTCTTTCTTTCTTTCTTTCTTTCTTTCCTTCCTTCCTTCCTTCCTTCCTTCCTTCCTTCCTATGCCACCCTTCTCCGAAGACTCAGAGCAGCTTACAATGCGTTAAGCAATAGCCTTCCTACTTTTGTATATTTTTTTTATACAAAGTCAGCTTATTGTCCCCACAAACTGGGTCCTCAATTGACCTACCTTAGAAAGGATGGAAGGCGGAGTCAACCTTGAGCCTGGTGGGATTCGAACTTACAGTAATTGTAGACAGCTGAATGTTAATAACAGGCTATTTAGTCTGTTGAGCTATCCAGGCTCCTTGTCAGAAGGGTCACAAAAGGGGACCGTCATAAATAGGAGTCCATTGCCAAGCATCTGAATTTGGATCACACGACTGTGGGGAATGGTGCAACGGTCGTTAAGTGTGAAAAACGGTCACTTTTTTCAGTGCTGGGGTAAACTTCAAATGGTCGTTAAATGGATTGTTATAAGTCGAGGACTACCTGTAAGTGTTTTTTTTTATCTCAGCAACTTTTAAGGTATTGGATTTAAATTCCCAGAATTCCCTAGCCAGACATGTCGGCTGGGGGATTCTGGGAGTTGAAGTCCACAAATCTAACAGTGACTCACTGCTCTAGAGAGCTAAAACAATGATTCTGGATCAGAGAACTCGGTTTAAATCAGATTTTGCTTCCCCTGTTGCTAAAGGAAGCAGCTAATTTTGGGATTCACCTGTTTCTACTCCAATCCCTCCCCACTATTCCCCAAAAGTCAGATCTGGGACCGAGGAGTAGTGTGCACTCTGTACATGCTCTGAGTTGAGTTCATCCTGCCCTGTTCTAGAGCCCGTGAAGCCAGGGAGCAGAATGCACTCTGCACATACTCCGGCCTAAAGCCCTTTTGCCCATTGTGGAGCCTGCCAAGCCAGGGAGCAGAATGCACTCTGTACATGCTCCGGTCTGAACCCCTCCTTCCCCGTTCTGGAGCCTGACAAGCCAGGGAGCAGAGTGCACTCTGCACATGCTCCGGCCTGAACCCCTCCTGCCCGTTGTGGAGCCTGACAAGCCAGGGAGCAGAGTGCACTCTGCACATGTTCTGGGCTGAACCCCCCTTTCCCCGTTCTGAAGTCTGCCAAGCCAGGGAGCAGAATGCACTCTGCACATGCTCCGGCCTAAAGCCCTCCTGCCCGTTGTGGAGCCTGACAAGCCAGGAAGCAGGATGCACTCTGCACATGCTCTGGTCTGAACCCCTCCTGCCCCATTCTGGAGCCTGCCAAGCCAGGGAGCAGAATGCACTCTGCACATGCTCTCGCCTGAACCCCTCCTGCCCGTTGTGGAGCCTGGCAAGCCAGGGAGCAGGATGCACTCTGCACATGCTCTGGGCTGAACCCCCCTTTCCCCGTTCTGAAGTCTGCCAAGCCAGGGAGCAGAATGCACTCTGCACATGGTCCGGCCTGAACCCCTCCTGCCTGTTGTGGAGCCTGACAAGCCAGGGAGCAGAGTGCACTCTGCACATGTTCTGGGCTGAACCCCTCTTTCCCCATTCTGAAGTCTGCCAAGCCAGGGAGCCGAATGCACTCTGCACATACTCCAGCCTAAAGCCCTCCTGCCCATTGTGGAGCCTGCCAACCCAGGGAGCAGAGTGCCCTCTGCACATGCTCAGATCTGAGCCCATCAATGCACTCTGCACATGCTCAGATCTGAGCCCATCAATGCACTCTGCACATGCTCAGATCTGAGCCCATCCTGCAAAGTGCTGGAGCCTGCCACACCAGCTGTGGTTCAGGGTAGCAGGGCTGAACAACCCTGGTGGGGGAGAGGGGCTCAAATGAACCAGGAATCATTGATTTCCCCCTCTCCCACCCCAGCCCCCCCCAAAAAAGTTCCCAAACTTTCTTCCAAACCATGCAGCTGGAGGAAGAGCCCAGCGGTGCCTCCCTCCCTCTTCCAGATGTTCCTCCCTTCCCTTCCCTTCCCTCGGCTGGAAACAAAGTTGCATCCTCTCCCCCTCCCCTCCCCACCCCGCCAAACCCCTCCCCTCTCCCCTCCCCAGAAGCAGGAGGAGGAGGAGGAGGAGGGGGCGGCCCCTCTCGTGCACGCGCCCAGCGGAGCCGCGCCCTCCGGAGACTCTTCCCTCCCTCCCTCCTTCCTTCCTTCCCACGCCGGGGGTGGCAGTGGACAGCCTGGGAAGTGGGTGAGGTGGGGGGAGAAGGGGGCGGGGCAGGGAGCAGGGGGGCGCGCCCCCGACGCGCGTGCCCGACGAGCCGGAGTTTGCGCGCTGGCGGGCGGAGCGCTTTAAAAGCCCCGCGCGCCTCCGATCGTCCAGCTGCTCCGCCGCCGCCGCCGCTGCTTCTTCTCCTCCTCCGCCGGGCGAGAGAGAGAGGCTCGCTCCCGCCGCCGCCTCTCCGAGCGAGGCAGGGCGCTGTGGCCGGCTGGCGAGGTGAGTTCCAGCGATGCCCTTTTGGAAGGAACCGGGGAGGGAAGGGAGACGGGACGGGCTCTGCTCCTCGTCTCCCCGGTGGGTGGGTGGGCGAGGGCGGCTGGCTGGCCCCTCTCTCCGTCCGGCCGATCCTCTCTCTGCATCTCGGCCGCCCCCCGGGACTTGCTTTCGGCTGGAGAGAAAGAAAGGGAGAGGGGGGTGAAAAAAAGGGGGGGGCTTTCGGTTGAATTTTGCACGGGGCACATCGGGGGGGGGGTTGCGCTGAGTTTTGCACGGGGCATCCAAAGGGGTTCTTAGGCTGACTTTTGCACGGGGCATCGATGGGGGCGGGGGTTGCGCTGACTTTTGCACGAGGCATCCAGAGGGGTTCTTAGGCTGAGTTTTGCACGGGGCATCGGGGGAGGGGAGGTTGCGCTGACTTTTGCACGGTGTTGCATGGAGGGAGGGAGAGGTTCCGCTGACTTTTGCACGGGGCGTGGGGGCGGGTTGCGCTGACTTTTGCACGGGGCATCCAGAGGGGTGGTTCGGCTGACTTTTGCACGAAGCATCGATGGGGGCGGGGGTTGCGCTGACTTTTGCACGGGGCATCCAGAGAGGTTGTTAGGCTGACTTTTGCACGGGGCATCGAGGGGGAGAAGTTGCGCTGACTTTTGCACGGGGAACCCGGGGCTGGGGTTGCGCTGATTGTTGCACTGTGTTGCATAGAGGGGGCGGGTTTGCGCTGAGTTTTGCACGCGGCATTCGGAGGGGAGGGGGTTGCGCTGACTTTTGCACGTCGGGGAGGGAGGTTGCGCTGACTTTTGCACGGCGCATTCCGGGAGTTGCGCTGACTTTTGCACATCGAGGGGGAGTGGGTGTGCTGACTTTTGCACGGTGTTGCATCGAGGGAGGCCGGTTGCGCTGATTTTTGCACGTCGAGGAGAGGGGGAGGGAGGTTGCGCTGACTTGTGCATTGGGCATCCTGGGATGGGGTTGCGGTGACTTTTGCACATCGAGGGGGAAAGCTCCTCTGACTTGCACCGGGGCATCCAGAAGGAGCTGTTCGGCTGACTTGCACGGGGCATCGATGGGGGAGAGGTTGCGCTGACTTTTGCACGGGGCATCCGGAGGTGGGCTTGCGCTGATTCTTTGCACGGTGTTACTTCGACGGGAGCGGGTTGCGCTGAGTTTTGCACGGGGCATCCAGGACGGATGTTCTGAGTTTTGTGCGGGGACTGGGGGGAGGGAGTTGCGTTGAATTTGGCACGGGGCATAGAGGGGGCTACCCCAACCAATCTCCTTGTATGTATGTTGTGCACTGGCAATCAAGCTTTGAAAATGGGGTGCATCCCCCTCTTTTTCTGCCCCGGGAGGGGGGAGAACTCCAGCACAGACTTTTCTGCAACTTTGGAGCCGCCAAAGTTGCAGAAGTTGTGGCTGAATGGCATCTATGGAAGGAGTTTCCATGCGAGACTAGAGAAAAGAAAGATTTGGGTGGGCATGATAGCAGTTCTCCAATATTTGAGGGGCTTCCCCAAAGAAGAGGGGGGTCAACTATTCTCCAAAGCCCCTGAAGGCAGGACAAGAAGCAACGGATGGAAACTCATCAAGGAGAGAAGCAACTGAGAACTAAGGAGAAACTTCCTAACACTTAGAGCAATTAACCAGTGGAACTGCATGCCACCAGAAGTTGTGAGTGCTCCATCATTGGAGGATTTTAAGAAGAGATTGGACAACCATTTGTCTGACATCGTAGAGGGTTTCCAGCTTGAGCAGGGGGTTGGATTAGAAGACCTCCGAAGTCCCTTCCAGGTTTATTTTGATTGATTGGTTGATTGATTGATTGAATTGCTTTGGTGCACCTACGCACGGAGCTAAACTCCGATCCGGGGTTTGCTCAGCCTCATTGGAAGAGTTAACCATGTCGGCTTGTATGGAAAAGGGGTTGGGGGGTTGCAACCTTAATAAAAGAGTGCAAAGGAGCTGTGGGGCAGGTCAGAAGACTTCTGGATGAAGAAGTAACAGCCTGGTGGTGCAGTGGACTAAGTGCTGTTAAAGTAGCACTTAGTTGCCAGCTGCCTGCAATTACTGCAAGTTCAAATCTCACCAGGCTCAAGGTTGACTCAGCCTTCCATCCTTTCTAAGATACGTCAGTTGAGGACCCAGTTTGTGGGGGCAATAAGCTGACTTTGTATAAATATACAAAAGTATGAAGGCTATTGCTTAACGCATTGTAAGCCGCCCTGAGTCTCAGGAGAAGGGCAGCATATAAATCAAATCAAACCAATAAATTAATAATAAATTTCAAATACTCTCTTCTTTTAGGAGACTCTCCTGCAAAGCGGGGGTCCCGTGCCTGGGTTGGACTACACTACCCATCAGGCTCGGCACCTGCGAATGAAACTTTGCAGAGGTCTGGAAGTGTAAGGTATGGGCAAGCAAGTAAAAGGGTTTGGTGAATTGGAGGGTGATGGAACGAATTATTTCATTTATTTATTAAATTTATATGCTGTCCCATCTTGCCAGCTGGATTTCTTGGCCCAGAGTAGGGTCAGTCCTTGATTTACAACAGCTCGTTTAATGACCGTTCAAAGTTGCAGCGGTACTGAAACCAGTTTTCACACTTACGATATTGCGGTATCTCCATGGCCAGGTGATCAAAATTTGGACGCTTGACTCATACTTCTGACGGTCACAGCGTCCCGGGATCATGTGATCCCCTTTTGCAATCTTCTGACAAGCCAAGTCAAGGGTGGGGGGGGGAAGACGGATTCACTTAACAACCGTGTCCCTAACTTAAGAACAGCGGCGATTCACTTAACAACGGTGGCACAAATGGTCGTAAAGTGAGGCAAACGTCAAAAACAACTGCCTTAGCAACAGAAATTTGGGACTTGATTGTGGTCGCATGTGGAGGACTGCCTGTAACTCAAACGCTCACAGGAAAGGATGTTGGGCTGCTGCTTTTTTTTTTTTTTAAGTTTGCTAATACTAAGATGCAGAATTTGAGAGAGTAAATTGTAACTGGGAACCAGTTTGCTTGGTTGGTTGGGTCCAGTCTTGGCTGGATCTCCCTTGCAAAGTTGTCGTTTTGGCAGCCGAGTTGCTGGAGATAGTGTGGTAACTGCCTTACCCTGATTTCTTGAAGAAGAGGCGGCATGTAATTCCTAAATATGTACTTATGCAGGCGTGCTGTTTGTATGCGTTGCTGTAGCATTGGGGGTGGGGGCAAGATTTTGGGCAGTGGGCTCCGTGAGAAATAAACTTCGGCGTTGTCTCAGGAGCCCCCGGCAGTCGGATAAGAGTTCCAGGTGTTCAGGCATTCAATCCCGAAGTGCTCTCGCGACTGGACTACTGTCGTGAGGTCTTCCTGGGGCTACCCATTGAAGAGCATTCGGGAGTGATGCTCTTCCCTGCTCCGTGAGCTGCACTGGTTAATAGTTTGCTTCCGTTTTCAATTCAAGGTTGGCCACTTTAAGACTTACGGACTTCAACTCCCAGAATTCCTCAGCCAGCTTTGCTGGCTGAGGAATTCTGGGAGTTGAAGTCCACAAGTCTTAAAGTGGCCAAGGTTGGCAACTTTGCTGGCTGAGGAATTCTGGGAGTTGAAGTCCACAAGTCTTAAAGTGGCCAAGGTTGGCAACTTTGCTGGCTGAGGAATTCTGGGAGTTGAAGTCCACAAGTCTTAAAGTGGCCAAGGTTGGCAACTTTGCTGACTGAGGAATTCTGGGAGTTGAAGTCCACAAGTCTTAAAGTGGCCAAGGTTGGCAACTTTGCTGACTGAGGAATTCTGGGAGTTGAAGTCCACAAGTCTTAAAGTGGCCAAGGTTGGCAACTTTGCTGGCTGAGGAATTCTGGGAGTTGAAGTCCACAAGTCTTAAAGTGGCCAAGGTTGGCAACTTTGCTGGCTGAGGAATTCTGGGAGTTGAAGTCCACAAGTCTTAAAGTGGCCAAGGTTGGCAACTTTGCTGACTGAGGAATTCTGGGAGTTGAAGTCCACAAGTCTTAAAGTGGCCAAGGTTGGCAACTCTGCTGGCTGAGGAACTCTGGGAGTTGAAGTCCACAAGTCTTAAGGTGGCCAAGGTCGGCAACTTTGCTGGCTGAGGAATTCTGGGACTTGAAGTCCACAAGTCTTAAAGTGGCCAACATTGGAGACCCCTGCTTTAAAGAGCCCCTTCCTGGCATGGTCCAGGTTACTTGAAGGACCATCTCACCCCACTGGGATTGCTCCTAACCCCCTGTGCCGGCAGAGGAGGCACACTGTGGGTCCCATCAGACCGATTATTCCTGCCGGCGGGGTCCAGGAGCAGGGCCTTCTCTGCGGTGGCTCCTGCCCTCCGGAACGTCTCGACCCGCGATGTGAAGTTGGCCCCAAGCCTCCTACCTTTTCATAAGGGACTAAAAATCTGGCTCCGTCAATTGGCTTTGGGGCTCCAGTGGAGGAAAAGAGCCATGGAGGTGGTTGATTGCGTAACAACAGATCCCACCTCCCTGACCACCATCACTCCACCCCAGCACCCCCCTCCCTCAAATGTGTCTCTAGTTTTAATGTTTTGATTTTTTAACTTTAGCTGTTTTTAACTGTAAGCTGCCCAGAGTTACCCTATGATAAGATGGGCAGGCAATAAATTGTAGAGAGAGAGAGAGAGACAGAAAGAAAGAAAGAGAAAGAGAGAGAGAAAAAAGAGACAAAGGAAAAGGAAGAGAGAGAGAGAGAGAGAGAGAGAGAGAAGAGAAAGCAAGACAGAAAGAAAAAAAGAAAGAGAAACCAAGACAGAAAGAGAAAGAAAGACAGAAAAAAGAGAGAAAGAGAGAGAAAGAAAGAGAGAGAGAGAGAGAGAAGAGAAAGCAAGACAGAAAGAAAAAAAGAAAGAGAAACCAAGACAGAAAGAGAAAGAAAAAGAAAGAGACAGAAAAAAGAGAGAAAGAGAGAGAGAGAAAGAAAGAGAGAGAGAGAGAAAGAGAAAAAAGAGACAGGAAAAGGAAGAGAGAGAGAGAGACAGAGAGAAGAGAAAGCAAGACAGAAAGAAAAAAAGAAAGAGAAACCAAGACAGAAAGAGAAAGAAAAAGAGAAAGACAGAAAAAAAAGAAAGCAAGAGAGAGAGAAAAAGAAAGAAAAAGGAAGAAAAGAAACAGAAGGCGAGACAGAGGAAGAAAGAGAAAGAAAAGAGGAAGGAAGATATGGATGGTGTCAGAAGAATTCAGATTCTGCTCACCACCGTTCCTTGCAAGTAATAATCCAGCACAGCAAGAAATGAGAGAAATTACAATTTGAGCAGCTGAATTTCTGCATGCAGGGTTTTGTTCCTCAGAGGTAGAAATTCCCTGCCTTAAAATCGTCCCGTCCTTCCTTTCTCTCTTATTAGAAGCATTTTGCTTCTAATGAGGCCGCGTTGGGAAGACTTCCTTAAAATTTCAGGAGGAATTATTTATTTATTAGATTTAGATTTATTAGATTTATATACCGCCCTTCTCCTTGCAGAATTGCCATAGGACTTAACCAGAAACCTTTGCAAGTACAGCTGGTCCTCACGTTACGGCCACAACCGAGCCCAACATTTCCGTTGCAAAGCAAGATAACGGTTAAGTGAGTTTTGCCTTCCTTTATCTCCTCCCTTGCCAAGGGTTGTTATTTGAACCCTTGCAGTTAAGTCACTAACACGGTCGTTAAAGTGAATCTGGCTTTGCTTGTCAGATTCGGTCGCAAAAGGAAGTCATGCAACGTCGTAAATATGAGTCAATTGCCAAGCGTCCACATTTTGATCATGGCGACGATTGGGGGTGCCGTAATGGTCGTAAGTGTGAAAAATGGTCATAACAGCCATGGGGATGCCGTAACGGTCGTAAGTGTGCACAACGGTCATAAGTCACTTTTTTCCAGTGCCGTTGTAACTCCGAATGATCACTAAATGAAGTGCTGTAAATTGAGTTACTTGCCAGGGCTGTAAAATAAATCCAGCCGGAGTCTGCCTTCTCTTTTGATATAATCCCTTTGTAATCCCTTTGCTGGCTTCGCAGTTTCCTTCTTCCTCCTCTTCCTAATCCTCTCCCTTCCCCAAAGGTGTAAGGTGTGTGTAACTTTTGAGGAGGAGTCTTCGGGAAATGGTCATACTTTCCCCATAATAAGTGATGATGAAGTTCAAAGTAATCCAGTAAACGAAACTGGGGGAACTCCCCAGTTCCCAGGAAAATACTGGCAAGAGGGTTAAAAAGTGAATTTTCTCTTAAGTCCTCAGTGGGAACCGGATTTCCTTGTCTTGTAAAAATCTGGAGTCAAGGGCTGTTGGCCTGTGGAAATGTGGAGTTTGTTGAAACTGGTTTTATGGGACATTTGGGAAAAAAAACCATGGTTTAAATAGAAGTCAATATTTGTAGCTCAGAGTTAAATGGTGCGGTCCTCGGTGCTCGCTGAGCTTGGCTTTTTTCTTGTAAACGTTTCATGACCTGCCTAGGTAACATCATCAGTGTTGGAAGAGAGTGGGGTTAGTGAGGAAGAAGAAGAGGAGAACTGTAGGGTCGTTGATGCTCTCTGATCTTGGTGGTTTTCTTGTAGACATCTCATGACCCATCTAGATAACACCATCAGTGCTAGAAGGAGTTGGGGTTTATAGAGGAGGAGGAAAAGGACTATGGGGTTCTTGGTGCTTTCTGGGCTTGGTTGTCTTCTTGCAAACATTTTATTACCTAACTAGGTAACATCATCAGTGCACAAGATTTGTTTGTTGAACTTTGCCCTTAAACATTGGGGCTTTTGGACATTTGAAGTTGGGAATCCTGGTTTGATCGCTTGAGAAGGGCTTCCTGGGGTCCTCTCGAAATGTTTTGGACTTGCGCTCCCTATAAAAAGGCTCCTCAACTCATAACCATTCATTTAACGACAGGAGCCCGGCGTTGGGTGCACAAAGTGATTCAGTCAATCAAAGCAGGCTGGAAGGGGACCTTGGAGGTCTTCTAGTCCAACCCCTTGCTGAAGCAGGAGACCCTATATATATATTTTATTTATTTGTTTGTTTGTTTGATTTATATGCCGCCCTTCTCCGGAGACTCAGGGCGGCTTACACTGCGTTAAGCAATACCCTTCATACTTCTGTATATTTATATTTATATAAAGTCAGCTTATTGCCCCCAACAAACTGGGTCCTCAATTTACCCACCTTATAAAGGATGGAAGGCTGAGTCGACCTTGAGCCTGGCTGGGATTGAACTCGCAAGTAATTGCAGGCAGCTGGATCTTAAATGCTGCCTTTGTAGGAGGCATTACTCCCCTACGCTACTCAGGCTCATTATAATTAGTCATTGATAATTAGACTTCTTTACCGCCCTTCTCCTGAAGGACTCAGGGCGGTGTACAGCCATATTAAAACACACAGAATTACAAAATTTAAAACCAATTGAAATCAAATATATAAATTCGGCTCAAAAATTTAAAACATAGACACACCCCTTTAAAAATTCATATTAGGCCAGTCCGGCTTGCTGGAACAGAAGGGTCTTCAAGGCATCGGCGCAGGTCGGGGATAAGACGAAGCTTTAGGGGGAGCTCATTCCAGAGAGCCGGTGCCCCCACAGAGAAGGCTCTCCCCCTGGGTGTTGCCAGTTGACATTGTTTGGCCGATGGCATCCTGAGGAGCCCCTCTCTGTGGGAGCTTATTGGCCGGTGGGAGGCTATTAGTGGCAGAAGGCGGTCTCGTGTATACCCCGGTCCTGTACCCGTGATGGCAAACCTATGGCACGCGTGCCACAGGTGACATGCGGAGCCATATCTGAGGGCACGCAAGTGTTGTCCTAGCTCAGCTCCAAAGCGCATGCGCGTGCCGGCCAGCTGATTTTCAGTCTTTCCAGGCCCACCAGAGATTGGGAAATGGGCCATTTCTGGTCTCTGGAAGGCCTCTGGGAGTGGTGGTGGTGGGGAAGGTTGTTTTTGCCCTCCCCAGACTCCAAGAAAGCCTCTGGAGCCTGGGGAGGGCGAAAAACGGGCCTATCGGGCTCACCATGCCATTGTGTGCCAAAAGCGGGGGTCACACGGGGGGGAGAGTTTTGCGCGTGCATGCATGGAGGGTGGGGCGCATTGAATTATGGGTGTGGGCACGTGTGTGCGCGACCCCCCTCTGCGCTCCCACTCCTTTTGGCACGTGATGGCAAAAAGGTTAAGCCATCACTGCCCTTATACCATCCCAGACAAATGGTTGTCCAATCTCCTCTTCAAAAATTCCACTGATGGAGCACCCACAACTTCTGGAGGCAAGAAGTTCCATTGGCTAATTCTCTGTTAGGATAAACCGGGGGAGGGGGGGAATTGGCGAAAGCCATGTTGGGCTTGGAGCTCCGCTTCTTTTGTGTGTAAATTGCCACATTTTGCACATACAGGTAAGTTCCCAACTTGCAACCGTTCGTTTAGTGTACCTTCGAAGTTACAACGGCACCGGAAAAAGTGACTTCTGCCCGCTTTTTTCACACTTACAACCAGTTGCAGCATCCCTGTGGTCACGTGATCAAAATCCGAAAGCTTGGCAACTGACATGTACTTATGACTGTTGCAGTGTCCCTTTTGCGACCCTCTGACCAGCGAAGTCAATGTCGGGAAGCCTGACTCGCTTAACAACCAGTTAACTGACTGAACGACTGCAGTGATTCAGTTAAGAACCGTGACAAAAAAGGTCACAAAAGGGGGCAAAAACTCGCTTTGGACTAAGCTGTCTTGCTTAGCGGTGGAAATTTGGGGGCTCTGTTGTGGTCGTAAGTCGAGGACTGCCTCTACCTACGATGGGGGTGAGGCGCTTTGCAAGAAGGACGCGTTTTTTTTGTCGTCGAGACGGAAGGATAAAGGTAAACCGTGGAGTTTGATTTAGCAAGCGTGTGTAAGTCTTGCAGAGAAGGGTGTGTACAGACTCACTTACTGAGTCTGTGATGTGAGTTTCTTGTTCCTTTCAGCCGGCGTTGTGTTATGGGGACTTTTCCACAACCCAGACTAACATAGCCATCCTGTGAGTTTTGTTATTATTCGGTATTATTATTTTTTTCTACTGCTTGGCAACTGGAGTTCTCCATGAGGGTTATACAGTGATGTTTATGGATGACGTGTAAAATTGAGATAGAAACACAAAGCCAACTCCCCCTTAGTTTTGTTTACTAGTAGACAATCTTTGCCAGGTTTGGTTTTCATCATTCCCGAGAGATTTCCTTAGCTAAACAGAAATGGAATGATCGAGGATGGCCAAAACGCAGTGGGATTTGAACCTTCGACTTCCTGCTGGCTTCCCCATTGGGTTTCCTTTTGGGAATCTGGCGAGAACCTTGTAAATCTCTCCTCCTCCTCTTTTCCTTTTCCTCCTTCTCCTTCCCTTCCAGAGAGGAAAGGAAGGAAAAGGAGGAGGAGGAGAGATTTACAAGGTTTTCTGCCAGATTCCTCTTCTCCTCCTTCCCCTTCCCCTTTTCCCCTTCTCCTCTTCCCCTTCTCCTCCTTCTCTTTCTCTTTCTCCCTCTCCTTCTCGTTTCTTCTCCTCCTTCCCCTTCCTTTCCTCTTCCCCTTCCTTTCTCTTTCTCTTTCTGCTTTTCTTCCTCCTCTGCTTCTCCTTCCCTCCTCCTCTCTCCTTCTCCTTACCTCTCCTCTTTCTCCTTCCTTTCCTTTCCCCTTCTCCTTCCGTTCTCTTTCTCCTTTTCTTCCTCTTCCCCTTCCCCTTCCCTTCTCCATCTCCTCTCTACGTCTCCTCTTTCGTTTGCCTTCTCCCTCCTTTTCCTTCCCTTCCTTTCCCCTTCCCCTCTTTCTCCTTCTCCTTTTCTTCCTCCTCCCCTTCCCCTCCTCCTCCTTATTTCTCCTTCTCCTTCTTCCCTTCCTTTCCCCTTCTTCCTTTTCTTCCTCCTCCTCTTCCCCTCCTCCTCCTTCCCCTTCCCTTCTCTCGCCTCCTTCTCTTTCGTTCTCCTCCCTCCTCCTTTTTCTCCTTCCCTTCCTTTCTGCTTCCCTTTCTCCTTCTTCTCTTTCCCTTCTCTTTCTCCTTGTCCTTCTTCTCCCTCTCATTCTCTTTCCCCTTAGATAAGGTATGTAAGAGATTGCTGCCGGATGGGAGAGGAAGTGAGGGATTGCAAGATAGACTGGGAAACTGTCACAGAATGTTGAAACTAAAGATCATGTGACCCCTGCAATACAGGTGGTCCTCGACCTACAACCACAAGTGAGCCCAAAAATTCTCTTGCTTAACGAGACAGTTGTTAAGTGAGTGCACAGGGGTTGGCTTAACCGTTGTGGCAACAAAAGGTCCTGAAATTGGAGGTGACTCACTTAACAACCACCTTGCTGAACAGCAGAAATTCTGATCTGAACTGTAGTCGTAAGTCGAGGACTACTTGTAAACAGAACCTTAACTTTGAAAGGACAAAGCGCAGCTGTGAAATCTGAACGGATATAGGTAGTCCTCGAGTTACGACCATAATTGAGCCCAAAATTTATATCGTTGAACGAAACATTTGTCAGCCGAGTTTCTTTCATTTTACAGCTTTTCTTGCCACCGTTGTTAAGCGAAACATTGCATTTGTGTAAATTAGTCAGACGGTTGTTAAGTGAAACTGGATTCCCTGTTGACTTTGCTCATCCGGAGGTCGCAAAAGAAGATCATCACCTGACCCGGGGACACTGCGACCGTCATAAACATGAACTACTTGCCAAGCATCTGAATTTCGATCACGTGACCGTCGGGGGAAGGTGACGCTGCAATGGTCATATGGGTGAAAAACGGTCCTAGCTCGCTTTTTTCAGTGCCGTTTTAACTTTGAATGGTCACTAAACGAACCGTTGTAAGTCAAGGACGATCTGAATGGCACTGAAATGCAGAAGCATGCAAACCAGACATGTGGGGGCCTTCCCAAAACTTGAACTGGAGAAGTCAAGCAAAAGTGGGAAGCGTAAAAACTTATTTTTCAGGCTTAAAGTCTTCCCTTAATAAAGTCACAATCGGGGGTACCATATTTTTCAGACTATAAGATGCTCCTAAATTTAGAAGCGGAAAACAACCCCCCAAAAAAGTTTTTGGCTTCCCTTTTTTCGGGCCTTTTTTTAGACCTTTTCTAATCTTTTTTTAGGGCCTGTTTTCGATGCTTTTTTCGGCCCGTTTTCAAGGTTTTTTGGGGGGCGTTTTCAAGGGTTTTTCTCGGCCTGTTTTTAGGGGTTTTTTGGCCCGTTTTCAAGGCTTTTGGGGGGCCGTTTTCAAGGGTTTTTCTCGGCCTGTTTTTAGGGGTTTTTTGGCCCGTTTTCAAGGCTTTTGGGGGGGCCGTTTTCAAGGGTTTTTCTCGGCCTGTTTTTAGGGGTTTTTTGGCCCGTTTTCAAGGCTTTTGAGGGGCCGTTTTCGAGGGTTTTTCTCGGCCTGTTTTTAGGGATTTTTTGGCCCTTTTCGAGGCTTTTGAGGGGCCGTTTTCGAGGGTTTTTCTCGGCCTGTTTTTAGGGGTTTTTTGGCCCGTTTTCAAGGCTTTTGAGGGGCCGTTTTCGAGGGTTTTTCTCGGCCTGTTTTTAGGGGTTTTTTGGCCCGTTTTCAAGGCTTTTGGGGGGCCGTTTTCGAGGGTTTTTCTCGGCCTGTTTTTAGGGGTTTTTTGGCCCATTTTCAAGGCTTTTGGGGGCCCGTTTTCGAGGGTTTTTCTCGGCCTGTTTTTAGGGGTTTTTTGGCCCGTTTTCAAGGCTTTTGGGGGGCCGTTTTCGAGGGTTTTTCTCGGCCTGTTTTTAGGGGTTTTTTGGCCCATTTTCAAGGCTTTTGAGGGGCTGTTTTCAAGGCTTTTTTTGGCCTGTTTTTAGGGGGGGTTTGGCCTGTTTTTGAGGCTGTGTTCAGCCCGTTTTTAGGGAAAAAACTGGCTGAAAAAAAACCCTAGAAAACGGGGCATGCAGAGGCCAAAAAACGGCCAGTGGGTAGACAGGGCTTTGGCAGTATTCAGTCTATAAGACATTTTCACCCTCTTTTGGGAGGGGAAAAAAAGTGTGTCTTACAGTCCGAAAAATACGGCAATTAAAAAAAAACACAAAACTGCTTGAAAAGCGGAATCCGCAACATATAATGCTGATTAGTCACGTCCTGATAAACACGGGTTCCAGACTCTGGGAGTGAGTAATGCTTTCAACCGACATGCGTCTCCTAGACCAAAATAGCAGGAACCCTCTCCGACGAAATCAAAGTGCTTTATTGGAGCAGGCAGCCGGGGGGAAAAGCAGATTTGCAGATGCTATGCAGGTAGTCGTTGACTTAGAACAATTCGCTTAGTGACTGTTCGAAGTTACGACGTCATTGAAAAAAGGGACTTGAGATTGTGTCTCACAATTACGGCCTTTGCGAGCATTCCACACGGTCACTGAAATTCAGACGCTTGGCAATTGATTCATATTTTTATTTATTTATTTTTTATTTTTTTTATTCATTTTAATTCAATTTAATTTATTTTATATTTTTATTTTTATATTATTTATTTTATTCTTTTATTTTATATTTATTTTATTTTATTTTAATTCGATTTAATTTATTTTATATTTTCTTTTATTTTTATATTATTTATTTTTATTTTATATTTATTTTATTATTTTACTTATTTTAATTCGATTTAATTTATATTTTCTTTTATTTTTATTTTTATATTTATATTTATTATTTTATTTTATATTTATTTCATTATTTTATTTTATTTTAATTCGATTTAATTTATTTTATATTTTATTATTTTATTTTTATATTTATTTTATTATTTTATTTTATATTTTTATATTTTATTTTTATATTGCTTAATGCATTGTAAGCTGCCCTCAGGTCTTCGGAGAAGGGCGGCATATAAATCAAACTAATAAATAAATATTTATTTTATTTTATATTTATATTATTTATTTTATTTTATTTTATTTTATATTATTTATTTTATTTTATTTTATTCTATATTTATATTATTTTATTTTATTTATTATTTTATCACTAAACAAATAGTTGTAAGTTGAGGACTACTAACCTATGTAGATGTTCTTTTGGTCAGCTAGTTACCAGTATGGTGTCAATGCAGCCTAAAATATTTGTCCCCCTAAACTGATGTTTTTCAAATTCGGAAACTTTTAAGATGTGTGGACTTCAGCTCCCAAAATTCCCTTGATGTCAGGCCTTTTAAGAACCAAGAAATATAACATGGAATAACCTCTGAGCAGAAATTGTGCCAAGCTAAACAACTGCTTACATCACTATAGATATATTCTGAAAATATAACTGCTGGGGAAAAAAAACTCCGTACTGGTGACAGGAAGGGCATCAGGCCAGGAAACACTCAGTTACCCAGACTCCACCCCCGCAAGGAATTATGGGGTCATTAAAAGAAGATGATGATTTTACTTCTTGTTATGCTGCAGCTAAGAGTGCCCAACAGGGTTTGCCTGGGTTTAATCTAACCAGGTTTAACTCAACGGAGGTAATTTCCTGGGTTCCTGTGACATCCTGGCCCATAAACACACCAGGTGAGCCAAGCGGCCCAGGTGACAGGTAGTTCTTGACTCACAACCACCCTTGAGCCAAACACTTCTGCTGCTAAATGAGACGGTCATTAAGCGAGTCTTGCCCCGTTTTACGACTTCTCTCGCCGCAGTGCTTTAAACGATTCACTCCAGTTGTTAAGGTGGTAATGCAGTTGTTATGGGAACCTGGCTTCCCCATGAACTTCGCTTGTCGCAAAAGGGGATGACTGCAACCGTCATAAATACGAGTCAATGGCCAAGCATCTGAATTTTGAATCGTGTAAAGTATGGAAAAGAGCCCTAAGTCACGCTTTGCAGTGAACGTAACTGCGAACGGCCACTGAACAAATAGTTGCAAGTTGACGCAACCACAATAATGTAGGAGGTCGAGTTTTGCTGGACATGCCTCATACGTTTCCTAAAACCAAGATTGGCTTAACGGTGACATCGAAACGGCTTGCTAAGCCCGAAACAACGCTGTGCAAACCACCATGGCTTAAAACAAGACCAGTTATCCTTTAATGATAGGTTAGCACCCAGTATGACGGTCAAACGAGGATACGGTACCCTACCCCCCCAAAAATAGAGACAGTCAAATCTTCCCCGGTTGACACGGAAGAAATCAGTGATTTTCCAAAGGCTTGTGAGTAGTGACTAAGGACGTTGTAGGGGGGACAATTGTGTCTAAATTCTCCAAATGTTTTTGGCTTGTAAACGCTGGCAGTTGGTACTCGTTTTCAGTCGATTAATTCATTCATCCCATCTTTACTACTTCAACGCAAGGCAGCAAACGTATCTAATACTCCCTTTTTCCTCCTGTTTTCCCCATGACAACCCTGTAAGGTGGGTTGGGCTAGGAGAGAATGGCCCAAAGTCATTCAGGCAGCTTTCATGCCTAAAGCAAGACTAGAACTCATCTTCTCCCGGTAATTGGCTCAAAGTCATTCAGGCAACTTTCATACTAAAGGCGAACTAGAATTCTCCGTCTCCTGGTGATTGACTCAAAGTCATTCAGGCAACTTTCATACTAAAGGTGGAACTAGAACTCAACATCTCCTAGTGATTGGCTCAAAGTCATTCAGGCAGCTTTCATACTAAAGGCGGAACTAGAATTCTCCGTCTCCTGGTGATTGGCTCAAAGTCATTCAGGCTGCTTTCATACTAAAGGGGGAACTAGAATTCTCCGTCTCCTGGTGATTGGCTGAAAGTCATTCAGGCAGCTTTCATACTAAAGGCGGAACTAGAATTTTCCGTCTCCTGGTGATTGGCTCAAAGTCATTCAGGCAACTTTCATACTAATGGCGGAACTAGAATTCTCCGTCTTCTGGTGATTGGCTCAAAGTCATTCAGGCAGCTTTCATATTAAAGGTAGAACTAGAATTCTCCGTCTCCTGGTGACTGGCTCAAAGTCACCCATCCAGCTTTCATGCCTAAAGCAAGACTAGAACTCATCTTCTCCCGGTAATTGGTCCAAAGTCATTCAGGCAACTTTCAGACTTAAGGCGGGACTAGAACTCTCTGTCTCCTTGTGATTGGCCCAGAATCACCCAGCTCGTTTTTATTTCTGTGGTGGGACTAGAACTCTCTGTCTCCTGGTGATTGGCCCAAAGTCACCCAGCTGAGCTGGCTTTCATACCTAAGGTGGGACTAGAACTCTTCTTCTCCTGGTGATTGGCTCAAAGTCATTCAGGCAGCTTTCATACTAAAGGCGGAACTAGAACTCAATGTCTCCTGGTGATTGGCTCAAAGTCATTCAGGCAGCTTTCATACTAAAGGCGGAACTAGAATTCTCCGTCTCCTGGTGACTGACCCAAAATCACCCATCCAGCTTTCATGCCTAAAGCAAGACTAGAACTCACCTTCTCCTGGTAATTGGCCCAAAGTCATTCAGGCAACTTTCAGACTTAAAAGTTTAGGGCAGGACTAGAATTCCCCGTCTCCTTGTAGTTGGCCCAGAATCACCCAGCTCGTTTTTATTTCTACGGTGGGACTAGAACTCACCGTCCCCTAGTGATCAGGCATGTATTCGAGGGGGATCCAAAGACAGCAAAGCTTAGTTAGTTTGGTCAGAGGATGGAGAGCTAAGAGGCTCATCCTTAGCAATTCTCAGCATGCCTGGAGAGAGACCCTATAGCCACAGTAACACGAATGAAATAAAATAACTTTGGTTTGCTATTGCAAATTCCATTTTATGAATTGCTCGGCAACCGGTTTAGTTTTAAAAGGCCTGTAGCTGCTCCACCACGGTTCTTTGACACCAAAATGTTTTTTTTTCTCCTTTGGATGATCCGTTAGGGGTCTCTCTCCCACCCCCTTTCTTGAGCGTGTTGCAAAGCCAGTGGGGAGGAGGGAATTCAGGAGAGGTTTTAAGACAAATATGCCTTGTTGCTTTGGCTTTCAGCCTCTCCCAGCTTCTGGGCAAGGGAGGGAGAGGGGAGCATCTGGCAAAGGCAGCCCCTTGCCAAGTTTTTGATAAAAGTGAAATAATCCGGGACTTTCTCAACTTGAAACAGAGAGAGAGAGAAAGGGCTGTGCGCGCCAGACCTCAATGGATGATTTGAGCTCTTTTTTTTTTTTTAATTTTCAATATCTCAGTTCTAACTGTGCTTACTTCTCAAGCCAGTCCGGGATCTGGGAATTGAGAAAGTCTGCAGGCAATTACAGTTGGAATTAAAATAAGAAGAAGAAGAAGAAGAGGAGGAGGAGGTGGAGGTGGAGGAGGAGGAGGAGAAGGAGAAGGAGAAGAAGAAGGGAGGGGAAGGAGAAGAAGAAGAAAGAAGAAGAAGGGAGGAGAAGGAGAAGAAGAAGAAGGAAGAAGAAGTAGATGATGGTTGACATTGCAATACCTGGTGATGCACGGATTGAAGATAAGCAGCAAGAAAAAATCACAAAGTACCGGGACTTGCAAATTGAAGTTGAGCGACTGTGGAAAAACAAATTATGCGTTGTCCCATTTTTGTAATTGGAGCCCTTGGAGCAATACCCAAAGGGCTACCCCGCTATTTAGAAATTCTAAATTTACCGGACTTGAACATTTTGACTGTACAAAAAACCACCTTACTCGGAACAGCTTACATCCTCCGACGATACCTTAACAGTTCCTAGGTCCTTGGTTAGGGCTTGAGCTGCTGAGCTATTAACCAGCCTCAAAGACTGTGAATCTCACTACAGATTAACCAATAATAATAGTAATAATAATAATAATAATGAGAAGGAGGAGGAGGAGGAGGAGGTATGGTTCTTTGACATTGCAATACCTGGTGACGCACGGATTGAAGATAAGCAGCAAGAAAAAATCACAAAGTACCGGGACTTGCAAATCGAAGTTGAGCGACTGTGGAAAAAGAAATCATGTGTTGTCCCGATTGTAATTGGAGTCCTTGGAGCAATACCCAAAGGGCTACCCCGCTATTTAGAAATTCTAAATTTACCGGACTTGAACATTTTGACTCTACAAAAAAACACCTTACTCGGAACAGCTTACATCCTCCGACGATACCTTAACAGTTCCTAGGTCCTTGGTTAGGACTTGAGCTGCTGAGCTATTAACCAGCCTCAAAGGCTGTGAATCTAACTACAGATTAACCAGTAATAATAATGATAATGATAATAATAATAGTAATAATTGTTAATGGTTGATACCTAGGACGCTGGCAGCAACTTGTATCAACTATTAGCACATCAATGGTATTTGTGATGCATTTTTTAATGTTTAGTTGGCTGAGTTTCATGTTTAATAAATAAAGTAATAATAATAATAATATACAATACAAACTGCCGACTTTGCAACGACAAAGTTGAAACTGTTTCACATGTAATATGTGAATGCAGCAAAATTGCACAAACTGATTACAAAGCTAGACACAACCGAGTTGCTAAATTAATCCACTGGTCATTATGTAAAAAATACGCCTTACCTGTATCTGAAAAGTCATGGGAACATAAAGTGGAAAAAGTTATAGAAAATGAGAAGGGGAAGATCTTGTGGGATTTTTGAATACAGACGGATCGTCACTTGGAACACAACACGCCAGATATAACAGTTGTCGAAAACCGAAACGTACAATTTATTGACATTGCCGGTACCAGGAGATGCCAGAGTCGAAGAAAAAGAACTGGAAAGAATCATGAAATATCGCAACCTGGCCATTGAAACTACACGGCTATGGATGAAACATGTAAGAGTGATACCCACTGTCATCGGGGCACTTGGTACCATGTCCAAGAATTTTATAAAATACGAATTTGCAGCTTCCTGCAATAACATCAGCGGAATTGCAAAAAACTCACTACTGGGAACATCATATATCTTAAGAAGGTACTTGGTTGATCCTTAGGATGCTGGCAGCAACCTGTATCAACCATTAACACCAGTCAATGGTATTTGTGATGCATTTTTAAATGCCAGATTTGGGGATGCAAATTTTGAGCCCTGTCAGGAATAATCTAATGTTGGTTAAAATAGACAAGCATGTGACTTCTGGGAAAAGTCCTGTTTCTCTCCTGTAGGTAAACCTAAAGTAGCCAGCTTTGTAAACTCAATTTACTTAAAGAGCGGTTATGTTCAGGCAATGCCCCTAAATCATGCCAAGTTAAGAAAATGTGTTTCCTTAACATTAACTTGGGAGTAAGTGTGCGGGGAGTGAAGGGAGTTTAAGATAGTCTTCGACTTAACACCACAATTGAGCCCAAAATTTCTGTTCTTAAGCAAGACATTTGTTCAATGAGTTTTTGCCCCATTTTACGACATTTCTTGCCACAGTTGTTAAGTGAATCGCTGCCATTGTTACGTGAGTAACCCAGTTGTTAAGTGAATCGGCTTCCCCCTTGACGTTGCTTGAGGGAAGGTCACAAAAAGGGATCACGACCTGACCCTTGGGACACAGCAACGGTCATAAGTATGAACCGTTTGCTAAGCATCTGAATTTTGATCCCATGATCATTGGAGATGCCGCGAAGGTCATAAGTGTGAATAACGGCGGTAAATCAGAGTTTTCACTGTCGTCGTAACTTTGAGCCAGGATTGAAATCCAACAGGTTCTGGAGAACCGGTAGCGGAAAATTTGAGCAGTTCAGAGAACCGGCAAATACCACCTCTGGCTGGCCCCAGATTGGGGTAGAAATGGAGATTTTGCAATCTCCTCCCCCCAGGAGTGGGGAAGGAATGGGGATTTTGCAGTATCCTTCACCTGCCACACCCACCAAGCCACGCCCACAAAACCAGTAGTAAAAAAATTTGGATTTCACCACTGCTTTGTGTTAAAGATATTGTTGTTGTGTTAGCAACCAGCAGAGTATAGTGCACAGAGAAACGTTGCTGAGAACAATGAAATAAGAGATACGTGCAAACTGGTTTATCAAAAGGTTTTCTTTATAGGAAATAAACAATCTCGTAGTGTTCTAAACAGTCCAAGTCTTTACCGGTTAAATCCAACAAGCTTCTTACCAAACAAACAGTAGTTGGTTCACTCTGGTTCACAAACCCCGGATGGTAGCAGATCCACCCACACACACACGATGATAGCAGCTTATCATCAACTGAATACATTACAGTACCTTTCTTAAATACGTTTACAACTAATTATAGCATGACTCAGCATTACAGCATGAGGCAGCATTAAAACTTAAAGTCACAGAACACATATATTGCCTGGACAATCTGTTAGGCTCAAACCATACCCTAACATTTTGAATGGTTACTAAATTACTGTGGTAAATTAAGGATTACCTGTGTCAGGTGAATCCCTTCCGCCGTGCTCTCAAGACCTTTTTATTCCATCAGGCTGGTCTGGCCTAACCTTTCCCTTTTTTCCCTTTTAAAAAGTAAATTTTAATCTGTTCTTAAATTTGGGATTTTAAATTTGTCTTGGGCTAAATTGTTTTAATTCGACTTTATTTCTGCTTTTAAATTTTTGTTTTTTACGTGTTTTATCTTGTGCCTGTTCACCGCCCTGAGTCCTTCGGGAGTAGGGCGGTATATAAATCAAATAAAACTAAACTAAACTGTTTCTCAACCCGGGAAATTTTAAGCTGTGTGGATTTCAACTCCCAGAATTCCCCAACCAGCACGGATGGGGAATTCTGGGAGTTGAAGTCCACACAGCTTAAAACCATCAAAGCGGAGAAATAGACTTTAAAAAAATTAACTATTTTCTTCGTTCTGAATCTTCAGTGCGGTCCACGAACCAAGATTGAAAAACAAAATACTGATTTTAATCTCTGGGATGGTTCACACATTCCACGCTAGAAGAGACCCACTTGGTGGGAAAGGAAAGAGGAATATTTAAATCCTTTTTGTTTCCGGTATTTTTGTGTCTGCCTCCACAGAAGTGGGTGTGGTTGCGTCTCCTGCTCCAAGCCTGTCTTGAATCTAACTTTGGTAGAGAGTTTTGAAGGGATTACAAAACACTTCCTGCCAGCAACTTTCCAAAGGGAGAAACAAAACTGTCGGTTTAAGTCTGATGACACAACAACCGGATTGGTTGGGTTACTTGGTTGCCCGTTAGACAGGTGATAAATCCCTCAAGAAACAGAATTTCCTAATTCTGCCGGAAGCCTTCTCTGCCAGTCTCCAGTGCTATAAAAAAAAATCCCAAATAACATACAAAGGTAATCCTTAACTTACAACAATTCATTTAATGACCTTCAAAGTTACAATGGCACTGAAAAAAAGTGACTTACAACTAGTTTTCACACTTACAACCATAGAAGAATCCCTGTGATCACATAACTTCAGACTCTTGGCAACTGTTTCATATTTATGACGGTCGCAATATCCCCGTAGTACGTCGTCATATTCTGCAACCTTCCGACGAGCAAAGTCAAGGGGGAAGCCAGATTCCCTTAACAACCGCAGGTGATTCACTTAACAACCGCGGCCAGAAAGTTTCTAAAATGGGGCAAAAGTCCACCTAACAACTGTCTCGCTTACAACAGCCATCTTGGGTGTTCTCAATGGCGGTTGTAATCCGAGGAGTCCCCGTTTTCCCGCTTTAGGCACAAAATCCATCCGGGTGACTCTCTGGGCCAGCCAGTTTCTCTTAAGCCCAACCCACCTCACAGGGTTGTTGTTGCGGAGACAATAGGAGGTGTGTATTTTGCTGTGTGTTTCTCCACTTTTGAATTATGTGTAAAAACAACAAATGCAGGATACAAAGAAACAAACAAACAAATAAATGTGAGATATGTGCGCCCCTGTGAATTCCTCCGTTGTGGATTTCTGATGAAAGACAAATAGTTGTGTTGCAAACAAAAAAAAGAAGAAGAAGAAAAGAGACGGTTGTCAGATAAGCAACGGTCTCTTGCGTTGTGTAAGCCAAATCTTTTCAGCCGCACAACAGCCACGCCTTGACTGTCCTAGTCAGGAGGTCTGAAAAGGATGATCCCGGGACGCTGCAACCGTCATAAATCCAGGCCTGTTGCCAAGCTTCTGAATTTGGATCACATGACTCCGAGGATGCGACAACAGTCGTAAAGTGTGAAATATGCTCATTAACAACTACAGTGGTTCACTTAACAAATATGGCCCGAAAGGTCATTCACACGGCACAAAACGCACTTAACAAATGTCTCACTTAGGAACAAAACTTCGGGGCTCAATTACGGTCGTAAGTCTGGGATTATCTGTATACGCCTTACTGAATATACATATATTTCCTGAATTTTGATCACATGACTGCAGGGATGCTGCCTGCAACAGTCGGTCGTTAAGTGTGAAAAACCATCGTATTTCACTTTTTCCAGCGGCGGCGTAACTTTGAATGAACAGTTGTAAGTTCAAGCATCAAAATTGTACCAGTGAGCCGGATTCAGTCGTCTTAAGACAGGGGTCCTCAAACTTGGCAGCTTTAAGACTTGTGGACTTCAACTCCCAGAATTCTCCAGCCAGCCCAGAATTCTGGGAGTTGAAGTCCAAAAGTCTTCAAGCTTCGCTGGCTGGAGAATTCTGGGAATCGAAGTCCACACGTCTTAAAGCTATGCCGGCTGGAGAATTCTGGGAGTTGAAGTCCACAAGTCTTCAAGCTACGCTGGCTGGAGAATTCTGGGAGTTGAAGTCCACAAGTCTTCAAGCTACGCCGGCTGGAGAATTCTGGGAGTCGAAGTCCACAATGTCGGCAACTTTCCCTCCCATTTGAACCTGGCTTGAGGCAAAAAGGGAATTTGACCTCGCAGTCCAATTTTTCTTTCTCTAAATTGCAGAACCAAAAGGTAAAAAAACAAAATTCGACACAACGGACGGCCCCTTTGGAATTAAGGGTTGGTTACCTTCCTGGCATGGGCTGCCGGGTGGAAAATCCGGCTGGATCCAGCGGTGTGCAATTGGCTGGCTTAAAGGATCAGTGGTTTTGTGTGTGTGTGTGCAACAGCCAAGGTGGGGCACAGGTGTGGCTTTTGTGCGGCTGGAAAGTCTCAGCTTACACAACGCAAAGAGACCGTTGCTTATCTGACAACCGTCTCTTCTTCATTTTTTTTTTTTTTTTGCAACACAACTGTTTGTCTTTCATCAGAAATCCACAACGGAGGAATTCACAGGGGTGCACATATCTCACATTTATTTATTTGTTTGTTTATTTGTATTCCGCCTTCGTTGTTTTTGCAAATAATTCAAAAGTGGAGAAACACACAGCAAAATACACACCTCCTCCTATTGTCTCCGCAACAACAACCCTGTGAGGTGGGTTGGTCTTAAGAGAAACTGGCTGGCCCAGAGAGTCACCCGGATGGCTTTTGTGTCCAAAGCGGGAAAACGGGGACTCCTCGGATTACAACCGCCGTTGAGATCCAAGATGGGTGTTGCTAAGCGAGACAGTTGTTAGGTGGAGTTTTGCCCCATTTTACGAACTTTCTGGTCGTGGTTGTTAAGTGAATCGTTTGCGGTTGTTAAGGGAATCTGGCTTCCCCCTTGACTTCGCTCGTCGGAAGGTTGCAGAAAGCGATGACGTACTGCGGGGATATTGCGACCGTCATAAATATGAAACAGTTGCCAAGCGTCTGAAGTTTAATCATGTGATCACGGGGATTCCCATGTGATCTGTGGTTATCAGTGTGAAAACTAGTTATAAGTCACTTTTTTCAATGCTGTTGTAACTTTAAACAATCACTAGATGAATGGCTGTAAGTCAAGGACTATACAATTCACTGTCTCCTGGTGATTGGCCCAAAGTCACCCAGCTGGCTTTCATGCCTAAAGTAGAACTAGAACTCACTGTCTCCTGGTGATTGGCCCAAAGTCACCCAGCTGGCTTTCACAGCTAAGGCAGAACTAGTTCACTCATTGTCATTGGGGGAATTCTGAGGGTTGAAGTCCACCCACGTTGGCCTGGGGAATTCTGGGAGTTGGAGTCCACCCATCTTAAAGTTCTCAAGGCTGAGAAACGTTGCCCTAAGGGATTCACTCATTGGTGCAAATCAGTACTGGATTCCAAATCCCGGCGCTACCAGGTCACTATTGGGAGCGTGCGGATATGCTCGCTTTGCGAGCATGCAGCACTTCTGCGCACATGGAGAAGGTTCTGCGCATACGCAGGGCGTTTTTGATGACGTCTGGGTGGGTGGGCGGAGCCTCCTGACGTTGCCGCTACCAGTTTTCTCGAACTGGGGCGAACAGGTAGCAACCCACCCCTGCTGCAATTGTGAAACCTTGTAGCCTTACAACAATTGGACGATTGTTAGCCTGCGGAGGATTCAAGATGAATCAGAAAGACCCAACTGATCCTTCCTGCGGTTGTCGCCAAGATCCTTGTATTCAGAGCGACGCCTTCCGTTACGCTCCCAGAGATCCACTGATCTCTGGTGACTGAAATTTGTGGTTATCTGAATTAAACCAAATTCTTGGGGTTTTCACCCAATATTTTGCAACTCTAAAGCAACCATCTATCTGAGTGGTTTTCCCACCCTAGAATCGGCTAGCTAAGAATGCTGCAGGGTGAACACGTGCAGGCAGTCTCTGCTTAACAACAGTTCATTTAGTGACCGTTCGAAGTTACAACGGCACTGTTAAAAACGAGTTTTATGACTGTTTTTCATTCTTACAACCAACCGTTCCAGCATCCCCATGGTCGTGGGATGATATATTCCGTGACCACTGACTTATATTTATGACCATTACGGTGTGATCCTCTCAAATATTGGAAGATGCTATGATGTCACTCTGGTCTTTCTCTTCATTAGACTAACTAATTGCCACAACCGATCATTGTACAGTTTAGTCTCCGATTCCCCCAAATCATCTTCGTTGCTCTTCTCCGCACTCTTTCTAAAGCCTCAACACGCCTTTAGTATCGTGGTCAGAGGTGGTACACATCCGGTTCGTAACATTCGATGAAAACCGGTTGCTATGGTATGTGACTCTCCACCTCCGATCGTGGTGACTAAAACTGGACTCCATAGTAATGCGTTAGTGACGTATTAATGTATTATTATGAAAAGAAGTAAGAATTTGTGCCTTTTGTTAGCAAGTTCCTGGAAAATCCATGCCAGTTCTTCTTTTCGTTTTGCCCAAGTCACGGTTTTTTTCCTCAGTCCCTTGCAAGTCAAAACTTGCAGTCTGCTGGTTTGGTTTGGTTTTTGCTTCTCAATTTGGAGGGGAAGAGAGAGAGAGAGAGAGCGAACGAGAAGAAAAGAGAGAAAGAGGAGAGAAAGAAGAAGAGGGAAAGAGAAGAAAGGGAGAAAGAGAGAAAGAAGAAGAGAGTGGGGAAAGAAGAGAAAAGACGAGAGAGAAAGGGAAAGAGGAGAGAAATAGAGAAAGAGGAAGAGAGAGGGAAAGAGGAGAGGGAAAGAGGAGAGAAAGAGAATGAAGAAGAGAAGGGGAAAGAGAAGAGAAAGAAGACGGGAGAGAAAGGGAAAGGAGAGAAATAGAGAAAGAAGAGAAAGGGGGAAAGAGGAGAGAAAGAAAGAAGAGAGGGAAAGAGAACGAAGAAGAGAAAGGGAAAGAAGAAGAAATGGGAAGACGAGAAAGAAAGAAAGAAGAAGAGAAAGGGTCAGGAGAGGGAAAGAGAGAAAAAGAAGAGAAAGGGAAAGAGGAGAGAAAAAATGAGAGAAAAGAAGAGAAAGGGAAAGAGGTGAGAGAAGGAAATATGAAAGCGAAAAGGAAAAAGAAAGAAGGAAAGAGAAAGGAAAACGAGAGAGGAGGAATGAGAAGAGAGGAGAGAGAAGAAAAGAAAAAGAAGGGAGAGAAAAGAAAGGGAAAGTGGAAGAGACAGTCTGTATTCTGTTCATTTAGTGACCGTTAAGATGGCACTGAAAGAAGTGACTCATCACCCTTTTTCCACATTCCCCAGAATCACGTGATTGACATTCAGATGCTTGACATACTGACTCACCTTTATGACGGTCACAGACTCCCGGAGTCACACAATCCCCTTTTGCGACCTTCCGACAGACAAACTCAAGGAAGGGGGGGGGGAACCAGATTCGTTTAACGATCATGCGACTCATTTAAGAACGGCGGCGCTTCACTTAAGGAAGGTAGTGGGGAAAGTCGTAAAACGGGGCAAAACAACAAATTTCTCCCTGAATTAACCTAAATTTAGGGCTCGGTGGCGGTCGTAAGTCGAGGACCGTCTGTATTTCAGAGAACAGGTTGGGGGGGAGTTTTTAAGGGTTTTAAAGGGAAATGCTATAAATGCAACACCATTCGGAGATTTTTGATTTATCCTGCCGTGCTCGGTTTTCACCCTTGTCTCTTTTCTGTTTAAAAATAGAAGCTGTTAATCATCTTTTGTCTCTTCCCCAGGCTACTGTATATAATTTATTCCTACTGTCACCTCCCTTCTCTTCAGTTCAGTTGGTGTGCTGGTCTCACTTCGCTTTTCTTTTATTCTTTTTTCAGTTTTGAAACGGGCTGGCCAGTTTTAAAGTGATGGGCTTGCCTGGTAGAGCCTAAAAAAAAAAATTACATTTGTTTCCGGGAAAATATTACAGGTTTACCTGTAGTTTACTTTTGGAATAGATCTTTTCCAAATGATCGCAAACCAGGGGTGAATTGCTCCCGGTTTGGAACGGATCGCTCGATCCGGTAGCGATGGCGGTGGGTGGTTCGGAGAACGGGTAGCAAAAATCCCTGCGCCTCCTCCCCCTCATGCCCAGCTGAGCCGCGCGATCATTAGAGGCTTTTTTTTTTTACTTTTACTTTTAAAAGCATTTTTTTCTACAACCTCTTCGGCCGAAAAAAGGCTTTTAAAAGTTAAAAAAAAGCTTTTGATGATCGCGCGGCTCAGCTGGGATCGTCAGAGGCTTTTAAAAGCATTTTTTCTATAACCTCTTCGGCCAAAAAATGCTTTTAAAAGTTAAAAAAAAAGTTGGCCTCTGATGATCGCATGGCTCAGCTAAGATCGTCAGAGGCTTTTAAAAGCATTTTTTCTACAACCTCTTTGGCCGAAGAGGTTATAGAAAAAATGTTTCTAAAGGGGAAAAAAGCCTCTGCTGATCTGGCAAGTCAGCTGGGATCGTCAGAGGCTTTTAAAAACATTTTTTTCTACAACCTCTTCAGCCAAAAAAGTGCTTTTAAAAGTTTTTTAAAAAGCCTCTGATGATCACACGGCTCAGCTGGGATCGTCAGAGGCTTTTGAAAGTATTTTTTCTACAACCTCTGTGAGTTTGGTAGTTTCGTTGCAAATGTTTTATTAGAAAGGAGCGGGGTTTGTGGAGAGAAGAGGAAGACGACTGTGGGATCTTGCGGCTCTCTGAGCTTGGTTGTCGTCTTGAGGACGTTTTAAGACCCTACTAGGTAACATCATCAGAGCTAGGAGGAGGAGGAGGATTGTGGGATTGTTGATGCTCTCTGAGCTCGGTTATTTTCTTACAGGTGTTTCATAACCCAACTAGTTAACATCATCAGGGTTAGAAGGCAGAGGGAGGAGGAAAGACAATTGTGGGATCCTCGGTGCTCTGAGCTTGGTTATTTTCTTACAGACGTTTAATTACCCAACTCGGTAACTTCATCAGTGCTAGAAGAGAAGGGGGAGTTTGTGGAGTGGAGTGGAGGAGGCGGTGGGGTCCTTGGTGTTCTTTGAGCTTGATTGATTTTTGTGGATGTTATATTACGCAACTAGGTAATAGCATCAATATATAGTTTTATATCTCTCTTATATGTGTGTGTGTGTGTGTGTTTTCCCCAAAATAAGACATTCATCTATCTTATCTGTCTCTATCTATCTGTCTGTCTCTATCTATCCTGTTTCCCCCAAATAAGACATTCCCCTGATAATAAGTCCAATCGGACTTTTGAGCGCATGGCAATAAGGCCAAGCGCTTATTTCAGGGTTCCAAAAAATGTAAGACAGGGTCTTATTTTCAGGAAAACATGGTATCTATCTGTCTGTCCGTCTATCTGTCTCTATCTCTCTATCTGTCTCTATCTATCCTGTTTCCCCCCAAATAAGACATTCCCCTGATAATAAGCCCAATCGGACTTTTGAGCGCATGGCAATAAGGCCAAGCGCTTATTTCAGGGTTCAGAAAAATATAAGACAGGGTCTTATTTTTGGGAAAACACGATAAGTAGTTTGTCCTGTCAATGATGCTGGCTGAGGAATTCTGGGAGTTGAAGTCCACCCCTCTTAACATGCCCGAGTTTGAGAAACTTTGGGTTAAACAGTTCAAAGTTTGGAGCAGGGATGCCAATACCATCCCTGCTCCAGCGGGGAGGGAATGGGGATTCCCAACCTGTGATGTTGTTCGGGAAGGTCCCTGAGCATCCCACCTTCTTCGCCACCTGTGTCATGTCCACTTCTTCCATTCTTGTTTTCGTTCTGCAGGTGTCCCCGAGATGTCTTCCTGGGTTTGGTTCCAGGTGCTGCTAGTTTTGCCCTGTTTCGGCACCTCAAGGACTTGCTTCCCGAGATGCCACTGCGAAGTGGAGTCCTTTGGCCTCTTCGACAGCTTCAGCCTGACCAAAGTGGACTGCAGTGGGATCGGATCCCACCTGGTGCCTGTTCCCATCCCTTTGGACACCACCTACTTGGATTTATCTTCCAACCATCTGGAAGCCATCAACCAGTCCATGTTAACCGGGCCTGGTTACACCACTCTCGTAGGCCTTGACTTGAGCTACAATAAAATCTCCAAGATGGTCCCCACCACCTTCTCGAGACTCCGGTATCTTGAGTCTTTGGATCTGAGCCATAACTCTTTCGTGACCATCCCCGAGGACTGTTTCTCTCAGTCCCCTCTTGGAGAAGTGGACCTTAGCAATAACCTTCTCTTGGAGGTCACCTTGAATGTCTTTGCCTTCAAAGGTCAAGCGAAACCCATCAACGTGGACCTTTCCAACAACTTAATAAGCCGGGTGTCAAAATACTCGGATAAACCCGTTCCTAACATTCAAAGCTTGAATCTGTCGGGGAACCGATTAACCAGCATTCCAGATCTACAAGGGATCCCTCTTCGTTACTTAAACCTGGATGGAAACCCGGTGTCCGTCATTCAGAAGGACGCCTTCTTGGGCCTGATAGGGTTAACCCACTTGTCCTTGAGCGGGATTGACCATCTCTTGGACATTTCGCCTTTTGGTTTCAAGGACCTTTCCGCTCTCCAGGTCCTGGATTTATCCAACAACCCCAACATGAAATCCTTGAACCCCAAGGCGTTCTACAGCTTGAGTTCCTTGCAAGAGCTCAATCTGTCTGGGACGGGACTGGCCACCACTTTCTCCAAACCTATGTTGAGATACTTGCCTTCCATCAAGAGCGTGGCCTTGGCCAAGAACATCCGGTGCCTTAAGACCGTCCGGGAAGGCCACTACCACCGAGAAGCTGGACCGAGCAAGAAAGAGGTCCTACGATGTCACGGCAGCCACGGATCCGTGGCGCCGTACGTGTTGTGACCGAGGACCGCACGATGAGACTTCTTTTTTTTTTTAAAAAACACAGCCACGAATGTGCCTTCTGTACAAACATTTAATTTATACCTTTTTTTTTTTGTATATCTCAACTCCGCGTTACAATAATGGATGGGACAAAACGCTCACGAGTCTGGTCCGTCCGCCTCCCAAATTTCCAGTTCTGTGGACCACCGGCGACCAGGGGGAGGGGGGAGCGGGAAAGGGGAACGGGATGGTTTTACATGCGCGCCTGCCACTTGTGCAGATAGTTTCGTGTGCTTGCACACTCGCCGGCCGCTTGCACGGCCCAGGTTCCAACAAGCCATGAACCGCTACCGGTCCACAGAACAGGGATTAGAGTCCCCTGGTTTATTTGATTTTCCTAACCCTCAATTGTTCTCCCGGAAACCCTGAGACCACAGCTGTGTCTCCTACAGCAGGGGTGTCAACTCAAGGGCCGTGGGCCGCATCCGGCTGGCAGTGTGGTCCGATCTGGCCCACGGAGCCATCCTGGAAAATGTAAGAGGCCAGGCCACGTCACTTAGGCTCAGTTTACCCGCGTCGTTTCAGCCCGCTCTACCCAATGCAAAGAGGAAACGTGCCAGCAGTTTGAGGAGTGGCTTCAGGTGGGCCACGCCCACCCAGTTGGCCACACCCAGTGAGTGGCATCAAGTCAGCCACGCCCACCCAGTCAGCCACGCCTACCCGCCCCCGAGTTCAACCGCAGCGCTGATGCGGCCCTCAATGAAATCGAGTTTCATTAACACCCCTGATCTATGGTGTCCTTCAGATACAGATAATCCTCGCCTTACAACCGTTCGTTTAGTGACCGTTTGAAGTTGCAACGGCCCTGAACAAAGTGACTCATGCCTGGTTTGCATGCTTAGCGACTGTTGTAACATCTCCATAGTCACGTGATTAAAATCCGGAGGTTTGGCCACTGGCGTGTCTTTATGACGGTTGCAGTGTCCCGCGATCCCCTTTTGCGACCTTTCCAGCTGGCTATCAAAGTCAACAGGGAAGCCAAATTCACAGAACAACCGTGTGATTCGCACCACAATGGCCCTGATTCGCTTAACGACTTGTAGCAAGAAAGGTCGTAAAACGGTCTCAAAACTCATTATAACAGCCGTCTTGCTTAGCAAGAGCAATGTTGGGCTCAAATATGGTTGTAAATCGAGGACTATCTTCGATTCACTTCGAAGAGCTTCCGAAGAGGACAGTTCAGCCCAAGAAATTGTGGATTTGAGAAAATGTCTAGGGCAGTGTTTCTCAGTCTTGGCCACTTGAAGAGGTATAGAGGTGTTGGACTTCAACTCCCAGAATTCCCCAGCCAGCATGGGAATTCTGGGAGTTAAAGTTCACACCTCTGAAAGTTGCTAAGGAGAAACACGATTGTAACACACACATCCACAACCCATTCAATTCCATTTGAGGTGCTAACAGGCCAGAGATCTCTGTCTAATACCTTCTTTGGCCACAAGAGGGCAGCAGTTTACCGCAACCTTTCGGTGGAATTGTCCTTGTTTCTCTAAAAGTTCTTTGGTTTTTCCTCCAGCTCTTGTGATTTCTTAGTGGTCTTCCATCCTCACGCTAACCAAGTCTGTTCCTACCTTACTCAGGAAACTCACAGGCAGGGTGCAAACTGGATTTGTGTTGCTCAACCAAAGGCCTGAGGTTAGAGGCAGAGTTTGCACAGCCCCTTAAATGTGCAAATTAACGTATCAACGTAAAGTAAAAAGCCGCCTTTGCGTTGAGCTTGATCCTTGGAGATATCCAAGGAAGGCTTTTTGTAAAGGATATGGAGGCAGTCCCACTGGTTTTTTCTAGATTTTTAAAAATTTCCTGGTGGTCTCCTTTCCAGTGGTACCAACTTTTCTTCGCAGCTTCTGAACCGAGAGAGCCATCAGCCAAGTGCTGACACCGGATATTAATACAAATGCTGGCTCTCAAGAAAAGATGGCAGTTGAATGTTACATTTGAAAGTAGTCCTCGGCTTACAACCACAACTGAGCCCAACGTTGGCGTTGCTAAACAAGACAGTTAAAAAGTTTTGCCCCGTTTTTTCTGGCCACAGTCGTTAAGCGAATCCTGCAGTTGTTAGCAACACAACTGTTAGGTGGAGCTGGCTTCCCCGTTTCTTGTCAGCACGGTCGCAAAAGGGGATCCTGTGACACACACACACACACCTCGGGGACACTGCGACCGTCATAAATATGAAGCAGTTGCCAAGTATGTGAATTTTGATCACATGATCATGGGGATGCTGCAATGGTCATAAGTCTGAAAAACTGTCCTAAGTCCCTTTTTCCAACATTGTAACTTTGAACAGTCACTAAACGAACAGTTGTAAATCAAGGACTACCGGTATTTCCTTAAAATACCTCTGACTTTTAAGTTTTCAATCTCAACCAATCCTGTTCCTGCCAATTGTGCAAGCAAAGCTTTTCACTCTCACACACAAACATACAATTTTGGCAACAACCTTCGCGATTACAGTGAGTCCTCGACTTAACAATAGTTCATTTAGCGACGGTCTGAAGTTACGACGGCACTGAATTAACGTGACTTACGGCCTGTTTTTCACAGTTACGACCTTTTGCTGCATTCCCCCATAATCGCGTGATCAAAATTCAAAGGCTCGGCAACTGGCCTGTACTTACGACTGTTGCAGTCTTCCGGGGGGTCATGTGATCCCGTTCTCGCAGGAGGAAGCCCGATTCACTTAACTGGGTTACTAATTTTTTATCAGCTGTAGCGATTCACTTGGCAACGGTGGCAAGAACGGTCGTAAAATCAGGAGTGGTAGTCACTTTCCCTATGTGAGCGCGTGTGCACTTTGCCGGTGCTCACGCCTTCCGTACATTCACCCGGCCACAAAAATGTGCCTAAATAGGATGGCATAGAGTCGAGGACAGTGGGCGGAGTCACCCATGATTTCCGCAAGCGATTCTGACGAACCGGTCTGAACCGCTGCATACTACCTCTGCGTAAAATGCCCCAAAACTCACTGAACAGATATTTTCACTTTTAACCACAGACATTCTGGGCTCCGTTGTGGTTGTAACTCGAGGCCTACCTGTATTGTATTTTGTCACCCTGGGAAAGGAAGCCCATCTTCTCAAAAACTTAAACCTTTCTTCTCTCGTCTGGTTTTGGTTGCGTCACAGTTAAAGCCGAGTTAAGATTAAGGCAAACATTACGCAGGTCGCCCCTCGATGCTTTTCCAAAGGCTTCACAAAGGCCTCTCTTCATTTTTCCACCCGGCTGACATTTTGGCTGAAACAATTTCATTTTTCTCCTCTTGGCAAAGAGTGGCCCGTCTTGATCACAGAAGGCAGATTTCAACTGTAATTCTCCGGATCCAGCCGGATAGGATGGGAAAACTTCCCTGCCAGCTTGGATGTCAAAATTTGCAATCCGCGTAAGGAGGGAAAAAAAATCCCAAAAAGAACAGATTTGAAAAAGTGATGAACTAAGCAAAAAAAAAAAAGACGAGTCCAATTTAGCATTTTTTGTTTTTAGAGCCTGCCTGAGAAGTTCCATTTTCTTGGGGTTTGATCCACATTTTTTAAAAAAGAAAAAGATTTGGAATAACCGAGCTCGTGTGTATTTGTCTTGCATACATGCAGAACTGTAGTAGGTATTTTTTTTAAAAACGTGCATCTCGATAGTCCTCGACTTACGACCACAATCGAGCCAAGGATTTCTGCTGCTAGGCAAAATGGCCGTTAAATGTCTCCCCCCCCCATTTTATGACCTTTCTTACCACATTTGTTAAGTGAATCAGTGCAATTGATAAATTAGTAACCCGGTTGTTAAGTGAATCAGTGCAGTTGATAAATTAGTAACCCGGTTGTTAAGTGAATCAGTGCAATTGATAAATTAGTAACCCGGTTGTTAAGTGAATCAGTGCAATTGATAAATTAGTAACCTGGTTGTTAAGTGAATCAGTGCAATTGATAAATTAGTAACCCGGTTGTTAAGTGAATCAGTGCAATTGATAAATTAGTAACCCGGTTGTTAAGTGAATCTGGCTTCCCCATTGACTCTGCTGATTGGAAGATTGCAAAAGGGGATCACGTGACCCCTAGACACTGCGACCGTCAGAAATCCGAGTCAGTTGTCAAGCATCTGTAAATCACATGACCCTGTGGTACTGCAGCGGTCGTGTGAAAAATGGTCATGAGTCACTTTTTTCAGTATCGTCGTAACTTTGAACCATCACTAAATGAACCGTTCTTAAGTCAAGGACCAGCTGTATTTCTTTTCCCAAATCGCCTTGGTTTTTTTGTCCAAATTTCTCCAGAACTGGCTGGCTGCATTTTAACACAGGAATTATTTCCAAGGAATTTTAAGTTTTAAAATCTGAGCCACCTCAATATATTTTCTTTAAAAAAAAATCAGAAACTCATAAAACAACAGGGAGGGACGCAGTGGCTCAGTGGCTAAGACGCTGAGCTTGTTGATCGAAAGGTCGGCAGTCCAGCGGTTCGAATCCCGAGTGCTGCATAACGGGGTGAGCTCCTGTTTAATTGTCCCAGCTTCTGCCAACCTAGCAGTTCAAAAAGCACGTGGGCCATTTGCAGGAAAGCAACGTTGTTCATTCTGTTCCCAGTCGGCATCTCTGTTTGATTCTGGACTCCGTGGGGCTTTGCCAAGTGGGTATTTGGCAGCGTGCCAAGGGAGATAAAGGTTGGTGATTATCCCAAAGGACTTTTTGCAACTAATTGGGACTCAGCTGTGAATGAACGTAATTCACAGCCATTGCAATAAAAGAGGTTTTTGGGACTACTCGTTTGTTTTAAGGACTCGGGAAGCCAAGGTCACAACACTAGCTGCCTTCTCCCACCCCCACAAAGAGAACAAAAGAGGAACTGAAAGAAATCTGGGGAAGCAGGAGCCCCCCCCCCCTCAGCCCCAGACCCTTAAACCCGTCGTAAAAGTTTATGGCCATTAAATGGCCTGTCCTGCAGTTTGGAATGGGGAGAAAAAAAGACAGCCTTAAAAGAAAACATGGCTTTAGAGTGTGTGTGTTTGCGCATATGAGGGTAGAGCATTGTACCCCACTGGTTCTCGCAAGCGCTCTCCCAACGTTCCCGCAACCCTTCTGTGCCCTAGACAACTCGCAGCTTGACTACTGCAACACGCTGTACCTGGGGCTGCCCTTGGAAGACTTATCCAGATGCCCCAATTGGTCCAGCATGCAGCTTTTTCATGCCGCAGTTGTCAATCCACAGTGTGACTACAGATCCGGTCCTTGACGTACGACCACAATGGAAGCCACAACACCGGGATGCTGCGACCGTCATAAATACGAGTCAGTTGCCAAGTGCCTGAATTTTGATGATGGGACCACGGGGACGCTGCAACGGTTGTAAGTGTGAAAACGGTGGTCAGTCACTTTTTTCCATGCCGTTGTAACTTCAAACGGTCACTAAATGAACTGATGTAAGTTGAGGACTATCTACCGCAGCACATATTGGAAGAGGCTGCTGTTGAAGACTACCCAGAAGCTTTAACCGGTCCAGAATTCAATTCTTCATGCCACCTCACAGCTTGACTACTGCAACCCTCTCTACATGGGGCTGCCCTTGAAGTCTATCCTGAACTGGTCCAGAAGGCCACGGCGTGGCTAATGATGGGCAATGCCTTACTATGCCCATATAATATTTTTGGGTTTAGGGCCTGGTGACTCGAAGGACTGCCCGATTCCAGTAGAGGTGGTCTGATAAATATGATTGACTCATATTTATGAGGGTCTCAGCATCCCGGGGTCACTTTTGCGACCTTCTGACAAAATTCACTTAACAAACATGACAAGAAACGTCTTAAAAACGGGGGCAAAGCTCTCTTCACGAATGTCTCACTTAGCGACGTAAATGTGGGGCTCGGTTGTGGTCGTAAATCGAGGACCGCCTGTTTCTGCTTGATTGGATTAGATCCTGTAGGATGGATTCGTTCTAGCGTCCTTCGATTAAACCCCGGGGTTGCCTTGGTGACCTTCTCACGAAAAGATCCCCTTTCTTTTGGACCAATGACATCTCTGCGTCCTACACCATCATCTCATTCTTCCCCCCCCCCCCCATTTTTCGAACGAGGAACAAAGAAAACGCAATTAAAGCTAAAAAAAAATAAATAAAATTCTTCTGTAGAAGAAAAATCCCCTTCCGGGGAAATTCGAGGCTACGTGATCTTCTCGACCTGGTTTGACTTTTTGAGCTTGACAAAAAATGCGATTGAAGGCAAAAATGCAGCCTCCTCCAACAGAGCTAAATCACACCCCCCCAAAAAAGAAACAAGCATTTAAACTTAAACTCGGCATGATATTTCAATATTGCCCCTGCTTTTTCTCCCAACCAGGTTGCACGAACTCAGTGCGTCTGGCAAGGTGTCTTAATTTCGCTAGGCAATTCTGCAAAAATTTATTTATTTAATCCTTCACGTTTTCCCTTGAAGGAAAAGAAAAAATGTCAGCGATGCTTTGAGCCGATTCTCGAGGGAAGTGAGAAGTGCCAAAGATTGCCTAACCCTGGACAGGAAATAGGAAGAATTTGGACAATCTGGCTTTGTTCCCAGGGGTTTTGTTTCTGCAACATCCTGGTTTACTTAGGGGGGAGGAAATCCATAATGACGTTCCATAATGAAAAGGACATGATAGCAGTCTTCCAATTTTTGAGGGGCTACCCCAAAGAAGAGGGGTGAAATCTAGCAGGTTCTGGAGAACTAGTAGCGGAAATTTTGAGCAGTTCGGAGAACCGGCAAATGCCACCTCTGGCTGGCTGCAGAGCGGGGTGGGAATGGAGATTTTGCAGTATCCTTCCCCCAGGAGTGGGGAGGGAATGGGGGTTTTGCAATATCCTTCCCCCAGGAGTGGGCTGGGAATGGAGATTTTGCAATATCCTTATGCCAGGAGTGGGGAGGGAAAGGGGATTTTAAAATATCCTTCCCCCCAGGAGTGGGCTGGGAATGGGGATTTTGCAATATCCTTCCACCAGGAGTGGGGAGGGAATGGGGGTTTTGCAGTATTCTTCCACCAGGAGTGGGGAGGGAATGGGGATTTTGCAATATCCTTCTACCAGGAGTGGGGAGGGAATGGGGATTTTAAAATATCCTTCCCCCCAGGAGTGGGTTGGGAATGGAGATTTTGCAATATCCTTCCCCCCAGGAGTGGGCTGGGAATGGAGATTTTGCAATATCCTGCCAGGAGTGGGGAGGGAAAGGGGATTTTGCAATATCCTTCCCCCAGGAGTGGGCTGGGAATGGAGATTTTGCAATATCCTTCCCCCAGGAGTGGGGAGGGAATGGGGGTTTTGCAGTATCCTTCCCCCAGGAGTGGGCTGGGAATGGAGATTTTGCAGTATCCTTCCCCTGCCACGCCCACAGAACCGGTAGTAAAAAAATATTTGGATTTCACCACTGGCTCAACCTATTCTCCAAAAGACCAGAAGGCAGGCAGGACAAGAAGCAACGGATGGAAACTCATCAAGGAGAGAAACAACCTGGAATTAAGGAAGAATTTCCTGACAGGGAGAACAATTAATCAGGTAATTGAAAAGAAAGTAAAAAATCAGGATTGCTCAAATACCACTTCGGAAAATGATAAATTGAAAATGAATGCATTCTCTAATTGAGAGAGAATGGAGAGGGATAGAGGAGAGAAGAGAGGAAGGAGAGAGAGGGAAAGAAGAAAGGGAAAAGGAGAGAAAGAAAGAGGGGAAACGAGTAGGAGAGAAGGTTAGAAGGGAGGTGGGGGAAGGAGAAAAAGAGAAGGAGAGGAGGAAAGAAGAAAATAGATGGAGAGGGATAGAGGAGAGAAGAGAGGAAGGAGAGAGGGAAAGAAGAAAGGGAAAAGGAGAGAAAGGGGAAATGAGTAGGAGAGAAGGTTAGAAGGGAGGTGGGGGAAGGAGAGAAGGAGAAGGAGAGGAGGAAAGAAAGTAGAAGAGTAGATGGAAGAAGGGAGGGAGAGGAAAGAGGAGAGGGAGAAGAAGGATTGTTGTAAAACAAGGGAGATGAAATGGTAGAAGAGCAACCCCGAATATAACTAAATTGTTTAGGATGACAATTGCATTAGCATGAAAGGTAAAAGAAAAATATGTATGTTAGATAAGAAACTACATTTAAGATACGTTTATCAGAAAAAAAAAACTTTTAAAATAAACCCATGAGAATGCTACAATGGTTGTAAGTGTGAAAAACGGTAGTAAGTCACTTTTTAAAATGCTGTTATAACTTTGAAAAGTTACTAAAACCTGTGCTTTGATGGCCATCTGCTGATCTTCCAAGACTTTATGAGAGAAAAATATTCTGAATTTCTCAGGGGGATTTTTTTTTCCTTAGGGCGTCTGCAAAACATTTGAATTCAGTAATTGTTCGGGAGTTCCATTTATCTACTCTCTGTATAAAATGATGCTATTTTTTTTCTCTGGGTTGGATCTTGGCAGCTGGTAGGGCTCCCTCACTGGGAGACAAATGGGATTTCCTGATCCTAAAATCAGTGGAGATCCACTGCCCCCTTCTGGATTGGTCTTGATCGCTCAGCCTTGCATTTTCCATGAATCAACAATGGTGGATAATTAATCAAACACCATGATTTAATTAAGCGGTATTTCTCAGCCTGGGCCACTTTAAGACGTGTGAACTTCAACTCCCAGAATTCCCTGGGGTCAACATGGCTGACTGTGGAATTCTGGGAGTTGAAGTCCACATACCAGAAAAATTGGCTGACTGTGGAATTCTGGGAGTTGAAGTCCACATACCAGAAAAATTGCTGAAGATGAGAAACGCTACTCTGGAGCATTTCTAGGTAGTCCTCGACTTACAACAGACTGTTCAAAGTTACAACAGCACTGAAGAAGTGACATACGACTGTTTTTCACACTTACGACAGTTGCAGCATCCCCAGGGTCATGTGATTCAAAATTCAGATGTTTGGCAACTGACTCGTATTTATGACGGTTGCAATGTTCCTGGGGTCACGTGAGTCCTCCTTTTGTGACCTCCTGACAAGCAAAGTCAATGGGGAAGGCAGATTCACTTAACAACCGGGTTACTAATTTAACAACTGCAGGATTCACTTAACGACAGTGGCAAAAAAGGCGTAATATGGGGCAAAACTCACTTAACCAATGTCTCATTTAGCAACAGAAATTTGGGCTCCGTTGAACCAGTTCCCATGCATCCAAATATTGATTATACGACCACAGGGATGCAGCAGTCAAAAAACAGAAATGGTCATAAATCACTTTTTTCAATGCCGTCACTAAACAAACAGTTGTAAATTGAGGGCTACCTGCACGCATTTGTTCTTAAGGCTTAATCTCAGCCAGAATTAGTCCCTCTGTCCTTCTGCAACTTTTCTATTCGTAGCCAATGCCAGGTCCTGCTTTGCTTGTTACATTTTTATGTACTACCCATGTAATAACATATATTTTAGCTTTGTCCAAATAAACCAACTTTAAATCCCTTCCTTTTGCTTTGAACAATTTTTGTCTATGGAGTTTAAACAAGTTTGTTCACTTTAAATAGTGTCTCAGAACTTGACATAATGCGATTTTCTCCCTTCTCTTCCTCCCTTTTATAAATCCGACAGGAGACCATTATCCAAGTCGCTATTCTGGTTTCTCATTTACACATCCCTTTTAATTATGAAGACATTATTTGGTGTCCTTTGCCTATCCATCTTTTTTCTCTCCATGTCATTAATAATTTTTAAACCCATTTGAATCCGCCTCAGTTTCAGCCTTCTCCAGCAAAACTTGTTCCTCTTCCGTAACACCGTTTAAATTCAGTTTTATGGCAGCAGATCATCTTAAAAGTAGCTTCTCGGTGCATTGTTCCCAAATATCCTTGAATTCTATTGTATTTTGCTCCATTCTGTATTTGTTGAGTCTCTTCTTTAAGTCTAATCTTTAATTCTTTCTGGTTCCTTCTAGCGTGCAAACCTTCAAAATCTCATCATGTTTTTTCCCCCTAATCAACAGCATTTTGTCACGGGAAGCTTTCTAGCAATATATTAGAATACAGGTAGTCCTCGTCTTACGGCCACAGAGTTTTGCTTCATTTACGACTTTTCTTGCCACGGCTGTTAAGAGAATCACTGCAGCTGATAAATTAGCAGCACGGTTGTTAAGTGAATCTTGCTTCCCCATTTTGATTTTGTTCGTTGGAAGAGGATTATCCTCTTCTGTCGCAAAAGAGGATGATCACATGACCCCAGGACACTGCAACCGTCATAAATGTGAGCCAAGCATCTGAATTTGGATCACATGACCGTGGGGGGGGGATGCTGTAAAGGTTGTGAGAGTGAAAAATGGTCATAAGTCACTTTTTTCAGTGCCTTAAATTCGAAAAAAAAAATCACTAAAGGAATGTTGTAAATCGAGGACTACCTATATATTCATTTATGGCTACTTCAGATGTGAGGCTTATCCTTCCCTATTTTCCCACCTGCTGCTGAATCATTTAGATATGTCACCATTTTTCTTTCTCCAAAAAAAAAATGATCCTAAAATTAAGTTTTATTCACTTGTGCATCTCATTGGTACCTTAGATTACTGTTTCTCAACCTTGCCATCTTTAAGCCAGTTTGACTTCTAGAGAATCCCCCCCACAACTAACATTCGAGAGCCTTTCCCTGACCTCCATGAGGGCTAGCACCTTGGGATGCCTGTGAGGCCATCCCTGCTGCATGGAACCCGGCCCCCTCAGGGACCCAGTGAGGATGGAACGCTCAGAGGTCGCCATAGCAACGGCCAGACTCGACTCTCGGAACCTCGCGAGCCGTTTCCCCCCTTTCCCGCCGTCGCTGTGGCAACGTAGAACACCCCCCCCCGCCCGGCAAGCCTCGAAGGCGATTCGTCGCTGGTCGCCGTGGCAACGTAGAACCCCCAGCCCGGCAAGCCTCAAAGGCGATTCGTCGCCGGTCGCCATGGTAACTAGCCCACCCCGGCCCGGCAAGCCTTGCGGGCGGTTAATCGCCAGTCGCTATGGCAACGTAGAGCCCCCCCGGCCCGGCATGCTTTGCGAGCCGTCCGCCTTGGTCGCCATGGCGACGTAGAGGCCCTGCCCGCCAGGCCTAGCAGGCCGGCCTCTCGCCGCCGCCCCTGCCCCGCCTCAAGCCGGCGGGAAGGCGGGGTCAGCTGGCCCGAGGGCCCCGAAAAAGAGCGGATGCGGCGGCGGGCGCTTCCTTTCCTCCACAATCGGCCCTCCGACCGGCCATGGCTCCCGCCGGCGACCGCACCGGCTATTGGGGCCCGCCGACGTCCACCCTCGACTGGTGCGAGGAGAACTACGTCGTGTCCAACTACATCGCCGAGTTCTGTGAGTGTATGTGTGTGTGTGTGGGGGGGGGATCAGGTGCGCCTTCCTTCTTGAACCCCCCCTCCCCCAGGCTGGAGGGGGAGGGGTCGTTAAATTATTGAGGGGGGGGGCAGTCCTCAGCCTTAAAGCGTTGCCACTTTGCAAAGGGGGGCTTTGGTCGAAGCCATCCCTCCCCCAGAGTTTATTTTTCTGTGGGGGGGGGCTGCAGGTGGCCTATAGGAATGGCTTAAGGGGGTCTTCCCCCCCCCCCCACATTCCAGATCCTTTAACCCCCCCCCCTCCATTGTGGAGCTGTGAGGGGGGGGATCTTTGGAAAATAATAATGAGAAGGAGCAATCTTGGGTGGCTAGAATAACTAAGAGTTGGAAGGGTCCTTGGAGGTCATCTAGACCAGGGGTCTCCAACGTTGGCCACTTTTAAGACTTGTGGACTTCAACTCCCAGAATTCCTCAGCCAGCAAAGCTGGCTGAGGAATTCTGGGAGTTGAAGTCCACAAGTCTTAAAAGAGACTTAAAGTGAGCTTTGCTGGCTGAGGAATTCTGGGAGTTGAAGTCCACAAGTCTTAAAAGAGACTTAAAGAGAGCTTTGCTGGCTGAGGAATTCTGGGAGTTGAAGTCCACAAGTCTTAAAAGAGACTTAAAGAGAGCTTTGCTGGCTGAGGAATTCTGGGAGTTGAAGTCCACAAGTCTTAAAAGAGACTTAAAGTGAGCTTTGCTGGCTGAGGAATTCTGGGAGTTGAAGTCCACAGGTCTTAAAAGAGACTTAAAGAGAGTTTTGCTGGCTGAGGAATTCTGGGAGTTGAAGTCCACAAGTCTTAAAAGAGACTTCAAGAGAGCTTTGCTGGCTGAGGAATTCTGGGAGTTGAAGTCCACAAGTCTTAAAGAGACTTAAAGCGAGCTTTGCTGGGCTGAGGAATTCTGGGAGTTGAAGTCCACAAGTCTTAAAAGAGACTTAAAGAGAGCTTTGCTGGCTGAGGAATTCTGGGAGTTGAAGTCCACAAGTCTTAAAAGAGACTTAAAGAGAGCTTTGCTGGCTGAGGAATTCTGGGAGTTGAAGTCCACAAGTCTTAAAAGAGACTTAAAGTGAGCTTTGCTGGCTGAGGAATTCTGGGAGTTGAAGTCCACAGGTCTTAAAAGAGACTTAAAGAGAGTTTTGCTGGCTGAGGAATTCTGGGAGTTGAAGTCCACAAGTCTTAAAAGAGACTTCAAGAGAGCTTTGCTGGCTGAGGAATTCTGGGAGTTGAAGTCCACAAGTCTTAAAGAGACTTAAAGCGAGCTTTGCTGGGCTGAGGAATTCTGGGAGTTGAAGTCCACAAGTCTTAAAAGAGACTTAAAGAGAGCTTTGCTGGCTGAGGAATTCTGGGAATTGAAGTCCACAGGTCTTAAAAGAGACTTAAAGAGAGTTTTGCTGGCTGAGGAATTCTGGGAGTTGAAGTCCACAAGTCTTAAAAGAGATTTAAAGAGAGCTTTGCTGGCTGAGGAATTCTGGGAGTTGAAGTCCACAAGTCTTAAAAGAGACTTAAAGAGAGCTTTGCTGGCTGAGGAATTCTGGGAGTTGAAGTCCACAAGTCTTAAAAGAGACTTAAAGCGAGCTTTGCTGGCTGAGGAATTCTGGGAGTTGAAGTCCACAAGTCTTAAAAGAGGCTTAAAGCGAGCTTTGCTGGCTGAGGAATTCTGGGAGTTGAAGTCCACAAGTCTTAAAAATGGCCAATGTTTGGAGACCCCTGATCTAGACCAGCGGTCGCCAACTGGCGGTCCGCAGAAAAATTATTTGCAGTTTTTTCTATTTCACTAAATACCTTTTTTTTAAAAAAAATCCATATTAGTGGTTCCTGAGGGTTTAAAATTATGAATTCCCTGAGGTCCGAAAGATTGGTGACCCCCCCTGATTTTGACCAACCCACCGCTCCCCATAGTACTATTTCAGATGAGTGGCTGTCCAGTCTTTTCTTAAAAAACCTCCAGGGATGGAACAACGAAGACTCCTGGTGGAGGCAGAGCTGTTCAGAGTAACAGTAACAGAGGTGGAAGGGACCTTGGAGGTCTTCTAGTCCAACCCCCTCCGGTATCATTTCAGACAAATGATTGTCTGGCCTCTTTTGGAAAGCCTCCATTTTTTTAAAAAAAATTGATTTATATGCCGCCCTTCTCCGGAGACTCAGGGCAGCTTACAAGGCGTTGAGCAACAGCCTTCCTACTTTTGTATATTTATACAAAGTCAGTTTATTGCCCCCACAAACTGGGTCCTCATTTGACCTACCTTAGAAAGGATGGAAGGCTGAGTCAACCTTGAGCCTGGGGAGATTCGAACTTACAGTAATTGCAGACAGCTGGGTTTTAATTACAATGCTTAGCCTGCTGAGCTATCCAGGCTCCTGAGCTATCCAGGCTCCATCCATTGATGGAGCGCCCACAATTGGAGGCAAGCTATTCAGAATCACAGAGCTGGAAGGGACTTTGGAGGTCATTTAGTCCAACCCCCTGCTCTGGTAGGAGACCCTATACCATTTCAGACAAATGGTTGTCCAGTCTCTTCTTGAAAACCTCCAGGGATGGAGCACCCACAACTTCTGGTGGCAAGCAGTTCCACTGGTTACTTTTGGGAAATTTCTCCTTAGTTCTAAGTTTCTTCTCACCTTGAGTCCATCTGTTGCCTCTTGTCCTGCCTTCGGGTGCTTTGGAGAATAGATTGCCCCCCTTTTGGTAGGGGATTATCTGGGGGGGGGTACCTTTCCCCCCCTAATAGTCCTAGAAAGGATTGAAGAAAGGAAGAGTTTTTGTCTATGTTTCCTTTTCCCTTGATTTTGTGACTTTGCATTGTGTTGAGGGCCATCCTCTAGAAAGGTTGACCCTGGACCCATTTGAAGGAAGAGGTTTGGGGACTGAAAGCTGACATAGGTGCTTAAAACTTCTAAAACTGAAAGCACCCATTGCCCTGTTTATATTTAAAAAAAACCCCAATGAGGACTTCCTCAGGTTGAACTTAGATCCTTGCAGCTTCATGTCTCCATCTATGCAGTTTCCTTGGCATCTGTACACTCCCAGTGAAATATACCCTTCTGTAGATTTCCTGGTGGTCTCCCATCCATGGGAGGCATTCAGCATTGTTTCGGCATCAGACAAATTGTAATGATGCTGCTCCTTAACACCTTCAGTGCTCCGAAAAATAAATTTAAAAAGTTGAAAAATTTGAACCCTTTCACTCTACGGGCTGGAAAGGGGGAACTTGTAGTTCTGGATTTTGTACAGTACAGCTTAAAAAAATAATAATAGCGATGCCATTATTACCTGTCTTTCCTACAATCGGACCATTAAATTATACAGAAAGTTAATTTTCTGCTTAAAATTTATAAATGGGGCAGATGATTCCAGCAGTCAAAAACTCAAGTTTCCTGTCCAACAATGCATGCAGACTCTCATGGCGACTTCTGGAATCATAGAATGTTTTTTTCTATAGGTCAGACAGGGGTGGAAAAGACCTTCTAATTTCTAATGCAGTTTGGGAGCTGAGATTTTTGCAAAAGAATATTGGATTAAACAAAGCTTGAGCAAACGCTGCCATTAAAACTTAAACTCGGCGTGATATTTAAACGTTGCCCCTGCTTTTTCCCAGGCAGGTTGTATGAACGCGGTGATGTACAGTTGTGCATTAAGAAATTCCGCTGATGCGTCTTTACTTTTAAACCTTGCTGATCTGTCTCGGAGGTTTTGAAAAACAAATTAGCACCACTAGCAAGCATATCAAAAGCAACTCGCCCTTACAAATCTCAGAAGGAGTCTGGTAGCATCTTTTCTGACAGACGTGCATTTTACTAACCGGAGTAAGGTTTCGTGAGGGCATACTTCACAGAAACCTGGCTTTTAATAAAATACAAGTAGCCCTTGACTTACGACCACAATTGAGCCCAACGTTTCTGTTCTAAGTGAAACAGTTGTTAAGTGAGATTTGCTCCATTTTACGACCTTTCTTGCCACAGGTGTTAAATGAATTTCAATTAGTCACACGGTTGTTAAGCGAATCTGGCTTCCCTATTAACTGTGCTTGTAGTTCGCGAAGTCATGCGAAGGGAATCGCATGACCCCGGGATACTGCAACCGTCATAAATATGAGTCAATTGGCAAGCGTCTGAATTTTGTTCAGGTGCCCATGAGGATCCTGCAATGTTCATAAGTGTGAAAAATGGTCAAATGGTTTCAATACTATTGTAACTTTGGATGGTCGTAAGTCAAGGACTAACTGTACGTTCACTGGAAAAGATGCTGCCAGAATCCTTCTGTTTATTATTGCCATTCCAGGCCATACATCTTTTTACTTCTGCATTGGCTGCCCTTATCACGTGAGATGTTTGATACAATCATTCTTTTAGCCCCCCTACCCCCTTAAGAAGAAGAAAAATGATGATGGACAAGGAGAAAGTGAAGCAAAATACTCCTAAAAATTATTTCATTTAGCCATTCCAAAAATTACATCTTGACAAACATTTATACAGATTCCGATGTCAGTATGAGAAGTAAGTTAGGAAACTGTCTTGTGGGATAACACAAGCTGTGACTCTTAAACTTGCTGAAGATGTTTGATATGAGCAAATCACATTCCAGATAGCCGTATTTTATTATTTACCAAAAAATACATTGTTATTACAGTATATCTGTTTCTATTACTGTCCTTGTCCTATTGCTGCCCTTGATATCACAAAGAAATTTCTGGGGTAGGATCCAGCACAGAGGTCAGCAACCTGCGGCTCTGGAGCCGCATGTGGCCCTTTCACCCTTCTGCTGCGGCTCCCTGTCACTCAAAATATTCATCACCACCGGCCAATGTGCGACACCCGCCGGCACACGATTTATTGAGCTTTCCAACCCCCGGTAGGCCAACCACGGATAAATCCAAGAAAAGAAAAGTTTCAGAAGAAAACAGAACGTTTAATTCAACTACCTATGCTAGTTTTGGGGCTGCTCAAGAAATAGTCAGGCACGGGAAGGGTTTTGTGGCTCCCGGTGTTTTCTTTTCTGTGGGAAATGCGTCCAAGTGGCTCTTTGAGTATTTAAGGTTGGAGACCCCTGATCCAGCAAGTTTGGAGAATGCCACCTTTTATGGACATTATAAGAGGGAAATTTCATATACTTTATGGCTACATATACCAAGCTCCAGTTTCGCATCCGAGGTAGTTCTCTTGTTCTTCCAACGGATGAACAGGTTACGTGTTACGTACTTGGCACAGATGCCACAGAAGCGAGATGTCAAATTATTTTTCATAGATGGGTCCTTCAGACTCACACAGTCCTTAGTTTTCTTCCTCCCATTTCTGCTTTGTGCAGATTACAAGTTTGTTGTTGTCCTCAGATGAGGGCAGCCTCGGCGGAGCACCAACTTTAGGTATTCCCCTCGAGGCCCAGAGATGAAACGTGGGACGGCTGAGACGATTTATCTAGCGATCGCTGATTACAGCGATCCAAGCGGTGCAGCGAAAAAGAACAAATTCTACCTTTTTCTGTAATCCCGATGTAGATGTCAGGTACTTATTGGGCAAACAGCATTGTACATGTGATGTCCCAAAATGCGGTCATTGAATCAAGATGCGGACGGTCGAGGCCAAGAACGATCTCTCGAGAATCCAGTCGGCAAGGAGGACCCACCCAACGATCCCATTTTAATAAAGACGCATCATTGTCAGTACTATTTTTAATACCGGGTGGGGGAGCCAGTTTGGTCCGGTGGTTAAAGTGCTGAATGACATTAAACCTGGGAGATTTAATCCTGCTTTTTAGGCATGTGGGAAGCCAGCTGGGTGACTTTTAGGCTGGTCCCTTTCTCTTAAGCCTAGGAAGAAGGCAGCGGCTTGCTCCGTCTGGGGAGAAAAAAAATGTTGCTTGTCGGTGCTGCCCGACTTGAAAACGCACCTGTGCAAAAGTCGCTTCAGGCTGCAGCTTAAATATGCTGCGAGTTTTGGACTGCCTTGCAGAATGAAGAAATTAGAGGAACAGCAAATACACGGAGAGGGAGATCTAACTGATAGCGGAGAACGCTTGGTATGCAATGCCTCATACCTTTTCTTCCAGCGCTTACTGCTCTTGTGGTTGTTACTATTTTTAAGCCCAAGTAAAGCGGGAGCGGGCCGTCGCAACCTGGGCAGGCGCCCTCGAAAATGTGGCACGTGCCAGCCAAGTACGTAATACCATCTGGAATTTGGTTATCTCACTTGTCCCCTTTATTGCTAGGTTAGGCTCTGGGCAGAGCGAGACTCACCCTGGAATTGCAGGCAGAGGCAAGGGGTTATATGCCAGTCTTCCTCACCGGGGAGACAGAAAAGGGCTTCTTTTTTGCCACAGAGGGAGCTGAGGTCAAATGCTCTAAAGGCACATCAAAGAGAGAGCCAGTTTTGCCTAGCAGTTAAACTAGTAGCATGGTTTCTAGTTCTGAATTCTAGTCCTACCTTGAACTGAAAAAAACTGCCTGGGTGACTTTGGCCCAACTGCCAGGAGACTGTGAGTTCTAGTGCCACCTTAAGGTATAAAAGCAGCTGGGTGACTTCGGCCCAACCACCAGGAGGCGGTGAGTTCTAGTCTCACTTTAAGTGTGAAAGCCAGCTGGATGACTTTGGGCTCATCCTTCTCTCTCAGGCCAAAGTCACTCAGTCACATAAGTCTATGAATGAATGAATGAATGAATGAATGAATGAATGAATTTACATCAATGAAGTCCTTGCAAGGTTCAGACAGTGGATCATCTATACATTGTAATGTGGCCCTTTCCCGTCACCTCTTGCCTGGATCTTTTGCCTTTTTCCAAAAATATTTGTGCTTCCGGTCAAGATTTATTCCCAAGAAAGGGAATCTCTTTTCTTGAAGTTAATCATCTTCCTGCTCTTTGCCTCCGGAGCAGAAAAAACTAGTTTGTGGAGGCAAGGAAACAAGTATCTATTTATAAGATTAAAGTTTAAAAGACAGGCTTAAAACTAAAACATCCAAAAGATACACATTTGATACAAAATAAGTATTAATCTAGTCAAGTTGACACTTTTCATCCCTAGGATAAGGGCAGGAGAGCTTGATGTTCTCTGGATTTCTTGGATTTTATTTATCGCAATCCTTTGAATGCGCCATAATTTGTGGCACCTCTTTTGGGGGGGTGGGATATTCAGTGAGGCAATGTACAGAACAACTAGACACAACAACAGTTTTTTCCCAAATGCCATCACCTGCTAAGCAAATAATTCCCTCAACACTGTCAAACTACTCACTAAGTCTGCACTGCTATTCATCTTCTCATCGTTCCCACCACCCATCTCCTCACACTTATGACTATATGACTGTAACCTTGTGGCTGGTATCCTTAAGATTTATATTGACTGTTTCCCTATGACTATCATTAAGTGTTATACCATAAAGATTCTTGATGAACGATCTTTTCTTTTATGTACACCGAGAGTGTATGCACCAAGACAAATTCCTTGTGTGTCCAATCACATTTGGCCAATACAAAATTCTATTCTATTCTATTCTATTCTATTCTATTCTATTCTATTCTATTCTATTCTATTCTATTCTATTCTATTCTATTCTATTCTATTCTATTCTATTCTATTCCTATTATTTCTTTCATTCTATTCTATTCTATTCTATTCTATTCTATTCTATTCTATTCTATTCTATTCTATTCTATTCTATTCTATTCTATTCTATTCTATTCTATTCTATTCTATTCCTATTATTTCTTTCATTCTATTCTATTCTATTCTATTCTATTCTATTCTATTCTATTCTATTCTATTCTATTCTATATATTAGAGTAGCGGTCCACAACATTTGCGGCTTAGCAGCCCAGCTATGGGGAAGGGGGAACTGAGCCTCCTCACTTGGCCCGGTTCCGAATAGTCCGGGGTGTGGTAGTGGGCTGCAGCCTGGGGTTAGGGACCCCTGTATTAGCGGGATTTCGTTGACAAATTATTAAAACAACTCAAAGTGTTGATGCAGCTGTTCATATAACAATTTTAATATACTGTATTTTTTGGAGTATAAATATATAAAACCTTAGTTTTTGGGGAAGAAAATAAGAAAAAAGCTGATTGGCAGGTGGATCGGCCTCCGGAATACCCCCAATCAACTGTTCCCAGAGGTGAATTTTAGCAACAGGTTCCTTGGTTGTGAGCTCTGTGCCTTGCTTTTTTTTCCCTGCCTCTGAAAGCTTCCGATACAGAACTTCAGGAAAAAAAAGCCTCTGAAGCTCTGTTTGGGAGCTTTTTTTCTGAAGTTGTGTTTTGGAGGCTTTTTTCAGCCTCTGAAACCTCCGTTTGAGAGGCTGGGTGGGGCTACATTCAGAGTAAAAGACGCACCCAGATTTTTACCCTCTTTTTTGGGGGGAAAAGGTACTCCAAAAAATACAGTATCTAACATAAATATTCTTCACTGGCTTCCTTTGTTTGTGATCATCGTTCCCCTCCCTCTCTCTCTGTCTCCCCCTGTTTTTAATACTCTTTTTGGTCCACGCCTAAGTGTCTGAGAATTACATCACTGGTCTTAATTCCCAATCTGACATTAAATTCCAGATTGACTTCCATTATGTCTTTCTGGATCTAATTCTTTCCTGTGATTTTACTACCCACCCCATAATATAGGAGATGCTGTGTTATAATTCCGCTTTAGGCATGAAAGCTGGCTGGGTGATTTTAGGCTAATCCCCAGGAGACTGTGAGTTCTAGTCCCACCTCAGGCATGAAAGCAGCTGGGTGACTTTGGCCCAATCACCAGGAGATGGTGAGTTCTAGTCCTGTTTTAGACGCAATAACCTGCTCGGAGACTTTGGGCCAATCCCCAGGAGACTGTGAGTTCTAGTCCCGCCTTATGCACGAAAACTGGCTGGGTGACTTTGGCCAATCACCGGGAGCTGGAGAGTTCTAGTCCCACTTTAGCCAGGAAAGCCTGCTGGGTGATTTGGGGCTGGTCGCTCTTTCTCAGTCGAACTCACCATACAGGGTAGTTGTTGCTGGGTATTTCTCCATGGAGGAAGGAGTATTCCCTACGGCCACTGTCCGTTGTTACTTATAAAGGAATAAAGGCAGGAGATAAATACAATACAAAGAAATAAATAGCATTAATACTTGTGGTTCAGCTACACTAGATTGGACTTTTAATGAGTAGCCACAACAGCAGTTCAACAGCTGGGCATGTCCTGATGTGACCTTTTCTACACTTGGGTTGAAAAAGCAGAAGGAAACGAGCAATGTTGATGCTTCTACTTTTTTTAAAACTCTTTTTTTTTTGGGGTCCACGCCTACCTGTCTGAGAATTACATCACTGGCCTTAATGACTAGTCCTATATATCTTCTGCTCCACAGCCGCCAGTAACCTTTGGAAAGGGAAGTTCTCATATAGCTTTGGCGGTTCATGAACCATACGATTTTTGCATCTCTGGAAGTAATACGTGAAGTTTTCACGTATTCTTAATCTGCATACGAACAGCTGGCACAGTTCATGCCTAGGAAACCCAGTGCTAGCTGGTGTTTTGAGAGATGGAGTTAGCAAACAGCTTTTGAGACATTTTTCGCCTTTATTATTTTTTTTTCCCCAGAGAAATGGTTTGGTTTGCAGTTTTGCTTCTCTCACAATTCAACTCCTTTTTACGTGTGAAGTGTACCAAATATAGACTTCTGAGCGTTCTGAGAAAGGATTTGCAGCCTTTGAGTTTTCACTGTTCGGTAATCCCACCTTCAGTTTTCATTTCGTCACCTTTAATTCATTTAAGATAATTAGGGTGTTAAGATGAGCGCGATACGCTTGAATGCTAAATCTAAAGGTGCATTAGCAAGATGGATAAGATAACTTTTATTGCCGTTTTTTTTACTGTGAGCACACTGGCCCACATTAAAAATGAAATCCTGTTGCCTGCTCTCAAAAGAAAGTATATCTACCCATACATAACACATACTACATACATACATACATACATACCGTATTTTCCGGCGTATAAGATGACTGGGCGTATAAGACGACCCTCCTCAGAGCCATTTAAGGCTCGTCAGAGTCTTATGGGCTGGTCTGCCTGGTTACAGGAGAATGAGACCCGGCGTATAAGACGACCCCCGACTTTTGAGAAGATTTTTGTGTGTTAGAAAGTAGTCTTATACGCAGGAAAATACAGTACATAACTGAAGAAGCTTCTTGGATGAGAAACAAACATTTTCTAGGAAAAAAACGTCCAGTTGCCTTTTGAAAAAGCACGGGGCACCCATGATCTGGAACATTTGAGAATCTCGATAGACATTTATTGGGGAATTATATTACACTATGGCGGTGCAAAAATGCTTAATTCCCCATCTTGTTAAAGTCTATCTGCAAACAACTGTTCCTAACATTCCTCCGTATCACAGATCAGGTTGGATGGGCGTTGCAAATACGTTCTTTACTGTTGCAAATATGATAAGCAGTTTATCACATCCTTTCTCTCAAGCAATGCTAAGCCTTTCCCTTCTTACTTCTGACCGGGGTGCAAACAGAACCGCCCTGAGTCCGCAAGGAGAAGGGCGGTATATAAATCTAAATAAAATAAAGTAAAGTAAAGTAAAGAATAACAGAGTTGGAGGTCCAAGCAGGAGACTCTATACCAGGGCTGTCAAATTTTATAAAGCTTTAGTAAGACCCTACCTAGAATCCTGCATCCAGTTTTGGTCACCACACTATAAAAAAGATGTGGAGACTCTAGAAAAAGTGCAGAGAAGAACAACTAAGGTGATTAGAGGACTGGAGGCTAAAACATAGGATGAACGGTTGCAGGAATTGGGCCTGGCTAGTCTAGTGAAGAGAAGGACCAGGAGAGACATGATAGCAATCTTCCAATATTTGAGGGGCTGCCACAGAGAGAATAGGGGTCAAGCTATTTTCCAAAGCACCCGAAGGCCAGACAAGGAATAATGGATGGAAACTGACCAATGAGCCTGTGTAGCGTAGAGGGCTAATGCCTCCTACTAAAGGCAGCAATTAACACCAGCTGCCTGTAATTTCTGTGAGTTCAATCCTTGCCAGGCTCAAGGTCGACTCAGCCTTCCATCCTTTCTAAGGTGGGTAAATTGAGGACTCAGTTTGTTGGGGGCAATAAGCTGACTTTGTATAAATATACAAAAGTATGAAGGCTATTGCTTAACACATTGTAAGCCGCCCTGAGTCTCCGGAGAAGGGCGGCATATAAATCAAAATTAAAAAAAAAAAAAAAAGGAGAGATTCAACCTGGAAATGAGGAGGAATTTTCTGACAGTGAGAACAATCAACCCATGGAACAGAAGTTGCCTTCAGAAGTTCTGGGAGCTTCATCCCTGGAGGCTTTCAAGAAGAGACTGGACTGTCATCTGTCAGAAATGGTGCAGGGTCTCCCGCTTGGGCAGGGGTGGGGGGTTCGACTAGATGACCCACAAGGTCCCTTCCAACTCTGTTCATCTCTTAATCTACTCTAAGAGTACAGAAGACTCCATACTTAACAAGAGTTGCAGTGTGGCATGGATGGAAAGTTTGCGGGCCATATCTCCGAGTGACAGGGAATTTTTGTTTTTAGACAGCCGTGTCAGCATTTTTTCTTCACGCCCGTTATCTCTGCAATACCAACGGGCACCTCTTCCCGTCCAACCGTTTCTTACAACTCCGCAAATAGAATAGAATATTCTTTATTGGCCAAGTGTGATTGGGCACACAAGGAGTTTGTCTCCGGTGCATAAGCTCTCAGTGTACATAACAAGCAACCAGTGATAAATCATGACCCCAGTCATAAAATACCATCATCATCATCAATCATAAGGTCCACCCCTCAGTGATAGTCATAGGATGCTAAATAAGCAGTCGACATAAATCATGGGTTCCCCATTGACTTTTTTCGTCAGAAGGTCGCATGACCCTGGGATGCAGCAGCCGTCATAAATGTGAGTCAGTTGCCAAGCTTCCGAATGTAAATGACGTAACCATGAGGATGCTGCAACGGTCATAAGTATGAAAAATAGGTCACTTTTTTCAATAATAATGTCACTTCCAACAGTCACTTTAGTGTCCCAAGGCCACGCTTGGAATCCTGCATCCAGTTTGGGTCGCCACGATGTAAAAAAGATGTGGAGACTCTGGAAAGAGTGCAGACACAAGAGGATGAGGGGACTGGAGGCTCAAACATATGAAGAACGGTTGCAGGAACTGGGCATGTCTAGTTCAATGAAGAGAAGGACCAGGGGAGACATGATAGCAGTCTTGCAATATCTCAGGGGCTGCCCCAAAGAAGAGGGAGTCAAGCTATTCTCCAAAGCACCTGAGGGCAGGACAAGAAGCAACGGATGGAAACCAATCAAGGAGAGAAGCAAATTGAGGACCCAGTTGTGTGGGCAATAAGCTGACTTTGTATAAATATACAAAAGTAGGAAGGCTGTTGCTTAACGCATTGTAAGCCACCCTGAGTCTCCGAAGAAGGGCGGCATAGGAAGGAAGGAAGGAAGGAAGGAAGGAAGGAAGGAAGGAAGGAAAGAACATTCAGCTGCCTGCAATTACTGTAAGTTCGAATCTCCCCAGGCTCAAGGTTGACTCAGCCTTCCATCCTTTCTAAGGTAGGGAAATTGAGGACCCAGTTTGTGGGGGCAATAAGCTGACTTTGTATAAATATACAAAAGTAGGAAGGCTGTTGCTTCACGCATTGTAAGCCGCCCTGAGTCTCCGGAGAAAGGCGGCATATAAATCAAATTTTTAAAAAAAACTTAGGACCGAGGAGAAATTTTCTGACAGTGAGAACAATTAATCGGTGGAACGACTTGCCTCCAGAAGTTGTGAATGCCTCAACACTGGACGTTTTTAAGAAAACGTTGGAGAAACCCTTTGTCTGAAGTGGTGTAGGGATTCCTGCCTAAGCAGGGGGCTGGACTAGAAGACCTCCGAGGCCCCTTCCAACTCTGTCATTCTATTCTAAAAGATACTAAGTGTAAGTCGAAGAATATCTGTACTAGATAACTTCACTTAAAAGAAGCCAGCCGTTCTTCTTTCTCGGTTTTAGAATATTTATGGCTTTTGAGAAAAACTGGGTTTAACCTTGCAATATAGCTGAAAGCCAGCGTATTTTGAAATAAGTGCAGTATCTTATAGCCAGACTGATTATTACTATATTTTGCTCGAGCTGTAAGATGCGAATTCCTGAGCAATTCCATCCAGAACACCCGGTGATGATACTATTTATACATGAATGTGAATTTTTTTTTGGTTTCCTTCTGATGCTAGGCCCCGTGCTTATATTTTATAGTTGCACGCTATATTTGTTTAATTTTATATGGGGATCGTTAGTTGGTTGATCGTTTTGTTTTGTTTTTGGCTGCCGGCTGCCCAGAGTCACATTGCATGAACCGGGCAGCCTTATAAGCCTTAAACAAACAAAAAAAAAGAAGTTTCTAAATTTAAATTTAAACTGCTTCAAACGATGAGTAACCAGTTCGGTCAGCCAAACAGAAACATCTACGTATTAGCCATTGTTCAATCCTTATCTCTCGATGGGCTGGACAGCTCACCGTGGTGTAAGGAGCTGTTGATCTTGTGCCCTTGTTCGATTGCTGTTGTGGTTTTGTTGGGTTGTTGCGGTTGAGCTCTCTGAGCCTGCACGATTGCATTCCCAGTCTAGGCGACGAGTATAATTCAGCTTTTTTCTCTCTCTCTTATCACCCCGTGACACCTTTTCTAATTTGACAAGCTAGCGTAGAAGCGGGTGCCGAGCTGGCTAACGAAATGTTTGTTGGCAGAGGAAGTCGGTACAGGTAGTCCTTGTCTTACGACCGCCATTGAGCCCAGCAATTTCCGTTGCTAAGTGGGACAGTTGTTAAGTGAGCTTGGCCCCATTTTCTTGGCACAGCTCTTCAGTGAATCACCACAGTTAAGTTGGTAGCAACAGGAAGAGCAGTTAGATTTATATACCGATTCACAGTGCTTTCACAGCCCTATTATAAGAGATGCATAGAGTCAGCCTCTTGCCCCCAACAATCTGGGTCCTTGTTTTACTGACCTCAAAAGGACGGAAGGCTGAGACAACCTTGAGCCTGGTGAGAATTGAACTGTCCGCAGTCAGCAGAATTAGCCTGCAATACTGCATTTTAACCACTGTGCCTCCATAGCTCTAGTAACATGGTTGTTAAAAAACTTGGCTTCCCCATAGACTTTGCTCCTCCGAAGGTCGCAAAAACGGATCCTATGACCTCAGGACACTGCAATCCTCATAACTACAGTAGTGGCCAAAATTGTGGAAACCTTTTGGGAAAAGTATATTTTCTCAAACTAGGTAATAACGCCACTTTTATTTGGGAGTAGTACCCCAAAATTATATATCAATCGAAAGATAATGTAATCAAGAATGTCATGCAATAACTTTGATGAAGGATTTGCTGTTAGAATAGCAGGTACGGTATCAAGAAGAAAAGGGAAACTCATAGAAAAAAAGACATGTACAAAAATGATCCCCGTTTGCGCAAAGATGGAAAGCGGAGAAAATCCCTATGGAGGAAGAAATAATTAAGAAAATATTGGATTGTGCAGAAATGAATAGATTGACCTGGATACTTAAAGAAAGAGAGGAATCGAATATTTTCAGATATGGGGGCAATTTTATGATTGGTTGGAGAAGAGATATGCGTAGAGTAATAGTGTAAAGAAAGGGGAGAAATGTTATAACAAATGAAATGAGAAATATTAAGATACAAGAAATAATTGAGTAGGGAGAAAGATGCACTCAGATGATGCACTGATGGATTGATTATGAATTGTATGTTTGTCTATACAGATAAACTTTTTTGCAAAAGAAAAATTTATCACCACATCAATTAATCCTTCGCTGGGTCACCTTTAGCATGAATGACGACCTCACAACCTCTTCCCATGGAGTGAACGAAGTCTTTTAGTTTTGCAGCTGTTCTCATGGGAAACCAAGATTGAATGATGGCTTCTATTAACTGGGTTTGATTGCTGGTCCCTTCTGACTAACCAGTTTCTTTAGTTGGCTCTATAGATTTTCCGTTGGGTGAAGATCTGGGCTATTCCCAGGCCATTCCAGAAGTGGAATATCATTATCTTGAAACTCCCCCCCCCCCCCAAAAAAGTGGTGTTATTAGCCATCACACCTCAAAAATAACACTTTTCCCAAAAGGTTTCCACAATTTTGGCCACCACTGTATGAATCAGTTGCCAGTTGCCACACAGGAGTTGTAAGTGTGAAAAAAGGTGATGTAACCTTTTTTTCAGTGCCGTGTCTGAACAGTCACTAAATGAACTGTCGTAAGAACTGCCAATCGTTCAGTCAGTCCTGAGCTACAACTATTCTCTACAGTTGCCCGTTTGGAAGGAAGGAAGGAAAGGAAGGAAGGAAGGAAGGAAGGAAGGAAGGAAGAAGGAAGGAAGGAAGGAAGGAAGGAAGGAAGGAAGGAAGGAAGGAAGGAAGGAAGGAAGGAAGGAAGGAAGGAAGGAAGGAAGGAAGGAAGGATCAATGCGAGTTTGAAAGACAATGGCATTTCTTGCTCAGTCTAGTAAATAACTTGTTCCTGCAGCATTTTCCTCCCAGGGTTTTCATCCGCTTAGAGCTTGTTGAATGTCAGGTCAATGGCTAATTGACTTTGGAGTTAATTACACCATCCTAGATAGCTGGATGGCAGCTTTCTCCATCACCGCCCACAAGCATGAATGCACAAGGAGTTGTGAGTGCCCTGAGTTGCTTAGTGTAGCTATTTGAAAAGTGTTTGTCATCAGAACACGGCAAGGGGTGGAAGCACCGAGGTGTACATTAGATGTGCATCATCTCTTGATTCCCAGGACTGGACCACATTTATTATTTTTATTCGATTTTTTTTAAAAAATCCCGGTTGTTCTATACAGGTAGACCTCGACTTAACCACCACAGTTGAGCCCAATATTCCTGTGATTAAGTGGTTAAGCAAACCTTGCTCCATTTTACGACCTTTCTGGCTAGGTTTATTAAGTGAATCACTGCAGTCGCTAAGTGAGTAACAGCATTGTTTAAGGCGAATTTGGCTTCCCCTGTTGACTTTGCTCGTCAGAAGGTCACAAAAGAGGATCCCTTGACCGCGGGACACAGCGACGGTCATAAATATGGGTCAGTTGCCAAGCGTTTGAATTTTGGTCACATCATGAGGAAGCTGCAAAAGTCCTAACTGTGAAAAACCGTCCTAAATCACATTTTTCAGTGGCCATTGTAACTTTGAATGATCATTAAGTGAACTGTTATTAAGCGAGGACTATTTGCAGTTTGGTCAGCTCAAGGTGGCAAAAATACCTTGTACAGGTAATAGCAACAGCACTTAGGCTTACCGCTAGTCCTTGACTTACAACAGTTCATTTAGTGACTCTTCAAAGTTATGACGACACTAAAAAAAATGTGACGACGGTTTTTCACATTCACAACCTTTGAAGGATGCCCATGAACATGCGATGAAAATTCAGGTGTTTGACAAGTGACTCATATTTATGAAGGTCGCTGTGTCCCAGGCTTTTTTGCGACCTTGTGATGAGGAAAGTCAAGGGGGCAGCCAGATTCACTTAACAACCAGGTTTTACTCACTTACCGACTGCAGTCATTCACTTAAACAACTATGGCAAGAAAGTCATAAAATGGGGCAAAACTCATTTAACAAATGTTGCAGTTAATAAAAAACATGGACTCAAAAGTGTGCCCAGCTTGTGTACCTACCTACATACATATATATATATATATATATATATATATATATATATATATATATATATATATATATATATATATATATATATATATATATATATATATATATATACATACATATATATACATACATATATATATAACCAAAGACCTACATATATATATATATATATATATATATATATTTGTTTTCTGAGGTTTTCGCGGGTGTTTGTATGTAGGTCTTTGGTTATTCGGCTCTTCTCCCGCGTAGAATTGGAAGTATCTTGGCGACGTTTTGACGAAGTCTCATTCGTCATCTTCAGGCTGGTGTTCTCGGCTTCGTGCTTCCAGGAGCAATGTGAGATTGCAGCTGTCTCTTCCTTTTAACTGCTAGTGGGGGTGGGAGCTGATTGGGTGGGAGCTTGGCTGTGTTCTGATTGGGTGGAGGTGTGCTCTGATTGGTTGGGGGCTTGGCTGTGCTCTGATTGGATGGGGGCTTGGTTGTGCTCTGATTGGCTAATATATATATATGTTTTTCTCTTTAGTCAGGTTCTTCCTACGTAAACCAAGATTTTTATGCAACCCTAGTTCAGTGAAATCACAATCCACTAGTTTCTAGGCTTTTTTTTTCAAAGAAAAGAAAACAAATACTGTACCTTTATAGGGAAGATCCATGGGATGAGGGTGTGGCTAACTGATGAGGACTAATAAGTCCAAAATAGATCTATCTTAGTCTCCTTAGTCTCCCAATGGGCAGCAGAGTGCAGTTTCTTTTAATACTGGGGAATGGGGAAGAAGAACTATTCATTTCCCTTATTGTAAAGGAAACCGTTTTGTTGTCAAAGATAACTGGAAAATACAGTTTTCTCGCTCAGAAATATCCTTTTTCTTCCTCCTCCTTCAAATCATCCGAAGTGTTGCTCACGCCTTGTTGCTTTGGTTTCGTTTCTGCAGGGAACACCGTTAGCAACTTGATTTTCATTTTCCCTCCCATCTATGGTGCAATCCAGAGTTACAAAGACGGCCTTGAGAAACGCTACATAATGGCTTACTTGTGTGTCACAGGTACGTGAGCTTCTCCTCCATTCTATGACCGAATGGTCCGACCGAATGCTTTTTCTCCCACTTCAAGGGTCTCTCTAGTTTGAAAGCCCAGCTTGTGTGCCCACGCGAAATATAGCTGGAATAGTGTGACATTGTTAAACTTTCAGCCCTGAGGAATAATGCGAGCTGTTCTAAGAACATTTTTCATCCAACAGCTTTTTTTCCAAATCTGTTTAGAATTTCATGACATTTTTGTCTGTCTGTCTCTATCTATCTATCTATCTATCTATCTATCTATCTATCTATCTATCTATCTATCTATCTATCTATCTATCTATCTAGATATACAGAGAGGCAGACACAGAGACAGATTAGATAGTCTCTGTGTGTGCCTCTCTGTATATATCTGCCTGCCTGCCTGCCTGCCTGCCTGCCTGCCTGCCTGCCTGCCTGCCTGCCTGCCTGCCTGCCTGCCTGCCTGCCTATCTATCTATCTATCTATCTATCTATCTATCTATCTATCTATCTATCTATCTATCTATCTATCTATCTATCTATCTATCTATCTATTATTTATCCACTCTATCTATCTATCTGTCTGTCTGTCTGTCTGTCTATCCATCCATCCATCCATCCATCCATCATCTATCCATCATATATCCAATATCTATCTATCTATCTATCTATCTATCTATCTATCTATCTATCTATCTATCTATCTATCTATCTATCTATCTATCTATCTATCTATCTATCTAATCTGTCTCTGTGTGTGCCTTTCTGTATATCTATCTGCCTATCTACCTATCACCTATCTATCTTTCATCATCATCATCATCATCATCATCTCTCTCTCTCTCTCTCTTAGTTCGATTTATATATGCCGCCCTTCTCCAGAGACTCAGGGCAGCTTACAATGCATTAAACAATAAGCAATAGCCTGTTTCCGCCAGAATAAAACATCCCCTGATAATAAACCCAATCGGGCTTTTGAGCGCATGGCAATAAGGCCAAGCACTTATTTCAGGGTTCAAAAAAATATAAGACAGGGTATTATTTTTGGGGAAACACGGTATTTATCTTCCATCTGTCTGTGTGTGTCTCTGTGTATATCTATCTATCTGCCTATCTCGCCGTCCGTCCGTCCGTCCATCCATCCATCTCATCTGCCTTCCTGTCTTGTACATATCTCTGTCTGTCTGTCTGTCCGTCCCTCCCTCCATCTTTAAACATTTTTACCTGTACCATAAAACAGTACAGGTAGTCCTTGACGTACAACAGTTTGTTTAGTAACCATTCTACATGCTTCAAGGATTTGTTTAGAAATTTTATGCGACCACCTGTGCCGTTAAAACGGCATTGGGGGAAAAAAAGCAACTTAAGACGGTTTTTCACAGTTACGACCAGTTACGACCATGGACACGCGATCAAAATTCAGACGCCTGGCAACTGACTCGTATTTATGACGGTTGCAGCGTCCCAGGGTCACGTGATCTCCTTTCTGCGAGCAAAGTCGGTGGGGAAGCCAAATTCACTTAACAACCCTGTGACTACCTTAACTGCAGGGATTCAGTTAACAAACATGGCCGGAAAAGCTCACTTAAACCAATGTTCTCACTTACCAACATAAATTTGGAGCTCAGTTGTGGTTGTGTGTCGAGGACTCCCTGTACACAGTTAATCAGCCCATCACCACCTGTTCAAAGAAGAGAGCCCCAGTGAGTTTTGTTCAGGGTGCGATGAGCCCAAAGTTGCAGAGACTTGCCGGGTTGCCACATAGAAATTCTTCCGGCCGTGTTGAGGCGTCATGCAGATTTGACAGCCCATCAAATGTCTCCTGAACGGGGAGGCCTCCGAGGCATTGAAACCAGACAGTGGCCTAAGGCAACCACATCATTGCCAGCTCCTCAAATTTTTAAGTCGCTCAGGCCATCCTGGGGCTTGCCGCCTGTCCAGATATTTGAAAAAAGGGCCCCCCAAGTACCTCTGAATAGAGGCACAGATTGTTGACTTACAACTGTCCATTTAGTGACCTTTCAGAGTTATAACGGTCCAGAAAAAAGTGGCTTAGGCCCATTGTTTTGTTTTTTTAATTAGATTTATATGTCGCCCTTCTCCAGAGACTCAGGGCGGCTTACAATGCGTTAAGCAACAGCCTTCATACTTTTATATATTTTATACAAAGTCAGCTTATTGCCCCCACAAACTGGGTCCTCAATTTACCCACCTTAGAAAGGATGGAAGGCTGAGTCCACCTTGAGCCTGGTGAGACCCGAACTGGTGCAATTGCAGACAGCTGGATGTTAATAACAGGCTTTAGTCTGCTTATCAGCCTGTTGAGCTATCCAGGCTCTTAATTGTTCCACACTTACGCCCGTTGCAGCATCCCCATGGTTGCTCATGGGATTTACATTCAGATGCTTGACAACTGGTTCTTATTTATGACGGGTGCAGAGTTCCCGGTGTCTGTGTGTGTGTGTGTCACGTGATCCCATTTGGTGGCGTTCTGACACGCAGAGTCAATGGGAGGGGGGCAGATTCACTTAACAACCGTTTGACTAACTTAACAACCGCAGTGATTCCCTTAGCAATGGTGGCGAGAAAGGTCCTAAAGTGGGACCAAACTCCCTCAACACATGTCTCGCTTAACAACGGAAACCTGGGGCTCAGTTGTGACTGTAAGTCGAGGACCACTTGTACTCTCCAGGACTCCAGGTCCCATAAACCAGCCTACAGTTCTTCTTCTACTTATGAGGTCATAAGCATGAAAACCAGTTATAAGTCACTTTTTTCTGCGCTGTTGTTAACTTTGAACGGTTGTAAACTGAGGATTACCTATCCCGTTTCCCCGAAAATAAGACCCCACTGGAAAATAAATCCTAGCATGATTTTTCAGGATGCTCGTAATATAAGCCCTACCTCCCAAAATAAACTGTAGTTAAGATTGTCAGCCGGATGGATGCATTTAGTACCGTATTTCCCCCAAAATAAGACCCAACTGGAAAATAAATCCTAGCATGATGCTCGTAATATAAGCCCTACCCCCAAAATAATCTCCAGTTAAGGTTGTCAGCCAGATGGATGCATTTAGTACCGTATTTCCCCCAAAAATAAGACCTAACCAGAAAATAAGTTGTAATCAAAATTGGAATATGAACTGGGTTAGTAGAATAATGAGGACTTTATCAATAAGGATTAAAGAATATAATTATAAAGTTGTCTGGAAGTGGTATTTGACCCCAATAAGACTTTTTCAAATGGATAATAAAGTGGATAAAATGTGTTGGAGATGTAAAGAGGAACTTGGGACATATCCTCATATGTAGTATAAATGTAATGGGGTTGAACTGAAAATGAAATATTTGAAATGATTAAGAAGAGGGTCAAATTGAAATTGGAAACCATATTATTATTAATACTGAATGAAACAACATTAACAACTGGAGAAAGAGAATTGGTGAGGATTTTGGTTATAATGGGGAGAATTATAATTGCTAGATATTGGAAATTAAATGTTGACTTAAAATTAGAAGAATGGTATAATGAAACACGGAAATTTGCATTAAATGATAAATTGACTTGTGATATCAAAAGTTGTAATGCGTCTTTTGGAGCAAAAATTAATATAAGATCCATTCTTATTTTCGGTACATACATGGTACATACATCTGTTTCCTGCTTGTAAGACCCCCCCCCAGAGAAGCCTTATGGTTGAACGGGGGTGGCATGTACATTTTATAATAAATAAATCAGAAAAAAGATAGGTGTCGATGTATCAAAAGTAGGACTGGCAGAAAGAAAGCAATTCCTGTTTCTACTTGGAATTCTTCTCACAATCCTTTCTCATTTGGATTTCAGCCGTGGGCCTGGGCTCCTGGTGCTTCCACATGACTCTGAAGTATGAAATGCAGGTTAGTAGCCCTGGGGAAAAGTTTTGCGTCCGTTGCGCTTTCCTGGTTGATCGGTAGGGGTGCTGAGAGTGTGTTTATAGTGTGCTTTGCTGTAGATTAGGTGTTCACATTTTCAGCTCTTAGTGACCACATGCGCCATGCTGGGGATAGTTAAAATAACTTCATCCAATTAGCCAGTGGAACAGCTTGCCTCCAGAAGTTGTGGGTGCTTCATCCCTGGAGGTTTTCAAGAAGAGATTGGACAGCCAAGTCAGTCTGAAATGGTATAGGTCAGGGGTGGGCAAATGTGGCTCTTTTACAACCTGTGGACTTCAACTCCCAGAATTCCTGAGACAGCCAAGCTTGGCTGTCTCAGGAATTCTGGGAGTTGAAGTCCACAGGTTGTCAAAGAGCCACATTTGCCCACCCCTGGTATCGGTTTTCCTGCTTGAGCCCGGGGTTGGACTAGAAGACCTCTAAGGTCCCTTCCAACTCTCTTATTCCGTTATTCTGTTATAATTGTGCAAAACAGAAGGGTTTTTTTTTTTTTGAAAGCTAGGATTAGCCCCAAATAGGCCTCACTTCAAGAACCCCAAGGAAATGAGCTGTGAGGAAATTTCCAGTCTGATTCGCTGCTTCGCCAAAAACCCCACGAGGTCACTGTTTCAACCTCTGTGGATACCTGCCGTTATTAAGTGAACCCCATGGTCGTTAAATAAATCTTCCTTACCCCATTCCGTCTGCTGTCAGAAACCGGCTAGGAAGGTCACAGATGGCAATCCCATGACCCCCGGCATGCCACAACTCTCATAACTACATGCCAAGGGCTTGAATTTTGATCACATGGCCACGGAGATGGTGCAACGGCCATAAATATGAGGAACGGACGTTAGTCACTTTTTCCAGCGCGGTGATAAACTTCGCTTAATAAACGTACGGTTGTAAGTTGAAGCTGCAGCAGAGAACGGCAAGAGCGTATAGCCAAATGGTTGTGGTGGGGTTGCCCCCACAGTGGTTACACCATTGTCCCAACACTGCATGCAATCCGAACCGCTTACACACACACACACACACACACACACACACACACACACACACACACACACAGAGCCAAGTGCCAAATCTTAGTGACACCATTGCCAAAACTCAGTGGCAGAGCTTCTCACAATTCTAAGGGAGAATTTTACCACACAATGGTTGTGGTAAAATAGCTTAACTGAATTAAAAAATTATTCCCTTACACAACCACCCTCCAATTTAAAAGATGGAAAACTTTGGGTCCCTTTCCTTTGCCTTTTCTTCTCCGTTGCAGTTCTTAGCTTCCCCTCCGCCTAGATAGATAGATAGATAGATAGATAGATAGATAGATAGATAGATAGATAGATAGATAGATAGATAGATAGATGATAGATAGATAGATAGATAGATAGATAGATAGATAGATAGATAGATAGATGATAGATAGATAGATAGATAGATAGATAGATAGATAGATAGATAGATAATAGATAGATAGATAGATAGATGATAGATAGATAGATAGATAGATAGATAGATAGATGATAGATAGATAGATAGATAGATAGATAGATAGATAGATAGATAGATAGATAGATAGATAGATAGATGCTGATCCTTTTATTAAAAGTTGCCCTGCTCTGACTTTCTGCATTTTGACTTGGGGCCGCCATCTTTCTTTGAGTCTTTTCTGTCAGCATTAATAATCTTTCCCCCCCCCCCCCTGCTTTTTGTAGCTATTGGACGAGCTGCCCATGATCTACAGTTGTTGCGTTTTTGTCTACTGCTTGTAAGTATCTGTCATCAGTTTCTCTTTCATAACTGATTAATAATTAAGAGTTCCTCACAGACTTAACATTTATCTCACTCACGTAGGCATGAGCGCTGAAATAGCTATTGGAGATACAGTAATGAATCTGCAGGGAGGGACTAGAACTCTCCATCTCCTGGTACCTGGCCTAGTCACCCAACCAGCTTTCATGGCTAAGGCAGAACTAGAACTCACCGTCTCCTGGTGGTTGGCTCAAAGTCACCCAGCTTTGTTAGCTCTAGAAATCATTACTTTCTGGTGATTGACTCAATCAATCAAGTTTTAGTGCCTAAAGCAGCACTAGAACTCACAGTCTCCTGGTGATCGGCCCAAAGTCACCCAGCTGGCTTTCATGCCTAAGGCAGGACTAGAACTCTCAGCCTCCTGGCGATTGGCCCAAAGTCACCCAGCTGGCTTTCATGCCTAAGGCAGGACTAGAACTCACAGTCTCCTGGCGATCGGCCCAAAGTCACCCAGCTGCCTTTCATGCCTAAGGCGGGACTAGAACTCACCGTCTCCTGGTGATTGACCCTAAGTCACCCAGCTGGCTTTTATGCCTAAGGCGGGACTAGAACTCCCCGTCTCCTGGTGATTGGCCCAAAGTCATCCAGTTGGCTTTCATGCCATCTCACCATCTCCTGATGGTTGGCTCAAAGTCATCCAGTTGGCTTTTATGCCTAAGGCGGGACTAGAACTCACAGTCTCCTGGCGATCGGCCCAAAGTCACCCAGCTGCCTTTCATGCCATCTCACCATCTCCTGATGGTTGGCTCAAAGTTACCCAGCCAGCTTTCATGGCAGGATTTTCACGGAACTACAACTCACCATCACCTAGTGATTGACTCAAAGTCACCCAGCCAGCTTTCATAGCTATGGTAGGACTACCTCCTGGTGATTGACTCAAAGACATCCAGCTGGCTTTCATGCTTAAATTGGCACTAGAACATGCCAACTCCTAGTCATTGTCCCAAAGTCACTCAGCCAGCTTTCATGCCTAAGGTGGGACTAGAATTCACCCTCTCCTGGTTTCTAGTCCGGTGCCTAGTTTTAGGCAAGGTGATGGGGATTCTTGGAAACTACTACTGTCTGTAACTTGTATGTCAGTAAAGAAATCAGATTCTGCGCACAAAACACATTTTTCGCTTGGTTATTTTTTAATAATTTTTAGCTTTCTCATTTTTGAAGATTGAATTTTCCTGCAAAGAGAAGTGGCTACAGCGGATTGAATGCTGATGTTAGACGGTAGTAATTCTGAGAGAAAAATAAGCATCCGTGTTTGACATCCTATATTTTTTTTTCCAGTCACTCTCAAACAAAACCAAAAAAAAGCAATCTTTTTTCTTTAAACCTGTCGAGATAACTTCCCCCTCCAAATAAGCTGATTATGAGTTTCTTGGGTACTAAATTTATCAAAACGTTATTAAAATTGGTGCTCTTGGGACAATTTGATGGAGCTGCGAAGCCCATAATGTGCTTTGAACGTTCGATTTTTCCCATTTTTCTTTCTTTTTTTCTACTCTATTCTATGTACAAGAACCGTCATGGTCTTCTTTTATAATACTGGTTAACACACAGGAGGGAAAATTTCCTCATAAGATACCGCTTTTTCTAATGTGAAACAACTTTGTTCTTGGCATATCCCACGCCTCTTGCTTTATTATACATGGATCTAATTTTAGAGAAGAGGGAAAAAGGAACACAAAAAAAAATTCTTTTCTTATGAGTAGAAAGAGTATTCTTTGAAGCATGACTAAAACAGGGTATGCCTCTGATCGAAACAAGTTTGACAAGTTTGCCATTCAGCTTTGCTAAAGCTGAAAACAAAACAGAAACATAGGAATAAATTCAGATTCCCCTTCATTTGGAAAAAGGTATAACCTGGTGGGGTTTTTTTCCCCCCTCTCCCACGTTACCATGGCTTTGAAAATGATCAGCTTTTCTGCAGAATTATAGAACGAAGCGGGATCTCAGCCACTTCCCGCAAGCTTGACTCTGCCTTTTAGTCTTTCATAATTTTAATCGGTTTTTATATGCCTACGTTTTATGATAATGTAAGCCTCCCAGAGCCACTTCAAACCACCAGATGGGCAGTCTATAAATTTAATGAGGAATAATAATAATAATTATTATTATTATTATTCCTCATCGGCAGAAATTTACAAATGAGATCCTTTTACCGTTCGGATCCTACACTCCACGGAGAATTTAAAACTGCACAAACGGGTTTTGTGTGCTCCAGGTCTCCCGAAAGAACTCCTGTTCGAAAGCCCGAGGACAAATTGCGGGCTAAGGATTTATTTTGCCTTCCTTTTGCATCCTTAATCTTTCTCCTTCATGTTTCTTTTAGGTACGAATGCTTCAAGTACAAGAAATCAATCAACTACCCTCTTCTCTTTCTACTACTAGCCTACAGCATTGGCGTCAGCATAGTAAGCGAGATTTGTCTTACCCAAAACTGTTTTTATAAGGAGGTGGGGCTGCTTGCAAACTGTGAACTCGCCCACTGCGTTCCTTTCCCTTCTGCATTTCAGGTAGTCCTCGGCTTAACGACCACAATTTGGCCCAAAATACCCATTGCTAAGTCAGTCGAGTTGTTAAGTGAATTTGGCCCCATTTCACAAGCTTTCTTCCCACGGTTCTTAAGCGAATTGCAATGGCCTTTAAGTTAGGAACACAGTTGTTGTATAAATATTTTTTACTGTTTTATATCACAAGCTCCATTTCTATATTGAACAGTGTGTTTTCTAGGTGTCCAAAGTGTTAAAATATAAGCATCATAACCATTATAAGCATGTACATATAAACATATGTGATAATACCAATCATTATTGAAAAGTATGCTATCTTCCATTATGGTATTAATTATATAAATCATCAAAATCTTTACTCATCAGTTTTTTCTTTCTTGTGTAGTGCATATTTCACATAAATCCACTCCTCTAACCTCTGTATCTGTCAGCTAACCATTTGTAGAATAGTTCTCATGTTATAAAATATTCCAAATCTTCTTTTTCTTTGATTTTTAGCGTTAGCCTATCCATTTCTGCACATTCCAGATTTTTTGTGATTATATTATCATCTGTAGGTGTTTCTACATCTTTCCAGTATTGTGCATATGCAATCCTGGAACACTGTTGTTTAAGGGAATTTGGCTCCCCTGTCGACTTTGCTTGTCAGAAAGTCACAAAAAGCGCGATTACATGACCCAGGGGGACAGCCGTCGTAAATGCGAAGCATCTGCCAAGCGTCCGAATTTTGATCGGGTGACCGTGGGGATGCTGCAGTGGCCATGTGAAAAATGGCCATAAGTCCCTTTTCTTTGGTGCCGTCGTAACTTCCAACAGTCACTAAACGAATGGTTTTTTCACACCGCTGTACTGTGGTATGGAAAAGCATTTTATTTTATTTATTTATTTTGTTTTATTGCAGCAATGGTGAATTCTCCCAAACGAGAAACATCTGTAGCTTTGTTTCTCAACCTTTTCCACTTTAAACTGGGTGGACTTCAACTCCCAGAATTCCCTAGCCAGCCATGTCAGGCTGGAGAATTTTGGGAGTTGAAGTCCACCCAGTTAAAAGTTGCAGAGCAGCTTCCATCCCATCCTTCTCAGACATTTTTCTGATCAACTGGTTTTGCTTTCAGCACATTTAACTAAAATTAAAGATTTAGCCGCTGCCTTCACAGAGCTTGTTTAATTTGAACCGTGATTAATTTGGGGTGTGTGTGTGTGTATGTGTGTGGCTTAATGTGTCAGCCCGTTTAGTTAATGACTAATTTGTTTAACTTTTAGTTAAGACCAGAAAATGAATGACTCAGTAAAATAGCAAAGCGTCAACCTGGCTAGCGAATGTCCCTTGGGAGTTGGGCGGCATAGAAATACGATTAAAATTAAATTAAATTAAATTAATTAATTAAATTAATGTCTAGGTATCATCCTAGCAAATAAAATGTGGCCCAATTAATGCAGAAGGACACAGTTCAACCTCTCTGTAGCTTGGTGCCCTCCAAAGCAATATTTCTCAACCTTGAAGGTATATGGACTTCAACTCCCAGAATTCCCCTGCCAGCCTGGAGATCATTGGCCTAAGCCGGGGGGGTCAAACTGGCGGCCTGCGGGCCAGCTGCGTCACACGCAGGCCACACCCACCCCAATTCCGCAAAGGGGAAAAAAACTGCCGTGAAATGTCACACGATGGCAACAGGACACAGCGAGTTTGACATCCGGGGTCTAAGCACCGTTCTCAACCGTAGCAGTTTGAAGACATATGGACTTCAGCTCCCAGAATTCCCCAGCCAGCATGGAGCTTATTGGTTTTAAGGCGGTGTTTCTCAGCTGTAGCAGCCCGAAGATATATGGACTTCAATTCCCAGAATTCCCCAAGGTTGAGAAACATTGTCCTAAGGTGATGGCGAGCATATGGCGCATGTTACAGGTATCACACAGCGCCCTCTCTGGGCATGCGAGCTGCCATCCCTGTTCAGCTCTGCCACGTGTGTGCGTGTGTCTCCCGCTGATCTGTCCCCCTCTACACACACCCACAAAAACACAGCCAGTCGAGGGTTAAAGAAGCACTTGGCACACACCACAGTTCTTATCTCTAACTTGGCAGCGATATGCACACCGTCTGCCAAGTGCTTTAATTGTTCACAGAAAGAAAATCACATACGTAGCTTTGCCAAAATCCGTTCTTTTAGCTCCAATGACTACCAGATTGAGTTATTGTTTGTCACAGGGATCATTGACCACCATCCTGTCTTATATAGTCTCTGGGTGTGGTCCAGTGACTCATTGGTCCTGTGACTCAAGTCCAGTGACTCAGGTCTATTCCCTCGCACGCCTCCTCAGCTGCTGCAAGCGCTTATCTCGCCTTCGTTGACGTGCGTCCAGGAATGACGTCTCTCCCTCACTCTCATCTGAGACACCTGTTTCCCCACTACTTTGCTCTCTTTCAGCTGGCACCTGAGACGGTGCCAGAGGGGGGGGGGGGGCTGGGAGATCTGGCTGGCTCCTCTTCCTCATGCTCAGAGCTTCCTTCCTCCAATGGGATAGGCTCAGAGGACGGGGCCACAACACCCGCCGGCCAGGTGCTCATCAGGTCTCTGCCATGTATGCTCGGGGGTGGGGCGCGGGCGAGGGGAGTTGCGTGCGCATGCTCGGGGGGTCGCGGGGGCAGGGCACGTGCGGGAGGGGCGTGCGGTCACGCGGGATGCTGCAAAGGTAACTGGGAAAAATGGTCACAAGCCCGTGTGTTCAGTGCCGTTGTAACTTTGAACGGTCATTAAATGAACTGTCTTAAGTCGAGGACTACCTGTCCTCACTACTGCTACTCGCTACTGTAATCAAATCTATTCATCTCGCTTCTGGTCATCCTCTTCTTTTTCCTTCCGACTTTCCCAGCATTATAGATTTCTGCAGAGAATTAGATCTTCACGCAATTTGTCCAAAATATGATAATCTGAGCTTGAGTGGTGCTTTGTTCCAGGATCGGTTACTTTATTACTCACTGTATGCAGTTGCTTATTTACCAAAGGCACGCCGAAGTTCAAAACCACCAACACTCCTACTCCTTCAGAGCCCAACTTTGAAAACCGTTGCTTGTAGAACTCTTTTTTTTTTAAGGAAAAAAAACCCTATATAATTTTATTGAAAAATTTTAAACAGGGGGATAAGACTAACGCTAAATGAAACAGAATGACAAAGGAAAAAAAGGAAAGAAAGAAAAGAGGAAAACGAAAAGTGACAAAAAGAAAAAAAAGATGAGCGGAAAAATAGAAAAGGGGAAAAAGTTCCGAAGAAGGGACTTCTGATCTTCACAGCAGCAATAAATACAATTATTCCCTCTCTGTCTAAAGTTACATCATGATTCCCTTCTTTTTGTATTCTACCTTATCCAATTATCAAAAGCCTTAAAGTTTATTTTTATTTTTACCAGGCAAAGAGACCATAAAAGGTTTCCAGTCACCAATAAACGTAGGCGTTGTCTTCTCTCTAATCACACAAATCGATTTGAACTTTTCAGCAACTTCTGCCCCCTCGCCAACCATTCCTTTGTTGGGGGTATTGCCATATACCCGTGATGGCGAATCTATGGCACACGTAACCATATTGGTGATGGGCCAGCTGTTTTTCGTGCCTTCTTGGGCCCACCAGAAGTAGGAAAACTGGCTGTTTCCTGCATCCGGAGGACCTCAGAGGTGGTGGCGGGGAAGGCCCATTTTTCTCTCTCCCCAGCCTCCAGAACCTTTCTAGGAGTCGGAAGGATGAAAATGGTCTCCCTCCCCCCCCCCCCCCCGAGGCACTCCGGAGGCTGGAAATGGCCCGTTTGCCAGCTTCCGAAGTTTCCTGCCTCCGGGTGTCGAGTGTCTAGCTGCGCTCAACATCACGCCGTGAAAGCCACATCGTGAAAGCATCCTTGCCAGCTGAGTTACAGGGGGGTGGGGTGTCACGGGTGCAGGTGGTGGTAAATTAGGTGAATCCGGACAGGAGCTAGACATGCACAGGTGGTGGGCTCAGAGGGATCGCGAGGGGAGGCAAGGGGCAAAACAGCAGAACCGGCTACCAACACCATCATGAGGGAACGACGTCATCTACGCGCACCACGGAGGGAACTTCAGTTATACCTGTGGTCCAGCTGATCGTCATCATGGAAATGCGCCCATACTCCGCTATATAAAGCAGCTGCGTCTGGCTGCAATTGCGCTGTATTTTTATTTGCCTAAGCAATCCGGTTTCGAGCTGAGCTCTTGTCACGAAGTAAAGCCACCTCACCACCTCACGCCCGAGTCGTGTGTTTTTCCTGCGCCTTTGTATTCGCAGTCCGGCGGAGCCGAGACCGGGGTGGGGTGGGTGGGAAAGGCCATTTTCTCCCTCCCCAGACTCCTAGAAAGGCTCTGGAGGCTGGGGACAGCAAAAAAAAGGTCCCACTGGAAGTTGGCAAACATGTCATTTTCAGCCTTGGGGGAAGGGGGGGGTAGGTTGTTTTTGCCCTCCCCAGACTCCTAGGAAGGCTCTGGAGGCAGGGGAGAGCAAAAATTGGGTCTACCGTGCCATCATGTGCCAGGGGAGCGGGGGGGGGGGGTGTCGCACACGCATGCACAGGTGCAGGGCACATAGAATTGTGGGTGTGGGCATACACGTGTACGTGACACACACACACACACACACCGCTCCTGGCACGCGATGGCAAAAAGGTTAGCCATCACTGCCATATACCTATCCATCTTTGTGCGTCAAATAATAATATTGCTGCCGTTTGTCCTATATGAAAACAGCCATGACTTTTCCCCCAATTGTTTATCCATCAGTCCCAAGCCGTTGATAATGTCTCGTGTTTGCTTTTCTTCCAGGTATACCTAAACTGGAAACAGCCCGTGTTCCATCAGGTAAATGCTTCTTTCTTTCCGTTTCAACTTAGGAAATGTTACTGCCTTGTCCGTTTCTTTAAAAAAAAAATCCCCTAGCCTGTTGGATGTGGATCTGTCAGACCCGAAAGCCAAGATCCACGCGTGGAGATCCAGATAAAACTGATTTATTGCTAAACAGTCTATGCGTAGGAATCTTATCAACTCACAGTCAGAGCACCTGCTAAGACTTAAATACGGGTCAACTGAATTCAAAGAAAGTCAGGCTTCGTTCTCTTCGTCCTCCCCCTAAAAAAGGCTATTTACGACCCGGTCCCCGTGTTATGGCCCTGCGGTTGTTCACCCTTGTGACTGATCACAGTGAAGCCGCAGTGCCTCCCCAGCTATCTTCTCCCCATTCCCCTTCCCTGCAGGGGCAAGGGCTTTCTTCCTATCCCATCAGCAGGGATGGGATTCAGCCAGTTCGGGCGAATTGGTAGTTCCGACAATCAGCAGGCCCCACCCACCCACCCGGCCCCGCCCTATCCTGTCCTATATTTCCTTCTTTCTGGCTCAGCTGATTGGCGCGGCACAGCTGATTCTACTTACCGGGTAAGCCTGCCTTAGAAGGTAAGCAGCTGAGCTTCAAATTGCGGTATTCTGAACGCTGCGCGCAAGCGTGTTAAGCACGCGCTCGCGGAGCTGTTAAACCGGTTGCAGCCCATCAGGTGCCATTCAGGTGCAGGTGCCATTCTGCTTTCCTAATGCAGGAAATTCCTTGGTCAATATGGCTATGCGTCAATTCCTTGGAGGTCTTCTCGTCCAACCCTTTGCTCAATCAGGAGACCCTCTCCCATCCCAGACAAGTAACCGTCAAAGCCTCTCTCTAAAAACTCAAGTGATGGAGCAGCCACAGCTCCTGGTGGCAAGTTAATTGTTCTCCCTCTCAGGAAGTTTCTCCTTAATTCTAGATTGCTTTTCTCCTTGATTAGTTTCCTTTTTTTTTTAATTTTCAAAACAAACTTTAACTCTCAAATGTATACAAAAACAGTTAAAAAAACATATTAAAATATCCATGTCCATAAATCGTATTCTATGATGAAATTCATTTCTACTCTCTTAAGTATCTATATGTGATTACTATACATATACACATATATATACATACATCTCCTTGATTAGTTTCCATCCGTTGTTTCTTGTCCTGCCTTCAGATGCTTTGGAGAATAGCTTGACTCCCTCTTCTTTGGGGCAGCCCCTGAGATATTGGAAGACTGCTATCCTGTCTCCCCTAGTCCTTCTTTTCATGATACTAGACATACCCAGTTCCTGCAACCGTTCTTCATATGTTTTAGCCTCCAGTACCCCAAGTAATAGGAGAAAAAAAATAATAATAGGAGAAAAATACGTAGTGGCCGTTTTTATTTATTTAAAAAATAAATAAATAAAATATCTAAAAGGGCCTGAGTAGCGTAGGGGAGTAATGCCTCCTACAAAGGCAGCATTTAAGATCCAGCTGCCTGCAATTACTTGCGAGTTCAATCCCAGCCAGGCTCAAGGTCGACTCAGCCTTCCATCCTTTATAAGGTGGGTAAATTGAGGACCCAGTTTGTGGGGGGCAATAAGCTTGACTTGGTATAAATATAAATATACAAAAGTATGAAGGCTATTGCTTAATGCATTGTAAGCCACCCTGAGTCTCCGGAGAAGGGTGGCATATAAATCAAATTTAAATTAAATAAAAAATAAAATAAAATAAAAATTTATTTTTGGCCTTGAGATGGAAAAATATGAAACCCGAATAGCCGGCTCGTTTTTCCAATAGCAGGCATGACGCTATTATCATTTTAAAAGCAGTAAACTTTATGCTTACTTTTGAAATCCTCGCAGCATCTTTCAGTTGCATTGAATTTCATGTCCAATTTCATGTGGATTGTGCCTTGAGGGCCGTGTGGGAGAAATAAGATTTCCATATATCATTTTTTTTTTTTTTTGCCTTGGATTTCTTAAACCCCAAGACAACCGAGTGGCCTGTTTTCTTTTCCCACCTATTTGCCTGTCACTCAGCCGCCTTACTTTTCTTTTCTTTCGGAATAAATCGCTTTGCATGGGTGGGTAAGAGATGGGGGAACTTGTCTTTCAGCGGAATTAAAATCGGATGGGAGTTGCACGCTGCCACGCCCGCATGAGCAAGTCCCTGGCAGTCTGGAATCCACTTCGCCAAACAAAGCAAGAGACTCTAAGGCGGGCACTGGAGAGATAATTTGCATGATTTAACAGCAATTAAACTTTGCCCTCCCAGGGTTAGTTATTCTAGATATTGTCTTTGTAGTGAGCACAATATAAATAACCCTCGGGAGGTCTGGGGCCAAAATAGGAGCCTGGATAGCTCAGCAGACTAACGCATTGTGATTAACTCCAGCTGTCTGCAATTACTAAGTTCGAATCTCCCCAGGCTCAAGGTCGACTCAGCCTTCCATCCTTTCTAAGGTGGGTAAATTGAGGACCCAGTTTGTGGGGGCAATAAGCTGACTTTGTATAAAATATACAAAAGTATGAAGGCTATTGCTTAACGCCTTGTAAGCCGCCCTGAGTCTCCGGAGAAGGGCGGCATATAAATCAAATTTAAAAAAGGAAGGAAGGAAGGAAGGAAGGAAGGAAGGAAGGAAGGAAGGAAGGAAGGAAGGAAGGAAGGAAGGAAGGAAGGAAGGAAAGGAAGGAAGGAAGGAAGGAAGGAAGGACATTCAGCTGCCTGCAATTACTGTAAGTTCGAATCTCCCTAGGCTCAAGGTTGACTCAGCCTTCCATCCTTTCTAAGGACCCGGATTGTGGGGGCAATAAGCTGACTTTGTATAAAATATACAAAAGTATGAAGGCTATTGCTTAACGCATTGTAAGCCACCCTGAGTCTCCGGAGAAGGGCGGCATATAAATCAAAAATTTAAAAAAATTAACCCTCTTAATTATTAGCATCTCTTTTGCAACGATTGCATTTTGACGTGGTTGTACTCTGTCATTATGTTATGGAGCCTTTTTGCCTTCGTTGGCTCATGATGGGAGTTGTAATCCAGCAGGTTTGAGGAGGGCACTTTGCCACCTAAACAGAGGGAAGGCTGTATACCTCTTCTAAAGCCTTACGGGTACTCCTTACACTTACAGGACTTTATACGACCACACTTGAGCCCCAAATTGTACGTTGTTAAGTGAGTTGGGCCCCATTTAACGACTTTCCTTGCCACCCTTATTAAGCAAACCGCTGCCGTTGTTCAGTTAGGAACACGGTTGTTAAACGAATCCGGCTTCCCCGTTGACTTTGCTTGTCAGAAAATCACGTGACTGCGGGGACACTGCAACCGTCGTAAATGCAAGCCAGTTGCCAAGCGTCTGGATTTTTTTGATCACGTGACCATGGGGGATTCCACAGTAAGTGTGAAAAATGAGGACCCAGATTGTTGGGGGCAATATGCTATTTAGTATACTGTCTTTGGTGTAAGCCGCCCAGAGTCCTCGGAGAGTGGGCGGCATAGAAATACGAATAATAATAATAAAAATGGTCGTAAGTCACTTCTTTCAATGCCGTTCTAACTTCGAAGAGTCACTAAACAAACTGTTATAAGTCGAGAACTCCCTGCTCTAGATTTTCATTTATGCCCTTTTGGCCACAACAAGCTGCCGAAGGATTCAGGCCGCCAGAATAGAACCATAGAGATAGTCCTCGATTTACGTACATTCACTTAGTGACTATTTTGAAGTTAACAACAGCACTGCAAAAAAAATGACAGTGACCGTTTCTTCCCCGCTGATGACCATTGCAGCGTCCCCGTGGTCACGTGACCAAAAATTCGGCCGCTTAGCCACTGGCTCCTGTTTATGTCGTGTCCTGGGCTCACGTGAGTCCCCTTTTTGCAACCTTCTGACAATCCAAAAACATATTCCACGCCACTCGGTTTATCTCGATTTCATTTTATTTTTTTTTAGGCTTTGCATTTCTAACCTAAATTGGATGTTTTAAATTTGTTTTTGAGCCCAAATTATTTCATCTATTTTTAATAGTTTTTAACTTTTGTATGACGGATTTTATCTGAGGCTGTTCACCGCCCTGAGTCCTTCGGGAGTAGGGCGATCTAAATCTAATAAAATAAATCTAATAAAATAAATCTAATAGATCTACTAATAGATTTATTAGTAAATCTAATAAAATAAATAAATAATAAATAAATAAATAAATAAACGCATCGGGATCGTTTGTTTCAGCTTCATTCAGGAATTTCGTTCAACATTTGAAAATGAAATGAAATTTTCATTCAAAAAGCGGATGAGAAGTATGGATTAAAAAAAATAACCCAGGAAGTGTTAATCATGCCTGATTTTGCTAGAAAAACAAGCACTGCGTTTCGGAGATTGTACTAATGCATTCACAAAAACTTTCTCTCTCTCTCTCTCTTTCTCTCTCCCTCTCTCTCTCTCTTCTTACTGCCCCCCCCCTCCAGGTTATGTATGGGACATTGGTGGCTATCCTAGTCTTACGCTCCGTGTATATAGTATTATGGTAAGTAAGGACTTAACTACAAGAGATGGTTGCAGCTTAAGCAAGAATTGCAGAGGGTGAAATGCTAATTTTCTGATAACGCTCAGCCTTCTGTTGCTCCACTGCCTGGGAATTGGCTCCGTGGGTTGGGTAACCAGGAAAAAAAATATAGCCTAGGGCGCCACTGTTTGTGGGATCCCAGCTGCAGAATTAAAATGGGAGCGGAGTTTTGCTAGACTAACGAGTGGCAAAGTGCCAGAGGGCTTCACCGTCCGGATGTTGCTGCTTTGATGCTGTTCGAAGTTACTGCACTGAAAAAAGGGACTTACGACCACAATGGGGACCAAAATTTCCACCATACGGAATACAAGGCGTCCTTGACTTAAAACCGTTCTTTTAGTGGCCATTTGAAGTTTCAAGCACCACTGACGAAAATGACTTAGGACCGTTTTTCACACAGAACAAAGAGCCGATTTGGCGCAGCGGTTAGATTGCCGTACTGCAGCTACTTCAGCTGACTGCTAGTTCAGCAGATCAGCGGATCAAATCTCACCAAGGGCTCAAGGTTGACTCAGCCTTCCATCCTTCCGAGGTGGGTAAAATGAGGACCCAGATTGTTGGGGGCAATATGCTATTTAGTATACTGTCGATTGTTGTAAGCCGCCCAGAGTCCTCGGAGAGTGGGCGGCATAGAAATATGATTAATAAAAAAATATAAATAAATAAAAAACTTACGGCCGGTGCAGCCTCCCCCCCACGGTCACATGATCAGAATTCGGGCACTCGGCAACTGATTCGTACTTATGACGGTTGCAGCGTCCCGGGATCTCGTGATCCCCTCTTGCGACCTGCTGACAAACGAAGCCAATGGGGAAGTTGCATTCACTTATCAACCGTGGTACTAATTTAACGACGGCAGTGATTTCTTAACAAAGGTAGCCAGAAAAGTTGTAAAACATGGGCGAAGCTCACGTAACAAACCTTTCCCTTAACATAAATTTTGGACTCAGTTGTGGTCGTAAGTTGCAGAATACAAATAAATCTTCCCATTTTATCAGTGGTTAGAAAATAGAGGTAGAAATTAGAAGATAAAAAGATTATTACCATGTATAAGTAAATGATGAAAGATCATTATATATAAGTAAACAATATATTACTAGGATTATCACTGTTGATTATCATCATTATTAATATCTTGTTTAGGCAAATTGACTCAGACAATACACTGTTTATTAAGCACTTATGTGGATTAAAGAAAAGAAATGTACAAATAAAATTTTAAAAGTAATATTCCCAAGGAAGATCTGCCCCAAAATAGCAGAATAACATAAAATCCAAAGTTGCTTTGAGAAGTTTGATCTGGTTCTTCCTTCCTTCCAGGGTTTATCCTTGGCTCCGAGGATTGGGATATACATCCCTGACTGTTTTTTTGCTGGGCTTCCTCCTTTGGAACGTAGACAACATTTTCTGCGAGAAATTGCGGTAGGTGAATTTCGGGATGCTTTTCCATCCTCTTCTGGCTGGTAGAGTCCAGCCCGTTTCCTTCCGTCCATCCGTGTCCGGCGTGAAAAAATCGGGAGCGTCCCGCCAAGTTCCTGTTAAGCTGATTTATTGCGCCTGCCTATCCGCCAGAATCTAGTCCAGGGGTATCAAACTCGATTTCATTGAGGGCCGCATCAGGGTTGTGTTTGACCTCAGGGTGGGGGTGTGGCCACTATGGGCGTGGCCATCTTGACATCACTCATGTCAGTGGTGCCCTCTGGCGGCCCGAGCGCTCGGCCAACGAAAACGAGCTCCATTTTCGGCTGCGACAGCCTCCTCCCCTCTCCTCTCTTTCTCTCTCCTTCTCTTCCTTCCTCTTCCCCTCTCTCCTCTCCCCTCCACTTTCCCCCTCTCCCCCTCTCCTCTCCCTTCCCCTCCTCCTCCTCCTCCCCCTCTCTCTTCTTCTATATACCTTGCCCTCTCTCCTCTCCCTTCCCTCCTCTCCCCACTCCTCTTATCTTCTCCACCTCCCCTCGTCCCCTCTCCTCTCCTCCATTCCTTCCCTCTCTCCTCTCCCCTCCACTTTCCCCCTCTCCCCCTCTCCTCTCCCCTCCCCTCCTCCTCCTCCCCCTCTCCTCTCCTTCTATATACCCTCCCCTCTCTCCTCTCCCTTCCCCTTTCCCCCTCTCCTCTCCCCTCCCCTCCTCTCCTTTTATATTCCTTCCCTTCCCCTCTCTCCTCCCCTCTCCTCTCCTCTCCCTTTCCCCCCTCCCCTTTCCTCCATCGAGCAGGGGCCAGTTCAGAAAAGTCCTATCGTCCAGTGCCCGCCAGCCAACACTCTTAGTCTCACGGGATCTGCCGCATGTCCATTCTGCTGTATCTGGTTGGATGGGGAGATCACTCTTGGAAAAGGGGATCCCTCGGGTATGGGAACGAGGAGTCTCCTACCGTGTTTCCCCGAAAATAAGACCTCCCCTGATGATAAACCCAAACGGGCTTTTGAGCACATGCGCTAAAATAAGCCCCCCCCCCGCCCCCCCGGAAAATAAGTCCTCCCTGAAAGTATTGAAACTCAGAGCTGGAAATCAGGTAAGATGGCAAGAGGAGCCCCATCTTGCTGCACGCACCCCAAAATAATAAGGCCTCCCCGAAAGTAAGGCCAAGCGCATATTTCGGGGTTCCAAAAAATATAAGACGGGGTCTTATTTTGGGGGAAACACGGTAGATTCCCTGGAAGCCTCTTGTCCTCCGAGAGGACCCTTGGACAGCTTTACCCAGTTCTCATCTTGAAGCCCTCTTTATTTTCTCCGTAGCCAGAGGATGCGACTTCTGTTTTTACAGAGTCTCAAAGCAGCCGGGGTTTGCTTGGGTGTCCCTTGGTCTTTACGGGAGGCTGGGATCTAGAAGGCGGATGAGGAAGCCAGTGGGTGACCTCGGCGATTGGGTCTCTCCACAGGGGCGTACGTGAGAGGCTGCCTCCGCTCGTGGGCGTTGTCACGCAGTTTCATGCTTGGTGGCATATCTTCACGGGACTCGGTTCCTACCTTCACATCCTGTTCAGGTATCTTCCCTTTCCTTTCCCAGGGGCTTCGGGGGGGGGGGGGAACATCCTGCTCGAAAGGACAGCTGATCAGTCTCAGCTGTTAAACAGGAACAACCAGGAACAAAGACGTTAGCGCAGTAGCATCGTCGTATCTTTGGGAAGACGAGGGATTTACACAGCTGGATGGATGGACGGACATTGGAGAGGGAGGGAGGGAGGGAGGGAAGGAAGGAAGGAAGGAAGGAAGGAAGGATGGATAGACGAAAGGGAAGGAAATGGATGGATGGATGGATGGATGGATGGATGGATAGATGAATGGATGGATGGACAGACATTGGGGAAGGAAGGAAGGATGGATGGATGGATGGATGGACGGACGGACAGACAGACAGACAGACACTGGAAAGGGAGGGAAGGAAGGAAAGATGGATGGATATTGGAAAGGGAAGGAAGGATGGATGGATGGATGGACAGACAGATATTGGAAAGGGAGGGAAGGAAGGAAAGATGGATGGATATTGGAAAGGGAAGGAAGGAAGGATGGATGGATGGATGGGTGGATGGGTGGATGGGTGGATGGATGGACATTGGAGAAGGATGGATGGATAGATGGATGGATGGATGGATGGTTGGACGGACATTGGAGAGGGAAGGAAAGGAAGGAAGATGGATATTAGAGAAGGAAGGAAGATGGATGGATGGATGGATGGATGGATGGATGGATGGATGGATGGATGGATAGGTGGATGGATAAATAGATGGATGGATGGATGGATGGATGGATGGATAGGTGGGTAGATGGATGGATGGATAGGTGGATGGATAGGTGGATGGATAAATAGATAGATGGATGGATAGGTGGGTGGGTGGGTGGATGGATAGATGGATGGATGGATAGATGGGTGGGTGGGTGGACGGACATTGGAGAAGGATGGATGGATAGATGGATGGATGGATGGTTGGACGGACATTGGAGAGGGAAGGAAAGGAAGGAAGATGGATATTAGAGAAGGAAGGAGGATGGATGGATGGATGGATGGATGGATGGATGGATGGATGGATGGATAGACGGACATTGAAGAGGGAAGGAAGGGAAGGAAAGAAGATGGATGGATGGGTATTGGAGGGGAAGGAAGGAAGGAAGAATAGAAGAATGGGAAAGAAGGAAGGAAGGTGGATGGATAGGTGGATGGACGGACAGACATTGAAGAAGGAAGGAAGGAGGGTGGATGGATGGATGGATGGATGACCAGACAGTAGCGAGGAAGGGAGGAAAGGAAGAAAGATGGAAGGGTGGACAGACATTAGGGAGGGAGGGAGGGAGGATCACAGCCTCCTAGCTGGCCCCAGAGGTGGAGCTGAGTTCCAAAGAGGTCCAGGCAGTGATGTTGACCTAAACTGATTTATCCCAAATGTTTCTTTTAATCTTCTTTTCTCCCCTTTCTTCTTCTGATTCTAGTTTATATTCCCGGACACTTTACCTGAAATACAGGCCAAAGGTTAAGGTAAGTTGCTAATGACTCTGTCCTGTGGGCTTTTCTCCCCCCCCTCCCCCCGCCCCCCAAATAGCTAAAGGCTTCTTAGGGCAAACCTAAAGTAGTGGATAAGTGATTTTTTTTGTTTGTTTGTTTATTGTAGAGAAAAACAAAAGTTACGACATACATAAAATCCGCAGAGTCAATATAACATTGAGAAGAAGATATCAGGGCTTCCTGCATCCAGAAACCTATTTATTTTTCTTTGGTTGCATTGAAAGATTTATCACATTGAATGCTTGCAGTTTGCTATTCCAACCTTTGCAGAATAAACAGTGTCTGTTTTCCCCCTGAGAATTTGTCGAGTTGTAATTTCACCACAAAGCCCCTCAACTTCAAAGACATCTGAGAAAAGAGGAGAAGCCGATAAGGTAGATCCCAGCTATGCAATTTGATTTATCAGTATAGCCAGTCCTCGACTTACGACCACAAGCGAGCCCAAAATTTCTGCGGCTAAACGAAAACATTTGCTAAGTGAATTTTGCCCCATTTTACAACTTTTCTTGCCCCGGTTATTAAGCGAATCGCTGCAGTTGTTACATGAGTCACACGGTTGTTAAGTGAATCGGGCCTCCCACTGACTAGTCGCAAAAGGAGATTGACCCCCGGGACACTGCAACCGTCGTAAATATGAATCAGTTGCCAAGTGACCGAATTTTGATCACATAACCGTGGGGATGCTGCAACGGTCGTAAGTTTGAACAACGGTCGTAAGTCCCTTTATTCAGTGCCGTTGTAACTTCCAACGGTCACTAAATGAACGGTTGTAAGTCGAGGACTAACCTGTAACTCCAAATCAGACTCTAGTTTGGTTAAGGCGGCTTACAAAAATGCCTTTAGCATCCTGAGGCTTTAAAGTAATGGAATTCTTTAAAATTTGAAGTACAGGTGAGTCCTCGGCTTACGACCGTTCATTTTTGTGACCGTTTGAAGCTAGAACGGCCCTGAAAAAAAAGGGACTTACGACCGTTTTTCACACTTAACGACCATTGCAGCATTCCCATAGGATCAAAATTCAGATGCTTGTGCAACCCCGACTCATATTTACGACGGTCACAATGCCCTGATCTGCTTTTGCGACTTTCTTGACCAGCAATGGGGGAGGGGGGGGGAAGTCAGATTCACTTAACAACCGTGTGACGACTCCAGTGATCGACTTAACACGGGTGGCAAAAAAAGGTCGTTAAAATAAGGGGAAAAAAACTCATTTAACCGCCGTCTCCCTTCGCAGCAGAAATTCGGGGCTCAATTGTGGTCCCGAGTCGAGGGCTACACCTGTATTTTCCCCACTGGGAAAAACATACTTATATTTTATCTAAGAAAGGTCAGGCTTTTAATTCACCAGAGATCTTAAATTTGATCTGCATCGGTGCGTTTTATATCGGGGGGGTCTCCAACCTTGGCAATTTGAAGCCTGGCGGACTTCAAATTCCTCGGAATTTGAAGTCCGCCAGGCTTCAAATTGCCAAGGTTGGAGACCCCCCGCTATATATGACGGAAACATCACTGTCTCTTCCATATATTTGATGAGTGATTGACAGGTCCCCCTTGAGGCAGGAAGCTATCCAAACATCTCCTGTGCAGATTTCTCTTTGTCTCGTTTGATTGATTGATATTCCCGGCCTCTTTTGCATCCTGCTCTCCCTTAGTGTCGTTCGCTGGGAGCAAAGCACGGCTTTTATTATTTCAAAATTTCAGGCCGAGAATGAAAAATAAAAATAAAAAAATCAGCCCGTTTAAAGATAAATCCCTACAGCCGCCGTTTTATTCGCCAGCCTTTCTTTCAGGAGCAAAAAAAAAAAAAAAAAAAGGTAGCCTACGGATTAGCCCTCGACTTAACAGCTGTCCGTTTAGTGACCGCTCAAAGTTACAACTACGATACACGAGCATTGATACATACAGAAATACACTTTTCTGGCTTTCCCAAAGCTGTCAGGGTTTCCCTGAAATTAAAATTTTTATCTGATGTATTATTTTATTACCGTATTGTTTAGTTTAGTTTTATTACCCACCCACGATTTATGGTGGTAAGCTGTTCCGCTGGTTAATCGTCCTCCCTCTGAGGAAGTTTCTCCTTCTTTCCAGATTGCTTCTTTCGTTGATCAGTTTCCAACCATTTTACCAACCACCTCACCTCACCTCACCTCACCTCACCTTACCTTACTATGAATGAATGAATGAATGAATGAATGAATGAATGAATGAGCGAGGTGGAAGGGACCTTGGAGGTCTTCTACTCAGCTCCCTCCTCACGTAGGAGATCCTATACCATTTCAGACCTAGTGGCTGTGCAATCTCTTCTTAAAAACCTCCAGTGATGGGAGTACCCACGATTTCTGGGTGGCAAGCTGTTCCGCTGGCTAATCGTCCTCCCTGTGAGGAAGTTTCTCCTTCATTCCAGATTGCTTCTTTCGTTGATTAGTTTCCAGCCATTGTACCCACCACCTCACCTCACCTCACCATACCTTATCATACTATTTATTTGCTGCCCATCTCATTTTGAAGCAACTCTGCACGGCTTATAGCATGAAAAGCATTCAAGCCGTAAAAGATAAATGTTTTTAAAAATAATAAAACGGAATAACGATCAAGAGTAAAATTATAATTTAAAAAATGGGGAGAGGGAGGGAGCAGAGTGTGAAGTAGGGGGTTAGGATTGCCTCTTCATTCATCAACCATCTCCAGCGTGATATTTCATCATGGGGAGGTGGGGGCATAATCTTTCTGGCAGAGGCAGGACTTCAGGTCCTTACAGAAGGCCAAAAATTCTTTGACTGACAGGGCCCGCAGCATCCCTCCTCAGATGGTGTGGATGGGGCAGTCCAGCCCCATTGGGGTGAGGTGGGAATTTCAGTTAATAGGTTGTCTTTTCCTTACTGAAACGTTTTTGCTTTCTGAGAAGAGAATTCGGCCCTTAAGAGAATAATAGAAGGGACCTTGGAGGCCATCTAGTCCAACCCCCTGCTCAAGCAGGAAAACATAAGCCATTTCAGACAAATGGCTGTCCAATCTTTTCTTAAAAACCTCCAGGGATGGAGCACCCACAATTTCTGGAGGCAGGTCCTTCCACCGATGGATTGTTCAAACAGCCAGGAAATTCCTCTTAATTCCAGGTTGCTTCTCTCAATAGAATAGGAATAGGAATAGGAATAGGAAATGGAGTGGAGTGGAGTGGAGTGGAGTGGAATAGATTAGAATTAGAATTGGAATTGGAATTGGAATTGGAATTGGAATTGGAATTGGAATTGGAATTGGAATTGGAATGGAATGGAATGGAATAGAATAGAATAGAATAGAATAGAATAGAATAGAATAGAATAGAATAGAATAGAATAGAATAGAATAGAATAGAACAGAACAGAACAGAACAGAACAGAACAGAACAGAACAGAACAGAACAGAACAGAACAGAACAATAGTGGAATGAATAGAATAGAATAGAATAGAATAGAATAGAATAGAATTAGAATTAGAATTAGAATTAGAATTAGAATTAGAATTAGAATTAGAATTAGAATTAGAATTAGAATTAGAATAGACTGGACTAGACTAGACTAGACTAGACTAGACTAGACTAGACTAGACTAGACTAGACTAGACTAGACTAGACTAGACTAGAATAGAATAGAATAGAATAGAATAGAATAGAATAGAATAGAATAACAGTGGAATGAATAGAATAGATTAGAATTAGAATAAATTAGAATTAGAATAGAATAGAATAGAATAAGAATTAGAATAAGAATAAGAATTAGAATAGAATAGAATAGAATAGAATAGAATAGAATAGAATAGAATAGAATAGAATAGAATAGAATAGAATAGAATAGAATAGAATAGAATAGAATAACAGTGGAATGAATAGAATAGATTAGATTAGAATAGAATAGAATAGAATAGAATAGAATAGAATAGAATAGAATAGAATAGAATAGAATAGAATAGAATAGAATAGAATAGAATAGAATAGAATAATAGTGGAATGAATAGAATTAGAATTAGAATAGAATAGAATAGAATAGAATAGAATAGAATAGAATAGAATAGAATAGAATAGAATAGAATAGAATAGAATAGAATAGAATAGAATAACAGTGGAATGAATAGAATAGATTAGAATTAGAATTAGAATTAGAATTAGAATTAGAATTAGAATAGAATAGAATAGAATAGAATAGAATAGAATAGAATAGAATAGAATAGAATAGAATAGAATAGAATAGAATAGAATAGAATAGAAGGAGTTGGAAGAGACTTTGGAGGTCTTCTAGTCCAACCCCTTGCTTAGGCAAGAAACCCTTCACCACTTCAGACAAATGGTTATCTAACATCTTATTAAAAATGTCCAGTGTTGGAGCATTCACAACTTCTGGAGGCGAAGTTGTTCCACTGATCAATTGTTCTGTCAGGAAATTTCTCCTTAGTTCTAGGTTGCTTGTCTCCTTGATGAGTTTCCACCCGTTGTTGCTTCTTGTCCTGCCTTCAGGGGCTTTGGAGAAGAGCTTGACTCCCTCTTCTTTGGGGCAGCCCCTGAGATATTGGAAGACTGCTCTCATGTCTCCCCTGGTCCTTCTCTTCATTAAACTAGACATGCCCAGTTCCTGCAACCGTTCTTCATACGTTTTAGCCTCCATCCTCCTAATCATCTTTGTTGCTCTTCTCTGCACTCTTTCTAGAGTCTCCACATCTTTTTTTTTACAAAATGGCGTCCAAAATTGGATGCAGTATTTTAAGTGTGGCCTTACCAAGGCCTTATTTGTCCCAAAGGTGTTTTTTTTCAAAAGACAACTGAACTTTCTTGGTTTTTTTCCTCGATAACATTTCGCTTCTCATCCAGGAAGCTTCTTCGGTTCTTCAGTCAGAAGTGAAGAAGCTCCTTGGATGAGAAGCAAAACGTCTTCAAGGCAAAAAACCCAAAAAAGTCCAGTTGCCTTTTGAAAAAAAAAACACCTGTGGGATAAATCAACACCCGGCTAAGTCTCATTTTGTTTGGGGAATGTTTACTGCATTCCACCTAACTGTATACAGGCAGTCCTCGACTTATAACAGCGTTTTGGTTAGTGACCATTCAGTTACAACATCACTGAAAAATGTGACTTACGACCGTTTTTCACAGTTGACGGCCCTTGTAGCATCCCCGTGGTCACATGGTCCAAATTCAGACACTTGGCAAATGGCTTATATTTATGACGGCTGCAGCGTCCCAGGGTCCGATTCACTTAACAACCGTGTGACTCATTTAACACTTAACCAGCGTGGCGAAAAAAGTTGTAAAATGGGGCAAACCTCCTTTAACATCTGTCTGGCTTAGAAATGGACATTTTGGCCTTACAGAGTCCTGGTGGCGCAGCGGTTAGAATGCAGTACTGCGGACTAACTTACTGTTCAATGCCAGCAGTTCGATCCTGACCGGCTCAAGGTTGACTCAGCCTTCCATTCTTCCGTGGGTCGGTAAAATGAGGACCCAGATTGTTAGGAGCAAGAGGCTGACTCTGTAAAATGCTTAGAGAGGGCTAGAAAACACCATGAAGCCAGTGGTGGGTTGCTCCCGGTTCGCACCGGTTCACAAGAACTGATAGTAAAAATTTGTAATAGTTCGGAGAACCGGTAATAATATTGGCTGGCCATGCCCCCAAACCAGTCTCCGGCCCGGTTGCCACTCGCTTATCCTGTCACTGCGTTTTTATATTTACCAGCAGAGCTATTATTTCTGAACTGTCAGGCTTACCGTAGCTTGCCAAGTCCTTATCAGTATCTACTGCGCATGTCTTGCATTCTTTTACTTCTTCTAAAAACTTTCCTTTGTTCTCCTGCCAGCTAAGGTCTGGCTGAGGATTCTTTGCCAACATGTAATCTAATTTAGATAGTAAGATGTCTTTATTTTCTTACAATAAATATGAGTTTAATTAGAAGATGTATTCCGGTTTTATTGATCAAAGTATACAGAAGGATAAAAGCCACAATCCAACTCAAAATGAGGGCAATTACCCCACGCAAGGTAACGGGGCTGATTGCTCCTCTGACAATGGTAGCAGAGGATGGTTTCGATCCTCTCATTACATGTACGATTAGATTACATTAGATTACATGAAGAATAAAGTTCACGTAGTTCAGGTTCAGGCTCGTTTTTCTTCTTTTGCCCTTTTTCTTCTTTTTTGGCATTTTTGCAAAAAATAATTACGTTGTTATGCAATCTAACATGTAATTTTTACATGATTACATGTGAAAATATTCAAACATCTTCCTGCCCACCTCATCAGAGGCTTTTTTTTTAAAAAAAACCTTTTAAAGGCATTTTTTCTACAATCTCTTCGGCCGAAAAAATGCTTTTAAAAGTTTTTTTAAAAAACCTCTGATGATCACACAGCTCAGCTGGGATCGTCAGAGGCTTCTGAAAGCATTTTTCTCTGTAACCTCTTCGGCCAAAGAAGTTGTAGGAAGAAAAAATGCCTTTAAAAGCCTCTGGTGATCCCAGCTGAGCCGCGCGATCATCAGAGGCTTCTAAAAGCAATTTTTTCTGCAACCTCTTAAGGTTGTAGAAAAAATGCTTTTAAAAGTAAAAAAAAAAAGTTGGCCACGCCCACCCAGTCACATTACCCCGCCACCAAGCCACGCCCACAAAATAAGCTACGCCCACAGAACCAGTAGTAGAAAAAATTTAGAACCCACCCCTGCGTGAAGCGGTATATACGTCGAAGTGCTATTGCTATTGTGGTCATAAGTCAACCTGTATTACTTACTCCTCCCACGGGTAGAAACCTAATGTGCATAAGGCATATAGAGATAAGTGCAAGTAGTCCTCTACTTATGACCACAATTGAGCCCAGGGTTCTATTGCCAAGGGAGACAGTCGTTGAGTGAATTTTGCCCCATTTAAGACCTTTCTCGACGCAGTTGTTAAGTTCCTAACCCGGTTGTTAAGCGAATCTGGCTTCCCCCATTAACTTTGCTTGACAAAAGGTCGTAGAAGGGAATCACGTGACCCCGGGACGCTGCGACCGTCATAAATATGAACCAGTTGCCAAACGTCCAAATTTTAATCGTGTGACCAGGGGAGGATGATGCAACGATTTTAAGTGTGAAAACCCAGTCATAAGTCACTTTCTTCAGTGCCATAGTAACTTCCAGTGGTCACTAAATAAACTGTTTTAAGTCAAGGACTATCTGTAATTACTGCAGATCAATAATAACCAGATGAGCTTCTTCAGGGAGGTAAGTTTCCTTCCTTCCTTCCTTCCTTCCTTCCTTCCTGTTAGAATGTAGTATTGCAGGCTAACTCTGCCCATTGCCAACAGTTCGATCTTAACCAGCTCAGAGTTAACTGAGCCTTCCATCTTTCCAAGGCTGGTAAAATGAGGACCCAGATTGTTGGGGGACTCTGTAAACCACTTAGAGAGGGCTGGAAAGCACTGTGAAGCGGTATGTAAGTCTTAAGTGCTATTGCCCGTCCTTCCTTCCTTCCTTCCTTCCTTCCTTCCTTCCTTCCTTCCTTCCTTCCTTCCTTCCTTCCTTCCTTCCTTCCTTCCTTCCTTCCTTCCTTCCTTCCTTCCTTCCTTCCTTCCCTCCCTCCTTCCTTCCTTCCTTCCTTCCTTCCTTCCTTCCTTTTCTTGACCCAACAGCCTAAGAATTATTTTTTTTCTATCTTTTCAATAGTTTATCTTCGGGATTTGGCCTGTTCTCTTAGTAGAATCAACGAAGAAGCCGTAAGAAGCAACAGGTCGAAGAAGAAACAGCCAGCAGTCTTCGGAGACCTTCGACCGCCCCATGGGAAGCTCTCGGCACTACAAAAAAAGAATTTTCTCCTTCCTTTTCTTTCACCGCTCCCGGAACGACGAAGAATCCCAACGGATCAAGCGCCCTCACGCCTACCAACACCCTCGATGGGAGGTTTTCCACGTATTTGCATTGTTAAAGCTGTACCACGATATTTGGGTTTCTTCTGAAGGCCTGGTTAGGGGTGGCAATGCTTTTTTTCCCCCAGGAGTCATTCCTGAAGTTTTCATTGGACTGATCAAGATATCCGCTCCATGGTTGGGACCAAATGGCTTCTGTCTGGATCATGAAACTGGTGGGATCCCACAAGAGGACCCATTGCTCCATTTAATGTCCTAAGGCAGGGGTCTCCCAACCTTAGTGACTTTTAAGACTTGTGGACTTCAACTCCCAGAAGACCTCCTCATTCCTGAAGAATCCTGGGAATTGACGTCCACAAGTTCTAAAGTTGCTAAGATGACCACCTTTGCTCTAAGAAACTCAGTATTTGTTTCCTCATTAGTGTTATCTTGTAATAAGTAGCGAGAACGTTGGGGTCCTTGGTTTTCTCGGCTCGATTGTTTCCTTGCAGAAGTTTCATGACCCAACTAGGTAACTTCATCAGTGTAGGGGGAGTAGGGGGAACTACCATATTTTTCGGTTTAAGATGCATCTTTTTTCCCCCAAAATAGAGGGTGAAAATCTGGGTGCGTCTTATACTTTGAATGTAAGCCCCGCCCAGCCTCTCAAACGGAGGTTTCAGAGGCTGAAAAAAAGCCTCCGAAACAAAGCCTCCGAAACAGAGCTTCAGAAAAAAAGCCTCTGAACAAAGTTTCAGAGGCTTTTTTTTTTTGAAGCTCTGTTTCAGAGGCTTTCAGAGGCAGGAAAAAAAGCAAGGCACAGCTCACAACTAACGAACCTGTTGCTAAAATTCACCTCTGGGAACAGCTGATTGGGGATATCCCGGGAGGCCGATCCACCCACCAATCAGCTATTTTCTTATTTCCCTCCCCAAAAACTAAGATGTGTCTTATACTCAAAAAAAATACGGTGTATCCGTTGAACTCATGGCAAGCTGTTAGCCCACCCTTCCAGGGAGCATCAGGATGGAGAAAATTGCTTTTGACGAAGCTCCGTGGATTAATGCAGCCGCTTCAAAGTGAGGCTCTACGGGTGCTCTCGGCCTCCCCAAAAACCCCTCCGGCCGGAAATTCCAGAAATTGGTGTCGCGACAGGAAAGTCCTCAGGTTGTGAAAGCTTAGATGTACATGGAGGTAAAGTAGACGGGCCTCTTCTTTCCATTCTTGGTGTGTATGTATGAGTGTGGGTGTAAGCCATTTCCAGTCCACAATGTTGCCCACCAATTGTAGGCTGTCCTAGACTTACAAACATCCAAAGTTTTAATAGCAATGAAAAAACTGACTTAAAAGCAATCTTTAAGATGGGTGGACTTCCAACCGTTTTTTTTCAAACATTGATGTCCATTGCAGTATTAACCCAGGGTCACGAGATTGAAATTTGGACGCTGGGCAACCAAGCCCGTATTTATGACTGTTGCACCGTTCGGGGGGTCCCATGGTCGCCGCTTGTGACCTTCCCAGCCGTCTTCCGACAAGCAAAGTCAAGGGAGGGGGGAGTTGGATTCACTTAATGACCACCCGATTCATTTAACGGCCGCAGCAATTTGCTTAATATTGGTGGCCAAAATGGTCGTGAAATGACGTTGCAACTCACAACCGTTGCCGTACTTTGGGGCTCAGTTGTGGTTGTAAGTCAAGGACTGCCTGCAAAGGTCTTTCTCCATGAACTTGCTCGCCTGTTCATGCCAGGCTCCAAATCCTACCTCCAAATCTTCCTCCAACTTTTAATTTGCAAAGAAGTTGGCCCTTTTTCAGCCAGGTGCCCTAGAGGACTTAACCTGCAGCTGTTATTCAACCTTGCAAGATGTATGGACTTCAACTCCCAGAATTCCCCAGCCAGCATGCATCAGCTTCGCAATTATTGTTGTCATTTGCCCCAAAGCTGCCTTTTTTTTGCCCCCAAGAGGCAACTGGACTGTCTGGTTTTTCTCTGAAGACTTTTCGCTTCTCATTCAAGAAGCTTCTTCAGTTTGCCTCTTTGGGGGAAAAAAAAAAAGCTATCTTTGGAACAGCCATGACCTCGATGACTTGAGAATCTCCGTAGATTATGATTGTTAATTGTTTATTACATTATAGGCAGTCTTCAAATTATAACCGTTCATTTAGTAACCATTCAAAGTTACAATGGCGCTGAGAAAAATGGCTTATGACCGCTTTTCACAGTTAAGACCGTTGCAATCAGTTTTGTGATCAAAATTGAGACACTTGGCAACGGTTTGATACTTAAGACCGTTGCATCATCCCTCTGGTCACATGAACAAAATTCGGACGTTTGGCTTCAAACAACTCTATTCTGTTTCTCTCTTCCTCCAGCTCTACACTTAGTCCAGTTTTCCCAGCTTCATGGCAGTCACCATGGCTGCCGCCCCCCGCCGACAACTTGCAGAGGGTTCCCTCTGATCTCCGAGGAACTTGCCTGTTCCTCTTGGCTGTCCAAGGCGCCCCTCTTTCTTCCCCATCCCTGCAGGATGGTTCCGATCCGAAGACCCATCCGCCGCGGTTCGGCAGCCGGAGTTTTCAGGGCGCTCATCGGAGCCCGCTATTTGCCCGACTGTCTCGCCGCGACGCCACACCGGAAGTCAACTGGTTCATATTTATGACGGTTGCAGTGTCTCGGGGTCACATGATCCCCTTTTACGACCTTCTAACAAACAAAAGCCGGGGGAGGGAGCCAGATTCACTTAACAACCAGGTGACTAATTGAATCAGCTGCAGGGGATTCCCTTAACAATGGTAGTGGGAAATGTCGTAAAACGGGGCAAAACTCTTTAACAGATTCTCACTTGGCAGCATACATTTTGGGCTCAATTGTGGTCGTACTTTGAAGACTCCCTTCGCTCCAGCTTTGCTGGCTGGAGAATTCTGGGAGTTGAAGTCCATCCACCTTCAAGTTGCCAAGGTTGAGAACGAATATTCTGATTGAAATGAATGAATCTCTGAGTGATGTTACGCAGGCGAGCAGAGGAAGAGCAGAAGGTGGACCCTGAAGTTAGGTTGGTTCTGTGCCCCTCGTTCCCAGCCATCCTGTCCTGCTTAGGTATTAGCCCTTAGCCACCTGCCAATCAAGTTAGCCTCCCTTAAGATGGGACAGGACATTTCCCACTTTGTAGGGAAATCTGTGCATCTCTAGTTGATAAAATAACAAGAGTTGGAAGGGACCTTGGAGATCTTCTAGTCCAACCCCCTATTCAAGCAAGAAATCCTACACCTGTAATGATGAACCTACGGCACGCATGCCCAGAGAGGGCATGCAGAGCCCTCTTTGTCGGCACACGCGCTGTCCCCAGCTGCTCTTTTCGTTTCTGGCATGCTGGCCAGCCGGTCTTTGCTGACGTGGGGCACCGGAAAATGGCCAAAAAACAGGACAATTATTGGGCTGTTTTTCAAGCGGTTTTTGGCCCAACAACGGCCTGAAAACAGCCCGAAAAACAACTTGAAAATGGCCCCAAAACGGTCCAGAAAATGCCCCCAAATCAGGACATTTTCCGGCCCATTTTCAGGCAAAAAACAATGCCTGTTCTGAAAAACAGCCTGAGAATGGCTCAAAAATAGCACCCACAACTTCTCAAGGCCTGGCCCTTTCCCAAGAAATACGCTCCAAATTCCTCCCAAATAAGGCTTTCTGGAAGAAAGGAAGAGGTGCCTGATTTCAGGGTATTAACCAGGGGTGTCCAACTTTGACAACTTGGAAGACTTAGTCAACTTCAACTGGTGGACTTCAACACACGTGCTTGCTGAGGAATTCTGGAAGTTGGAAGCCCACAAGTCTTAAACGTTGCCGAGGTTGGACACCCTTGGTATAAAGGATGCTTTGCAGATCTTTTAATCTCTAACCCCTCCAGCTGCTAAATTCCAGCTTTTCCTCCTGGGAATTTTCCTAGCCGTGCTCCGTGGGATGTTCAGAGCAAGCAAGCCGTTTACTCATCCAATCTACCTTTTTTTTTTTTTGCTAGTATTTTGCCAAGTCTGCCTTCCAGGAACAATTAGCTATGATTAGACAAACTTTTTACAAGCTGCCTAATCCTTCGCTTTCTCGGCCAAAGAGCCATCAATCTTCTAGAGCTGCTCTATTTTTATTTTTATTTTTATTTAAAAAAAAAGCTGCGGTGGTTGTACATTATTCCGCGGTCGGCTTCTCGGCAAGTCTTCCGGTTGGAATCGTGCAACGTTAACACCTAACGTGAGGACAGTTTCCTCCCGAAATCCCGGCCCTTAACGTGGTGGGAAGAATATACATTGCATTGAATGTATGCTGAAATAGCACAAAGTATATATATATATATATATATATATGAGTTGGATTTTGGAGGCTTGCTAATTTCTCCTTCCGTCCCTAAAAACAGTGACTCTTAAGAGAAGAGGAAATATTGCATATCTTTTATCATTTCGACCCCCTGATTTACTACTAAAATACCAGACGTTAAGCCGTGGAATTAATACTAGGAAGAATATCGGTACTCCTCGACTTACAACCATTAATTTTTAAAGCAAGGGTCACCAACCTTTCGGACGTCAGGGACCACTAAATTCATAATTTTAAATCCCATGGACCAGTAATATGTCTTTTTTTTAAAAAAAAAGATAAATGGTATTTAGTGCAATATAAAAAAAAATGCAAATCATTTTTCTGCAGGCCACCAAAATTTTCCCAAAGGCCACCAGTGGTTGGTGACACTGCTTTGGAGACCGTCTGAAGTTATGACGGTCCTGAAAAAGGTGACTGATGACCGTTTTTTCACACTTAACGACCGTTGCAGCATCCTCGCGGTCCCGTGATCAAAATACAGACCAGGCTTGGCCACTGACTCGTATTTATGACGATCCCGGGGATCACGCAATCCCCTTTTTTACGACTTTCTGAGGAGGAAAGTCAACGGGGAGGGGGAGGCAGATTCGCTTAACAACCGCTTCTTCTATCTGGCCTCACTAAATTGTTATTTGCATTCCTTGAGAGAAAGGGTTCAGTTTTTGAAGCTTGCCAATTTCTCCCTTTCAACAGTGTTTCTCAACCTTGGAAGCTTGAAGATGGGTGGACTTCAACTCCCAGAATCCCCCAGCCAGCTGGCTGGGGGATTCTGGGAGTTGAAGTCCACCCATCTTCAAGCTTCCAAGGTTGAGAAACACTGCCCTACAACCTCTCTGCCCCCCCCCCCCAAATTCTTAAGACAAGAGGAAATATTGCTTATCTTCTATAATTTGGACCCCCCTCTCTAACTTGCTCTCAAATATCAGACTCCGGAATGGCCTAGCTAGGAAGGGTACAGCTAGCCCTTTGACTTACGACCATTCAAAGTTACAGCGGCACCTGAAAACTTATTTTTGACCGCTTTTAAACACTTAACGACCGTTTCAGCATCCCCGTGGTCACCTGATCAAAATCGAAATGCTTGGCAACTGGCATGTACTTATGACGGTTGCACTGTGTCCCGGAGTTCTGTGGTCCACTTTTTGGAACTTTCTGAGCCGGCAAAGTCAATGGGGGAAGACCGATTCACTTAACAACCGTGAACAAAACGTTTCCCCAAATTTGAAAAATTGCCGGGTGAATCGAAAAGAAGGGCTCACGATTTCTGGGAATTCGTTTTGCAAAATTGGATTCCCCCCCCACCCGCTTTCGAGTGTGATTCATTATTATTATTTTTAATTAGCCGAGTCCCATCCTTTCCAGGTAGGCCAAGTCAGAAAACAAGTGATGTGGCTACAGTGACCTGATCTTAAAATATATATATATATACATTTTAATTTGATTTATATGCCGCCCTTCTCCGGAGACTCAGGGCAGCTTACAATGCATTACGCAATAGCCTTCATACTTCCGTATATTTATACAAAGTCAGCTTATTGCCTCCACAAACTGGGTCCTCAATTGACCAATCTTAGAAAGGATGGAAGGCTGAGTCAACCTTGAGCCTGGTGAGATTCGAACTCACAGCAATTGCAGACAGCTGGTGTTAATCACAATGCTTTTAGTCTGCTGAGCTATCCAGGCTCTCTTCTTTCCTTTCTCCTATATACAAAGGAAGATCAAGGCCCTGCTATCTTGAGTTTCTTTCAAATAGTCCTCTTTTTATCCTGGCCTTAAATCATGTTTTGCTAACTGGCTACCGTTCTTCTCCCAATATCAAAATTTTGATCGGTTGGGTCCCTGCTAAAGTATAATAGTTCGATTTGATGATAGGGAAAATCCAATCAATTGTGGCTGAGGCAATAAACCATGGTTAAGCTAACCACGACTTAGCTTCCCTTCCTCCCCTGCTCTTGTTAACATGGCTCCTTACTTCCAAAACTTTTTGAGAATCTGTTCGGTACCTAGCGTTACTTCACCGGATTCCCAACAGCGGTGCTTCATTAAAAATAATGTCAGCAGCAACAACCTCTGTGTCATTATTGAGAATCGGGGCCAAGTATTTTGCAGACGCTTTAAACCGAGATGGAACATCTCGGTTTACAAAGACCGCAGAGATTGGTAGCCTGGCTCGTTTGTTTGGCTGAATTGCTTACATTGCTCCGTGTTTCCTCCAAGGGCCAAATGTTTAGGATTCTGCACCAAGGAGTACCAAGCTACAGTTGGAAATCAAGAACAGTTGACGATTTTGTATCAGGTGGCATGTGAGCGTTGGCCTAACTCAGCTCCAGCACGCATGTGTGCACCAGCGGCCTGATTTTTGGCTGTTCCATCCCACCGGAAGTCGGAAAACAGGCCATTTCCAGCCTCCGGAGATCCTCTTGGGGATAGGGAAGGCCGTTTTCGCCCTGCCCAGTCTCCAAAAAAGCCTCTGGAGCCTGGGGAGGGCGAAAAATGGGCCTACCAGGCCCACTGTGCCATCATGTGCCAAAAGCGGGGAGGAGTGCATGCATGCATGGGGAGCGGGGCGTATTATGGGCGTGGGCATGCACGCACGCAAACTGCCCGCTCTCCCCCGCTTTTGGCACGCAACGGCAAAAAGGTCAGCCGTCGCTGTCCTAGACAGACCCGAATTCAGTGTTTCTCAACCTCAGCCACTTGAAGCTGGGTGGACTTCAACTCCCAGAATTCCCATTTTTTGTCCACTAGAGGTGGATCTCCCGCCTCTACAATCAGGAGGCTGTGAGTTCGATCCTAGGTAGAGACAGATATTTCTCTTCTCTGGGCCACAATGAGAATATATCTGCTGAACAAAACTCCGCTCTGGGGACAGGAAGGGCATCCGGCCAATAAAACACTCTGCTAGCTCCATTCAGTGGCCCAGACTCCAACCCGCAAGGGGTTATGGGGTTGTTAAAAGGATATGATGATGATGATGATGTGTGTAAGATAAAATAGAAAGATGTTCCTCGGTGCTCCACTTGGTTCTGCCGGATGTTCTCCAAGGCCCCAACCAGATGTTCCGAGAAAGACTTCACCTATGCAACCTTGACCCTTGACTCCGGCGACGATGCAGACCCCCCCAAGCTGTTTAAATATACTTTTGGCTGTTTCTGTTTAATTCGAATTTCATTTCTAAGCTTCTAAATTGTAACCTGTCTCAGAGGAACCACCTTCTAACTAGCATTATTTGGGGTGGGGGGGAGACTTTAATGCACTGATTCTGAAATGCTTTACTTTGAAATGTGAGTGTGGACTCAACCTGCCAAAAGGAATAAGTGATATCTTTTTATATTATTATTGTTATTGTTATTATTATTATGGAAAGCAACCAAACCATTATGGTTTTGATTTAATCTAGATCTGGGTTGGGGTTTTTTTTTTTTTTTCCTTCTCCTATTTTACAGGTAAATTTACCGTGGCTGAATTATGGAAACAGCCGCTAACTGTATATAAAGACCAATGTAATAAATAACGTCGAAGCATTTTGATATATATTGAAATACGTCTAATGGGGTTCGTTTGTCTTACCCGTATCTCTAGATAACAGATACATAAAGACAATCTATAATGGCTTATTGAAGAATAATGTATTTAATCCATTTATTCTTAAAGCACTAATTATGAATTTATAGCTAATCCATACCATTAAAGGACTTTTGTTTTGTAATTAAAATTTTACTGGTCTCTCTTTTTTTTTCTTTTTTCTTTTCCCCCTCCAAACTCACTCGAAACTTCAGCAACTTTTAAGACTTCTGGACTTCAGTTCCCAGAATTCATCCATTCGGGCTGAGGAATTCTGGGAGCTGAAGTCCACATGTCGTAAAGTTGCCAAGTAAAGCTGTCTTAACACACACACACCTACTATCCTGTATTTTAATATAAAGTAACTCCTTATGTAACAAACAGGAGTTTTACTAGCCGCCCAGAGTTGTGAGAATGAAATTGGTGGCCCACAGAACTTCCAATACAGGTCGACCTCGACTTACGACGAGTCGCTTCACAACCATTCGAAGTTATGACAGACCTCCCCAAAGTTAGTTAACGATTTCAAAGGGAGGAGAGCCTCACACACACCCCGGCAATCCCATGATTGTATTTTTGACCATTGGCATCTGGTTCACTTTTATGGCTGTTTGCAACATCCCACGGTCATAGGACAGAGATATTCAAAAATGTTTATGGTTCCCAGTGTTTTTTATTATTATTATTATTTTTAATTTAATGTGAATGCTGCCTTCTCCGGAGACTCAGTGCGGCTTACAATGCATTAAGCAATAGCCTTCATACTTTTGTATATACCTGCTTAGTAGGGCTTTCGGTCCCCCCTAAGCAGTGTTCTTTTTATACAAAGTCAGCTTATTGCCCCCACAATCCGGATCCTCATTTTACCTACCTCAGAAGGATGGAAGGCTGAGTCAATCTTGAGCCTGGTGAGATTCGAACTTGCAGTAATTGCAGGCAGCTGGTGTCACTTTAACATCACTTTAAGCTGCTGCGCCACCAAGGCTCTTTACTTTGGGTTTACAGCCATGGAGTAAAATAGAGCCACATAAAAACAACGGCATTCGCTTAGTAACCCCAGTGTTAGCTTAACAACTGAAACGTTCATTTAACGGCCACTGCAGAAATGTCCCCCCAAAAATTGGACCTGGCTTACATTATGCTTCAATTTAACGACCGCAATAATGTACGGCTCAATTATGGTTGTAAATCGAGGACTACCTACCTATATGTACATAAAGCATATATCTAGACACAACAGCACGACCGGGGATGAGGAGGGAGGGGGGGAACATGGAGGTTAGTACAGAAAAAGCACTACAGATAATGCTCGACTTACAACAGTTCGTTTAATTATTATTATTATTATTATTTATTAGATTTATAAACCGCCCTACTCACTTAAACGGCACTTAAAAAGGGACTTAACGACCGCTTTTCACGCTTATGATCGTTGCAGCGGTCATGTGATTTACATGCATTTGCTTAAGAACTGGTTCATGGTTATGACGGCTGCAGTGTCCTGGGGGGGGGAGGTGTCAGGTGATTCCCCTTTTGCTACCTTTCCAATAAGCAAAGTCATCGGGGAAGCCAAATTCACTTAACAACCGGCCAGCTAATTTAAAAACTCCAGCAATTCACTTAATAAAGGCAGCGAGAAAAGTCGTAAAACGGGGCAAAATTGACTTAACAAACATTTCGCTTAACGACAGAACTTTGGGCCACAATTGCGGTCATTAAGTCCAGGATTATCTGTATATTCAGTTTCCTGGTTTTACTCCAGGAGTAAAACATTATTAAGAGAAGGCCGCCATCTGCTGGGAAGAAAGTTTGAATTTTGCCATCCTAAAGACGTGGTAGTGCAGAAGCTCGGATTTGCTCACACCAATGCAGCTAGTCCTCAATTTACAGCCTCAACGTCAGTGGTGAAATCTAAAATTTGTTACTACCGGTTCTGTGGGTGTGGCTTGGTGGTGGTGGGGGTAATGTGACGGTGGGCGTGGCCAACTTTTTTTTTTTTACTTTTAAAAGCATTTTTTCTACAACCTCTTCGGCCTTAGAGGTTGTAGAAAAAAATGGTTTTAAAAGAAAAAAAGCCTCTGCCATCAGGCAACTCAGCTGGGATCGTCAGAGGTTTTTAAAAGCATTTTTTCCCCCTACAACCTCTTTGGCTGAAGAGGTTGTAGAAAAAATGCTTTTAAAAGCCTCTGACGATCCCAGCTGAGCCGGGCGATCATCAGAGGCTTTTTTTTTTTACTTTTAAAAGCAGTTTTTCTGCTGAAAAGGTTGTAGAAAAAATACTTTTAAAAGCCTCTGACGATCCCAGCTGAGCCGGGCGATCATCAGAGGCTTTTTTTTTTTACTTTTAAAAGCAGTTTTTCTGCTGAAAATGTTGTAGAAAAAATACTTTTAAAAGCCTCTGACGATCCCAGCTGAGTTGCCTGATCGGCAGAGGCTTTTAAAAGCAGTTTTTCCCCTACAACCTCTTGGTTGTAGAAAAAATGCTTTTAAAAATAATTTTAAAAAGCCTCTGATGATCGCACGGCTCAGCTGGTCATGGGGGAGGGGGGGCAGGGATTTTTGCTACCGGTTCTCCGAACCACCCGCCTCCATCACTACCGGACCGGGCGATCAGGTCCGAATCGGGAGCATTTCACCTCTGCTCAACTTACATGTGAAGTACTAGTACTGTTTTACAAAACTAATAAGGCCACATCTGGAATACTACAACCAATTTTGGTCAACCAATTTTGGTCGCTGCAAAAAAAAGAGGCTGAGACTTTGGAAAAAGTGCAGAGAAGAGCAACTAAGAGGATCAAAAGCCTGGAGACTAAAACACACGAAGAACGGCTGCAGGATTTGTGTTTGGCCAGTCGAAAGAAAAGGAGGACTGGTGGGGGGGACATGAGAACAATATTCCAGTATTTGAGGGTCAAATTATTCTCAAAAGCTCCTGAAAGCAGGACAAGGAACAATGGTTGGAAATTAATCAAGGAGAGAAGCAACATGGAATTAAGGAGAAAATTCCTGACAGTGAGGACAATTAACCAGTGGAAAAACTTGCCACGAGAAGTTTGTGGGTGCTCCTATCGCTGGAGGTTTTTAAGAAGAAATTGGACAGCCATTTGACTTGGAATGGTATAGGGTTTCCTGCCTGAAAAGGGGGTTGGACTAGAAGACCTCCAAGATCCCTTCCAACTCTGGTGTTATGGAAAAAAGGATATAATCTTGATATCTATTTTAAATTAATTTCGTTTTAATGATCAGCTAAATTTATATTTGCTCTTTTTATAATATTTTAACTTGTATACTTTGTTTTATTTGGCTGTTCACCGCCCTGAGTCCGCAAGGAGAAGGGCGGTATATAAGTCTAAATAATAAATAAATAAATAATAATAATAAGAGACATCCCATAGGGTCAGATAGAGTCAGATTTATTTGCGCAAGACCCGGAACTCGATTCCCATCTGAGTTCTGAGTGAAGAGACAGTGATTCCATGACAATTCTTATGCTCTTCTAAACCAAGGATTCTGCTAACACAGCAGTTTATGTAGTCATATACATTTGTTATATTTAATTGACATTTCCTAATTACTACAGTTTTACATTATCTTTGCCAAACAATCGTAATTCTTACTGAAGCATGAATTCTTCTTTGGACAAACTACTTCCAGCCCAGGTGGCTATTCTCGACCTAACCACCCTTTGAGCTGTATGTCATCAGAATTGTTCCTCTCTTATGACAGGTTTAGGGGCCTCTCAGAGCATCAAAGGATTTTATGCTGACTTTGTACTTTCTCTAACCGGAGGCATATCCTGCTTTCAGAATACAGTTGCTTTTAGAATATAGTGAATAGAAAGTTATCCATCTATCAGATCCTACTTTACTGGTATTCCTTTCTGTTCTGATTCGTATTTATGACGGCCGCAGTGTCCCAAGGGTCATGTGATCCCTTTTTGCGACCTTCTGACAAGCAAAATCAACGGGGAAGCCAGATTCATTTAACAACCTAACTTAACGACTGCAGAGATTCACTTGTGGCAAGAAATCTTGCAAAATGGGACAAAAGTCACTTAACAACTGTCTTAGTACCCAATAGAAATTTGGGGCTCCGTTGTCGTATTTTGAAGACCCTGCATTGGCTATCACACCAGCTTTGGAAGGCAAATGAATTTTGCCTGGTTTTAATTTAACCCATCCACTCTTTTATGGCTTGGCACCAGATTACCATCAGGACTTCCGTCTCCCCACCGGAATTGGCACCCAGCCGTTTCAATCATGCTGGGAAAAGCAGCTTGGAGGTCAGAGTTGGTTTTGGTGTCATTGACCTGAACTTTGGAAATGGCCGTTATTATTATTATTATTATTATTATTATTATTATTATTATTATTATTATTATTATTATTATTAATCACATTTCTATACCGCCCTTCTCCTTCCGGACTCAGGGCGGTGAACAGCCAATTTAAAACCAATACAATACAATAAGTTAAAACGTACTAAAATCAATATAAATTTAGGCTGAAAATATACCGAATAAAAACACTAAAACTCTAAAAATTTAAAATAATTTAAAATATTTAAAAATAGTTCCCAAAAAGTGGCTCTGGGGACCTTCCGGAAACCTCTTATAATAAAGAGGGTTTTTTTCTAGAGGGTGTTTGGCAGATGGAATCTTAAAAGTTGTAGAAGCTCAAGTTTAATTCTTCATCCAGATCAGAATTTCTAGTGGCCAGGAGGGGGCAGTAGGAGATCCTTTATAGCTCTCTACGGTGCCTTGCATCTTTTCTTTTTTCTTTTCTTTTTCTTTCTTTCTTTCTTTTTCTTTCTTTCTTTCTTCCTTCCATCCCTCTCTCCCTTCCTTCCCTTCCTTCCTTCCCTTCGTTCTTTCTTCTTTCCCTCCCTTTTTTCTTTCCTTCCACACATCCACCTCATTTACTTATTTCCTCTCACTTTCTTTAGCTCTTCTTCCCTTCCTTCTTTTCTTCCTTCCTCCCTTCCTTTTTATCTCTCTCTTCCACCCATCTCCTTCTTTCCTTTCTTTTTTCTGTCTTTCACTTCTTTCTTTCTTTTGTTCCTTCCTCCCTCCCTCCCTCCCTATCTCTATCTCTTTCCTCCTTTCACCCATCTTCTTCCTTCCTCTCTCTCTCTCCCTCCCTTCCTTTTTATCTCTCTCTTCCACCCATCTCCTTCTTTCTTTTTCTGTCTTTTCTTTCACTTTTTTCCTTTTGTTCCTTCCTCCCTCCCTCCCTATCTCTATCTCTTTCCTCCTTTCACCCATCTTCTTCCTTCCTCTCTCTCTCTCCCTCCCTTCCTTTTTATCTCTCTTCCACCCATCTCCTTCTTTCTTTTTCTATCTTTTCTTTCACTTTTTCCTTTTGTTCCTCCCTCCCTCCCTCCCTCCCTCTTTATCTCTATCTTTTTCCTCCTTTCACCCATCTTCTTTCTTCCTCTCTCTCTCTCCCTCCCTCTCCTTTTCTTTTTTCTCTCTTTCATTTTCCTTCCTCCCTCCTCTTCCTTCTTTCCTTCTTTCCCTTCTTTCCTTTCTCCCTCCTTCCCTCCCTCTCTCTGTCTTTTTGCTCACCTGTGATTATTCTGTTTCTTTGTTCAGATGAGGAAATATCTCTGTAACAATGACCCAATGGCCAGGGAACTGAGCCAGACCCTCCCAATTATCAGTGGTTGTTGTGGGGTAAATACCAGGAGGAAGAAATATTAGGTATATTTGCTGCCTTGAATTATTTATAAAAATAATTATAAAAATGAATAAATAATACTCACTGATTTGAACGTTATAACTTATCTTTCCTCCCACGAGTATACTTGGGAAAGTGTCTCATCCTGGAATTGTCGAGTTTCCTTTCGAGTAAACACACAAAAACAGGACTGAGATGAAACTCACTTAAAACTGATTTTTTTGCATTGCCAGCTTTTTAAATTCTAGACTTTTTTTGTTGTCGTTGGTTGATTTCCTGCAAGAAAATGATAGTTTTCATGCCCCAAAAAGCAAGCATCTTTCCAAGCAGAATTTCTTTAAAACTATCTGGGAACAGTCAGGATTATTTTTCCCCAATTAATTAGCAAATTCTGGGAGTTGGAAGTCCACAAGTTGTTAAGTTGCCAGATTCGAGACTCCTGATGCTGAACGATGTTTTTCAAGCTTTGTGACTTTAAGATGTCTGGACTTCAACGCCCAGAATTCCACTTTGCCACCTTGGTGTGTAACACATTTTTTTTCGGAATCTCCCAAGTGTGAGATTTTAAAACATCCAAAATTTAGACTCACTAATTCGACAGACAACTCTGATGTTGTCAAACGAAGAAGGTTTATTGAATTACATTTGCAAAGGCAGGCCTCCATGTCCCTCCCCAGTGTAGACTGAGATCGTGAAGCCGAGCCCTAGAGCTATTAAAGACCTTTAGAACAATAAAGACACATCGGGTTAATTTTATCTTCAGCTTCAACTCTGAACAAAATAAAAATTAATGACAAGTTTAAGAACTTCAAGAAGTTGAAGTAAATAGCAAAAAAATAAATAAGATTTTGATCTAAGAAAGTTACAAATAACTGGGTCCTCACTTTACCTACCTTAGAAAGGATGGAAGGCTGAATCAACCTTGAGCTTGGTGAGATTCGAACTTACAGTAATTGCAGACAGTTGGTGTTAATCACAATGCTTTTAGTCTGCTGAGCCACCAGGCCCTTCTATCCATCCCCTTGTTTCTCAACTATATAACCCTTGACTTACAACCATTCGTTCAGAGATCATTCAAAGTTACGACAGCGCTGAAAAAAAGCAACTTACAACTGGTTCTTACGACTGTTATAGCATCACCAAAGTCTCATGATCAAAATTGGTGCCTTTGGCAACTGATTCATATTTATGACGGTTCCCAGGATCTCCTTTGGCGATCTTCTGAGAAGCCAAGTCAATGACGAAGCCAGATTCAATTTAACGACCACACCATTCACTTATGGTAACTGCAGTGATTCATTTAACAACCGTTTTGCTTAGCCACAGATGTTTTGGCCTTAATTATGTTCGTAAATCAAGCGTCACCTGTACTATTAATTTTTATTGTACTGTACATTTACCAATCCGGGGAAGTTGTCTAGGATATTTTAAGAGTATGTGATGAATTATTAAAATTATTTATGTTTGTGATGAAGGGAACAATCATTTCTTGATCTCTTTTTCTGTTTTTTTAGCATATTCTTTTTTTCTTTTTTCCACTTTTTTTTTCCTTTTTATTCTTCCCCTTACATTTCTTTTGTACAAATGTCCATCTTTTTCTTTGTAATTTTTCAGAAAATTGAAACAAGAAAGACATTAACCACTGTGTTTATCTCAATCCACAGTGCAACCAATCAAGAGATAAGAAATGGCTGTTCAAACCACGATAAACTTTACTTCCTGGTGTGCCCCAGATCAGAGGAAGGCAAATCCAACATAACATTAACCTGAAACTGCTTGGCAACTCATACAAGTCATGTAATTAGGATTCCGCCTTGATTTCCCACCGCGATATATCTACACCACCTCTTATGCAATGAATATTTGAATACTTAAAACGCTTTTCTTCAATAGCGTCACTTTAGATCAGGAAACTGAAAGTGCTATTAGGCCTAAGGTTAACTTCGTTTCTAACCCCCGCACAAGTTATGGGGATTCCCTGTTCATAAGCTCTTTATTTGTGCACCACAAAACTCTTTGCAAATACATGATCTGCAATTGTGTATTTGCAAAGAGAGTTGCAAAGCGCCTCATCTATTCTAATAATTATTCTATTCTATTCTATTCTAATTATTATTCTATTCTATTCTAATTATTATTCTATTCTAATTATTCTATTCTAATTATTATTCTATATTCTATTCTAATTATTCTATTCTATATTCTATTCTAATTATTATTTTATTTTATTCTATTCTATATTCTATTCTATTCTAATTATTATTCTATTCTATATTCTAATCTAATTCTATTATAGTCTAATTCTATTCTATATTATCTTATCTTATCTTTTATCTTCTATCTTCTCTTCTAATTCTATATTCTCTTCTCTCTTCTCTTCTATATTCTATATTCTGTATTCTATAGTCTCTTCTCTTACATAGTTAGAGACAAGAACCGTTTTTCCCCAAACGCCATCACTCTGTTAAACAAATAATTCCCTCAACACTGTGTGCACTGCTATTAATCTTCTCATGGTTCCCACCACCCATCTCCTTCCACTTAGGACTGTATGACTGTAACTTTGTAGCTGGTAACTTTAAGATTTATATTGATTGTTTCCTCGTATGATTCAATTGCTTATTTGCACCCTATGACTATCATGAAGTGTTGTCCCTTACGATTCTTGACAAATGTATCTTTTCTTTTTATGTACACTGAGAGCGTATGCACCAAGACAAATTCCTTGTGTGTCCAGCTCCAATCACACTTGGCCAATAAAGAATTATCTTCTCTTCTCTTCTCTTCTCTTCTCTTCTCTTCTCTTCTCTTCTCTTCTCTTCTCTTCTCTTCTCTTCTCTTATTCTATTCAGTATTCTCTTCTCTTCTCTTCTCTTCTCTTCTCTTCTCTTCTCTTCTCTTCTCTTCTCTTCTCCTCTTCCCTTCCCTTCCCTTCCCTTCTCTATCTATATTCTATTCTATTCTGTTCTGTTCTATTCTTTCTGTATTCTCTTCCCTTCCCTTCTCTATCTATATTCTATTCTATTCTATTCTATTCTATTCTATTCTATTCTATTCTATTCTATTCTATTCTATTCTATTCTATTCTGTTCTGTTCTGTTCTGTTCTGTTCTGTTCTGTTCTGTTCTGTTCTGTTCTTTCTATATTCTCTTCCCTTCCCTTCTCTATTCTATTCTATTCTATTCTATTCTATTCTATTCTATTCTATTCTATTCTATTCTATTCTAATTAATTCCTTCCCCCCAACTCCCCCCCACTCCCCGTGGAAAGGGACGCGCAAGCGCGGGCTGTCGCCCCTCCCTCTGAGCCAAGCCCCTCCCCTTTAAAAATTCACAGCTGGCGGTGGGAACTGTAAGGTGGCTCGGAGCCGGAGAGCGGCTGCTGGCGAGGCGAGGTGAGGCTGGGGGAGGCAAGGCTCGCCGGAGCATCGTCGGCCGTGAATGGCTGGGGAGGGGGTTTGCGGCGACCGCGGGCGCCGTCTTGCAAAGCCAGAGCTCCCCTCCGCCGTTCCCTGGTGCAGGAGACGCGGGTTTAAAAGCTCGCTTAAAGCGGGGAGGCTGCTGTGTGCTTGGCTGGGGTGGGGAGGGAGAGAGTGGGGACTGGTTCCAGACATGCATTTCCAGCTCTTGCAGACAGATCGGGGGGTGGGGGTGGTGCAGGGATCCCCGGAGATCTACTCGATCCCCCCCACCCCCCTCCCCCGCTTTCCTCCTCTTCCCTTGCTTGTTTTTCTTGGGAGTCTTGCAACCATGGGTTCTTTCGTTGCTTCTTTTGAGGGGGTCTTTGCTCCGGGCTGGGGTTGGTGCAATTGTGCCATGGTGGCTTGCAAAATCTACGGGCAATCCTGGCTTGCAAAGAAACCGCCTTGGTTTTTCCCTCGGGGCTTCCGGGCAAAAGGAGGGGTTGGGAAGATCGCGGCTTGCAGGTGAAGCGACCCGAGGCTTAAAGCAAGACAACGGGATTTGGGTGGGAGAGACTCTTGGCTTCTGCCTTGAGTTTAAAGGAATATGTACCCCGCTTTCGATCTTCTCTTTGCTCCCTTACTTTTTTTTTCTTCATTCAAGTTTCTAGTCCCTGGGGCAAAGGAGGTGTGGGGGGGGGGGGAGCCGGTTTGGCCAGGAGGAACAAGGAATTCTGCTGGAACTAGCTTCCACTTTCTCCTGAAGTAGCCTAATTCCAAGAAGTTTTTTTTTTCTGGCCAAACACCTCTTCCTTTCCCCCAGGGACTAGAAACTTGAATGAAAAAGTAAGGAAAAGCCAAGAAGTCACTGGATTGGAGATTTTTTTTTTAAAGGACCCCTTTCCTTAAGCTTAGGTCTGGACTGATTTAACAGTAAGAGAGTTGGAAGGGACCTTGGAGGTCATCTAGTCCAACCCCCCCCCTCTGCTTGCGCAGGAGACCTGCACTAGGGATTCGAACCGCCGAACTGCCAACTTTTCTGATGGACAAGCTCTTTGCATCAATGATAAACTATGGTTTACGGATCCCGTGGTCACCCGGCTTTAGCCCTCACGCTCTCGCTAAGCCGTAGCTGCAAAGTCACAATGGGGCTTGGTGCGTTGTGTGAGGTCCCTTGTGGAGTTCTGCTTTGATGTTCAACTGGGAGTGGAGTCCCTGACTTCCCAATTCAATTGTTTTTGTAACATAGTTCCTCTTCTACGTAGGCCATTGCTTCGTTGTTTCGTTTCTCTGCCCCTTCCCTAAAACCTCGCCAAGTTCCTAGAACTCATGAGATAAAAGATCAAGGATGTAGATAAATGGCTTTGAGTAGGGAGAGTTCAACTAGAAAACTTCCAACTTCCGACTTTATTATTCTGTGTTTTCAGCCTTGGCAACTTGAAGATGGGTGGACTTCAATTCCCAGAATTCCCCAGCCAGCAAAGCTGGCTGGGGAATTCTGGGAGTTGAAGTCCACTCATCTTCAAAATGGCCAAGGTTGAGAAACACTGATGTACCTAGATAATTAAGAAAGACCTTGTCAAAGACTTGTCAATCAAAGAAATGGGAGGTTTTTACACAAAAGTTGGCTAGTCATCTTGTCAGGGATGCTGTTAGGGAATCCTGTCTGCAAGGGGCTGGACTTGATGACCTTTGGGGGTCCTTCCAACTCTTGAGTTCATTAGAGAAATTTGAAAGAGCTTTGCCAAACGAGCAGTGATGAAAAAAATAGGATCAACCACTCCAGGTATCTGAAGCAGGTGAGAGAGAAAGCTAAGGTCAATATGAAATATAAATAAATAACTTTTATTTTGTTATGGGGCCATTCTGCTTTAAGATGCAGGTGGGCAGATTCCAACAATGTTCTTTTCTTAAAAAAAAAAATACTGACCAAAGGGTGGATTGTCCAATTTTTTAATAAGATATGTCTGTGCAAAAGCTGGGCAGGGAATTTGATGGGCAGCCATTCAGTTTGATTCCTGTTGAGCAGGAGGGTGGATTAAATGTATTTATTTATTTATTTATTGGTTCAATTTATATGCCGCCCTTCTCCGGAGACCCAGGGCGGCTTACAATGCGTTAAGCAATAGCCTTCATACTTTTGTATATACCTGCTTAGTAGGGCTTTCGGGCCCCCCTAAGCAGTGTTCTTTTTTATACAAAGTCAGCTTATTGCCCCCACAATCCAGGTCCTCATTTTTACCTCCCTGGGAAGGATGGAAGGCTGAGTCAACCTTGAGCCTGGTGAGATTCGAACTTGCGGTAATTGCAGGCAGCTGGCAGCTAAGTGCTATTTAACAGCGCTTTAGTCCACTGCTCCACCGGGCTCCTAAATGGCCTCTCGGAACCCATTCGACCTGAAGATTCTGAGCATGCAATCTCTTCTGCATAAAACATCAGTTTTTGCATTGTTGAATGTGTCTCGAGGGCAGGCGGCTGGCAGCATGAATAAATAGGCACCCAATTTTGAATAAATCGGGGTTGAAATAGTGCTGCCTCAGCCTGAGTTCGCTAGAGAAAATCCTTGAGTTGGGACCAGAATTTTTGACACTAAGCAGGGTGGTTATTAAGTGAGCTGTGCCTGACTTTACAACTGTTTCGCCACAGTTGTTAAGCGAATCGCTGCACTTAAGTGATTTATGTGCATGTTAAGCGAGTCCGCTTCCCCCCATTGGCTTTGTTTCAGTAAGTGAATCATGCGGACGTTAATCGGATCTTAATTTTCCCCATTGATTTTGCTGGTCAGAAACGGGCTGGGAAGTTCCCAAATTGTGCTTACAACCATTGTGAATATATGTTGGTTATTTTAATCACGTGTCTGTGAGGATGAAGAATGGTCATAAGTGCGAGGACTGATGATAAGCCCATTTTTTTCAGTGCCGTTGTAACTTTGAATTGTCACTAAACAAATTATTTTATTATTTGTTATTTGTCAAGGACTATCTGTGCATAGTATGGGAGCTAAAACCTAATTTTTCAATTTTTTAAAAAAAAATAGAAGTCACCTAAACATACTTCTCTCGGTACATCAAACTCGGTGATAGTTTGTTGATGGTAACATGTAGGATGTGATGTGACGTGATATACAGGTAGTCTTCGACTTACGACCACAGTGGAGCCCAACATTTCTGTTGTTAAGTGAGACATTTGTTAAGTGAGTTTTGTCCCCATTTTACGACCTTTCTTGCCAGCGTCAGTAAGTGAATCGCTGCAGTTGATAAGTCAGTAACCTGGTTGTTAAGTGAGTCTGAATTCCCCATTGGCTTTGCTGGTCCGAAGGTCGCAAAAAGAGATCACGTGACCTTACGACACAAGCCACGGTCATAAGTATGAACCAGTTGCCAAGCGTTTTGATTGCACAATCATGGGGATTTTGATCGCACAATCATAGGGATGCTACAAAGCTCGTAGCTGCGAAAAACGATCATAAATAACTTATTTAGTTCAACTTATTGAACTAAATCAGGGGTCAGCAACCTACAGCTCTGGAGCCCCATGTGGCTCTTTCACCCCTCTGCTGCGGCTCCCTGTCACTCAAAATATGCGTCACAACTGCCAATGTGCAACATCTGCCGGCACGCAATTTATTGAGCTTTCCAACCCCCGGTAGGCCAACCAGGGATAAATCCAAGAAAAGAAAAGTTTCAGAAGAAAACAGAATGTTTAATTCGACTACATTTGCTAGTTTTGCAGCCGCTCAAGAAATAGTCAGGCACGGGAAGTGTTTTTTGTGGCTCCCGGTGTTTTCTTTTCTGTGGGAAACGGGTCCATTTGGCTCTTTGAGTGTTTAAGGTTGCAGACCCCAGAATTAAATGAACTGTTGTAAGCTGAGGACTATCTGTCATCCTTGGTTTTGCTGAAAACTTAACTTTCGTTAGGCGGGGGTGAGTTTTTTGCTTTCTCCTGAGTACATCCAACTGTCGTACAAATGACTTCACAGGTCAGCCCTGTATTTATGGCTGTGGCCTTCGATAAATATTTATGGCTTTAGTAATGGAACAGCAGGGAAATTTATTGTTCCAGTTTATTGCACCACGTTCCGCCTAGTAGTTCCTAATCCTTGTTTGTAAATCCTGCTCAGGACATTGGCTTGCAACTGGGAGAAATTGAGCTACAATCGGAAATGGTATTCAGGCTGTTCGTACCGGTTCGGGCAAACTGGTAGCGGAGACCCTCCCCGGCTCTATGCCGTCCTATTTAGGCACGATTTTGAGGCCGAGCGCATACGCGGAAGACGTGCATGCGCGGAAAGCCGATAGCAATAACATGTGAAACCCACCGCTGGCTACAGTCTTGAATTACAACCACCTAAGCTCAAAATTTCAGTGGCTAACTGGGTGTTGCTCCATTTTATGACCTTTCTTGCCACAGTCGTTAAGCGAACCACTGCCATTGTTAAGTTAGTAACATGGTGGTTAAGTGAAACTGACTTCCCCATTTTTTTTTATTTTTTATTTTGCTCATCAGAAGGTCGCAAATGGGGATTGTGTGACTCCGGGATGCCGCGACCGTCATAAATACGAGTGCCAAGTATCTGGATTTTGATCATGTAACCATGGAGATGATGCAATGGGCGTTAAGTATGACCAACAGAAGTTTTTCAGTGCTGTTGTAACTTGGAACAGTCACTAAACGAATGGTTGTATGTCAAGGACTACCTCTATAGGGAAAGGACTAATAGGATTAATTTAGGTAGTTCTCAATTTACAACAGTCCTGTGATTAAAATTTGGATGCTTGGCCAACTATATTGATGACGGTCGCAGTGTCACAAGGTCATGTGATTCCCCCTTTTGCGACCTTCTGACAAGAAAAGTCAATAGGGAAGGTGGATTCACTTAACGACGTGTTACTATCAATCATTCAAAACAGAGCTGGAAGGGACCTTGGAGGTCTACTAGTCCAACCCTCTGTTCAAACAGGAGACCTTACGCCATTTCAGACAAATGGTTGTCCAGCCTTTTCTTAAAAGCCTCCAGTGATGGAGCATCCATAACTTCTGGTGGCAAGCTGTTCCGCTGGTTAATTGTTCTCACTGTTAGGAAGTTTCCCCTTAATTCCAGGTTAATTTGACAACTGCAGCGATTCCCTGAACAGCTGTGACAAAGAAAGGTCACAAAGCGGGGCAAAAGTCACTTTACAAATGTCTCTCCACTTAGCAACATCAATTTTGGGCTCCATTGTTGTGGTTGTAAGTCGAGGACTACCCGTAACTAAATTCCATTTCCCGTAGGAGATGTGTAAGTGTCCCAGGGATAGCTGCGGGAGGATTTTTCAACCTTTAATTTAATTTAAGGCATCTGTCGGATTTAATTAGGGCATCCATCAAGAACCCTGGGGCTTGGCAGTTTTAAGACGGATGCACTTCAACTCCCAGAATTGAGTTGGCTGGCGGATTCTGGGAGTTGAAGTGGGCTGGGGGATTCTGGGAGTTGAAGTCAGCAGAGGGATTCTGGGAGTTGAAGTGGGCTGGGGGATTCTGGGAGTTGAAGAAAGCAGAGGGATTCTGGGAGTTGAAGTGGGCTGGGGGATTCTGGGAGTTGAAGTCATCTGAGGGATTCTGTCCATTGAAGTGGGCTGGGGGATTCTGGGAGTTGAAGTCATCTGAGGGATTCTGTCCATTGAAGTGGGCTGGCGGATTCTGGGAGTTGAAGTTGGCTGGGGAGTGTTGAACTTGGCTGGGGGATTCTGGGTGCTGAAGTAGGCTGGGGGATTCTGGGAGTTGAAGTCGGCTGGGGTGTGTTGAAGTCAGCTGAGGAATTCTGGGAGTTGAAGTGGGCTGGGGGATTCTGGGAGTTGAAGTCAGCAGAGGGATTCTGGGTGTTGAAGTCAGCTGAGGGGTTCTGGGAGTTTAAGTCAGCTGAGGGGTTCTGGGAATTGAAATCAGCTGAGGGATTCTGGGAATTGAAATGGGCTGGGGGGTTCTGGGAGTTTTCAGCTGAGGGGTTCTGGGAATTGAAGTCAGCTGAGGGATTCTGGGAATTGAAATGGGCTGGGGGATTCTGGGAGTTGAAGTCAGCAGAGGGATTCTGGGAGTTGAAGTCAGCAGAGGGATTCTGGGAATTGAAATGGGCTGGGGGATTCTGGGAGTTGAAGTCAGCAGAGGGATTCTGGGAGTTGAAGTCAGCTGAGAGATTCTGTCCGTTGAAGTGGGCTGGGGGATTCTGGGAGTTGAAGTCAGCAGAGGGATTCTGGGAGTTGAAGTCAGCAGAGGGATTCTGGGAGTTGAAGTCAGCTGAGAGATTCTGTCCGTTGAAGTGGGCTGGGGGATTCTGGGAGTTGAAGTCAGCAGAGGGATTCTGGGAGTTGAAGTCGGCTGGGGGATTCTGGGAGTTGAAGTCAGCAGAGGGATTCTGGGAGTTTAAGTCAGCTGAGGGATTCTGGGAATTGAAGTCAGCTGAGGGATTCTGGGAGTTGAAGTGGGCTGGGGGATTCTGGGAGTTGAAGAAAGCAGAGGGATTCTGGGAGTTGAAGTCAGCTGAGGGATTCTGGGAATTGAAGTCAGCTGAGGGATTCTGGGAGTTGAAGTAGCTGAGGGATTCTGGGAGTTGAAGTCAGCTGAGGGATTCTGTCCATTGAAGTGGGCTGGGGGATTCTGGGTGCTGAAGTAGGCTGGGGGATTCTGGGAGATGAAGTCCACCCATTTTAAAACTGCCCAAGTTGAGCGACCCCGGTGCAGATCCTCACGAAACGTGAGCAAGGCAATGAGCTTGACGTCTGGGCAACCTTTACAAGGTCACATGTGCTCTGCGCTTGGACTGGATTCAAATATGCCAAGTTTCTATAACAATGCTTTGTTGAATAAGCCACAGTTGACTGGATTCCTGGATTCCATTGCATAAGCCATAAGTTACGCTTCGCAAGCCATAAGCGGAAAGCCTGCTTAGGCTTTGGACCTAAAACAAAGTCAACCCCAGGAGAGTTGAATGCAATGTGTGAACGAACTGCCCTATAATTCCCCTTGGTTTGAAAAATCTCATTTGCAAAAGAACAGCATAGAATAACGGAGTTGGAAGGGAGCTTGGAGGTCCTCTAGTCCAACCCCCTGCTTAGGCAGGAAACCATTTCAGACTAATGGTTATCCAATCTGTTTTTAAAAAAGTCCAGTTTTTAAAACTATAAGGACAGGGCAGTTGGCATCATGTATAGATAGTCCTCGACTTCCAGCCATTTATTTAGTGACCGTCCAAAGTTACAACGGCACTGAAAAAAGGGACTTAGGACCGTTTTTCACACTTAAATCCATTGCAGCATCCCTGTGGTCACATGATCAAAATTCAGTCACATGACCATTGGCAACTGACTCGTATTTATGACGGCTGCAGTGTCCTGGGGTCATGTGATCCCCTTTTGACAAACCAAGTCAATAGGGAAGCCGGATTCACTTAACAACCCATGCGGCTCACTTAACAACTGCAGTGGTTCACTTAACCGCTATGGTCCAAATTCAGACGCTTGGCAACGGACTCGTATTTATGACGGTTGCCGTGTCCGCGGGGTCACTTGATCCCCTTTTGCGACCTTCGGACAAGCAAAATCAAATGGGGAAGCCTGATTCACTTAATAAGCATGCGACTCGCTTAACAACTGCAGGGATTCACTTAACAGCTGCGGCAAGAAACGTCATAAAACGGGGCAAAACTGACTTAGCCCATTCTCACTTAACAACAGGAATGTTAGGCTCAGTTGTGGTCGTAACTTAACGACTGTGGCAAGAAATGCTGTAAAACGGGGCAAAATTCACTTCACGGATGTCTCACTTAGCAACGGAAATGTTGGGCTGTATTGTGGTCATAAGTCAAGGATTAACTTCATTGCATGGTGATGTTATGACCCGTGACATAACAAGTCTGGCTAGATATTTTGAGAGGCTGTTTTTAATAAAAGCACAATCCTTTTTTTCCAATCAAAATAATTTTATTTTTGAACTTGCGTGCAGCATTTCCTTCTTAAAATTTCTTTTGGCTGAGTTGATTGATAATGTTCACACATTAGGCTAAGATATGTTGGCTTGAATTGGAGCTGAACGCAGCCATTCTGGTTTAGGGATCAAGGTTTATACCTTGGTCGGATTCACACCACACTCATAAGTCAAGTTATACCTAAATAGTTTAATTGACTTTATTAATTTTTAACTTTCATTCATTGAGAGAGGGGCTTAGAATCAAGTCTTTTGATCTGGTGTCTGGAAAGCCAGAAGGTGGCTTAATACAGTAACCAGGTTAAGGGTGTTGTGTGAACACAGCAGCTAAAATGATGTGTTTTGCTAAAAATTTCCTGACAGTGAGGACAATTAAACCAGTGGAACGAGTTGCCTTCAGAAGTTGTGGATCCTCCCATCATTTGACGGGGATGGTGCTATAGAGTCTCCTCCTTGAATAGGGGGGGTCAGACTAGAGGACCTCCAAGGTCCCTTCCAGACTCTTGATAATTGTGTATTTTTTCTGGTTTGCTCAGCGTCCCGTGGTTCTTGTCAGGGAATTGTGCAGTGAATGACACAAATTTGTGTTTTTATATAAATAAATGGTTTTTTACATTTATATTTTGCATCGAACAAGATAATCAGGCGCATCACTACGTTGTGAGGTAAATAAATCACAGAACAGCATACAGAGCACATGGAAGAAAAAGGCGGGAAAAAAGGGAACCTCCCCCTCTAGACCCCTCAACCAATCAGAACGTAGATTGCCTCAGGCAGGAGCCGGCCCTCTCCCATCAATCAACTACAACTTGTGTATTCTGGTTACTCTTCCAACTATTAAATTAAATATCTTTAACAGTTATTCAAACCCCAGTTAACCTGATTCATCCATTATATCGAAATGAAGCAAACCACCTTTTGGTCTTATATGATGTGCAAATTGACCCCAGAGTCAAACTGCTGCCTTGCTTTTTCCTCAGGAGTGTTTTTTTTTAAAAATCTGGAGATCATGAGGACTAGAAGCTTTTTTAGCCCAGCTGTTGTTTCCTTGTGGTTGAAAAACCAATGACAGCTTGTTCAGTGGAGGCTTTTCGTTTACCCGGATCTGCCCTGAACACCTTTGTGTGTTTTTTTTCCCCTGCCAAAAGAGTTTCTCTAGAATTGTTTGATTCATTGTTTTATTATTATTTGCAAAGCTTTGCAAAGTATCGGGGAGGAACCTCATCCCTTTTTAGGGAGAAGGAGACACATCCGTGTGCCTCGCCCTTACCGACATGTGTTTACATTTTGCACATGTGGTCCTCAATTTACAACAGTTCATTTAGTGACCGTTCAGAGTGACAGTGGCGCTGAAAAAAAAAAGGACACGGCCATTTTTCACAGTTACATGTGAAATGGACATGTAATTACACGCAGTTGACATGTGTAGCATCCTCGTGATCACATGATCCAAATATAGACGCTTGACGAGTGATTCATATTTACGGCCGTTGCTGTGTCCCAAAGTCATGCAATCCCTTTTTTGCGACCACCTGACCAGCAACGATTCACTTAACAACTGTGGCAAGAAAGGTTGTAAAATGGAACAAAACCCACGTAACTAGATGTCTTGCTTCACAACAGAAATGTTGGGCTCGATTGTGGTCGTACGTCGAGGACACCTGTAGTCCTCGACTTACAACCGTTCAGTTAGCGACTGTTCAAAGTGACAATGGCATTGTTAAAAGTGACTTATGACCCTTTTTCACACTTGGGACTGTCACACTTGTGACCCCTTTTTTCACACTTGGGACTGTCGCGGCATCCCCACAATCACAAGATCAAAATTCGACACGGATTTATAACCGTTGCGAATGTCCCAGTGTTGAGTGATTCCCTTTTTGCGACTTTCCGACAGGCAAAGCCATAGTAAGGGGAAGCCGGATTCACTTAACGACTTTGTGATTCATTTAACAACTGCAGATGATTTGCTTAACAACAACATTGGCCAAAAGGTCCTAAAATCAGATGCAACTCACTTAACGACCGTCTTGCTTAGCGATGGAAATTGTGGTTGCAAGTCAAAAACTACCCGTATTTCATAGTATGAGATACAGGAGAATTATCTTCTCTCTACAGTTTTTTCCGACCAAGTCAGTGTTTTATTACGTTATAAGATGTAAATCAATACCTTGCAAAATTCAGATGTCTCCCTTATCCTTATCATCGTGACTCGGGAGATTTTTTTTTCTTCTGCTGGAGCAACATTCTTTCAGCAAAGTATTTTGATAAAACTGTTTGATTAGAAAGAAGCAAAAGAGCCCCACCGTTTCAGAAACCGGTAGAGCCAGAGGGATTCGCAGACAAAACTATTTTATTTTTTTAGTGCTTATTGTATTTATTTTACAGTGTTTAATGTCCACCCTATTCCAAAGAGACTCTGGGCGTGGTGCAGGCAAAAGATCATCGCAAAAAATCAACAATGCAAACGTAGGTATTGCAGAAGGAGAGCTGGGTCCCAGATAGTCCTCATTTTACAACCAGAGTTGGGAACAGAATTTCCATGGCTAAGCAGTGCGGTTGTTAAATGAGTGAAAGGCCAGATTTTACAACCTCTTTTTGCCACAGTTAAGCAAATAGCTCACTTGTTAAATCAAGCATCGGGTTGTTAAGTGAATCTGGTTTTTGCCAATGATTCTGCTTGTTGGAAGTCAGCTGGGAAGGTGTTGTGGCCTGTCGGCCGCCGGCCTCTCCAATAGCCAAATCAGAGGAGGAAGTGGAGTAGGCATGGGAGTTAGGGTCAGCATCAAAGCAACCTGAGAGCTCCGAGGGGGAAAAGGGAATGGAGCCGGCAGAGAGAGAGAGACCAAGGCAGAGCCTGGGCCGTCCATCATCCCTCAGATGAAGAGTCAACAGCCCCCAGCTCTGGAGGTGGCTGATGAGGAAGAGGAGGAACAGCTGGGTCCAGTGCCTCATGCACGGATGCACAGAAGGCAGAGGAGAGGAGAGCAGCGGAAATCTATGGGCTGGTCCTCAAGACGGAAGGGCCACCGCTGCTAGCAAAGCCCCACCCTAACTCTGGGGATAAAAGGCAGGGAGTGGAGATGAATAGAGGGGACAGACAACAATTTATCTTCCGGATGGACGGACTTGTTAGCCTGCATTGAGAGAAATTTATTTACCGAAACTGCCGGCATTCCTAATAAAGGAATCTTTTGAGTTCACGTCAAAGTGTTCGTCGTGTTTGGGAAGCTGGGTCAGAACAGAAGGTTGCAAATGGCCTCGCGTAGCTCTGCAACCATTGTACATGCATGCCGGTTTCCAGACGCCCAAATTATGATCACGTGCTTGTAATGGTCGTAAGTGTGAGGATAAGTCGTAAGTCCCTTTTTTTTAGATGCTGCTGTAACTTTGAACAATCGCTAAGGAAATGGTCGTAAGTTGAAAACTACCTCTCTACAGAGTGTCCTGGGCATATAATATAACCACAATGGAACCTGCTCACTACATTGTACAGGAAGTCTTCGACTTACAACAGTTCATTTAGTGACTATTCAAAGTTAACGACGCTGGGGGAAAAAAAAGATGACCATTTTTCACACTTATGTCCATTGCAGCATCCCCATGGTCACGTGATCAAAATTTGGCTGCTTTGCAAAATGGCTCATATTTATGACGGTTGCAGTGTCCTGGGGTCACATAAACCCCTTTTGCGACCTCCGGAAAAGGAAAGTCAATGGGGAAGCCAGATTCACTTAACAACCGTGTTACTGACTTAACAAGTGCAGTGATTTGCTTAACAACCATGGCAAGAAAGGTCGTAAAAACGGGGCAAAATTAATTTAACGAACATTTTGCTTAGCAACAGTAATGTTCGGGCTCCATTGTGGTCGTAAGTCCAAGGACTGCATGTACGTTTTAATAGTTGTAAGACAGTCACATGACCAATCTGATGTCTGGCTGAGGTATTGTGGGAGTTGAAGTCCGCACTTCTTAACCACATGTCTTAACTCTGCTGTAGGAAGCAACAGATTGGTCCATCACATCTATTGTTCATTGTTGCAGGGTGCACATTTTTGGAGTGGCGGGGCTAGAGAGCAGGGGTGAAATCCAGCAGGTTCTGACAGGTTCTGGAGAACCAGTAGCGAAAATTTTGAGCAGTTTGGAGAACCGGCAAATACCGCCTCTGGCTGGCCCCAGAATGGGGTGGGAATGGAGATTTTGCAATATCCTTCCCCCAGGAGTGGGGAGGGAATGGGGATCTTGCAGTATCCTTCCCCTGCCACGCCCACCAAGCCAAACCCACAGAACAGGTAGTAAAAAAATTTGGATTTGAAACCCACCGAGAGTTAGAAATGTGGGCTATTGACCACTTACCCAAAAGGAAGCGGAAACGTGACAGAGAAATGGATGGTGCCAGGGCAAACTTAACTCACCCCTGCAAGGTTTTAATTAATGTTACTTTTAAAAGTTAACGCAAGCAGTTAACAATGAATAATGCCCCAATTATAATTATCTAGCAACTTTTGCAAGGGCCTGCAGCCACTTTTTTTTTTTAACCATCTGCATTGCTGCAAAGTAGATAAGGAGAGTCCAAAAAAAAAAAATCCATTTAGCCGAGAGTGTCTGCGCAGCTGCTGACAAGGAGATTAACATACATTTTGCATGTATTATTTAGGTGGTCCAATTTTACAGGGATATGGGGTCTGCTTCTATTTTGCCCCCAGTATGTAAATTTCCTGGCAGCGCAGACCATGTGTAGGTGTGAACCGTCTTCTAGAAGATTGCAAATCCTTTTATCGCTTGCGCAGGAGACAAAATTCTATGTTGCCGCATTGAAAATAAAGCCCAGGAATAATTCCTTCTGTTCCGTTCATCTCTTCGCGCTTAATACGTGCTGGCTACCTTGTTTTAGGTAATACGTATTTTTACTTCATAATGTAATATTTTAGATTTAGGCAGGCACAGGGAATTAACCCTGCTTTCCAATTCCATTTTTTCTGTTAATAACATTATAGTAACACATGTTCCATTTTGTTACTTTATCTTTATTATGTCTTGTTTTATTTCCTCTGTTCCATTACTTTTTTTGTTGCAATTTTTTAAAAAATTTTTTGCTGGTCATTAACTGAATAAACAGCACAAGTAGTTCTCGACTTAGCAAACCACAATTCTGCCGAAATTTCTGTTGCTAAACAAGACAGTTGTTAAGTGAGTTGGGCCCAGTTTTACGATCCGTTTTGCCACAGATGTTAAGCCAATCACTGCCAGTTGTTAATGATCTCACTGAGGGTGGAGAAAGTTTTACTTGTCCTTGTGAAGCCATTTCCTGCTGGGAAAAAGTAATCTATTGGGAAATCTTTGTCTTAGATCCAAGCAGCCTAATTAATTAAATCAAGGGAAAAGGAAGAGAATTAAAATCAGGGACGAGCTGATTCAATCCTAAAAAACGACGGCAATCTGCAAATTCCCTGAATTTGCCCAGGACTCTTTTCAAATTATCCATATAGGTGGGCAAATCTTTGCCACCCAATGGCGGTCAATCAAATAAATGTTTTGTGCTTTCTATAAAGAACATATATCAAGAGTGGGAAGGGACCTTGGAGGTCCTGTAGTCTAACCCCTGCTCATACAAGAAACCCTACATCATTTCAGAGAAATGGCTATCCAGTCTCTTTTTAAGAGCCTCCAGTATTGGAGCACTCATAACTTCTGGTGGCAAGTAGTTCCACTGGTTAATTGTTCTCATTGTCTGGAAATTTCTCCTTAGTTCTAAGTTGCTTCTCTCCTTGATGAGTTTCCACCCATGGCTTCTGCTTTCAGGTGCTTTGGAGAATAGCTTGACTCCCTCTTCTTTGTGGAAGCCCCTCAAATATTGGAAGACTGCTATCATGTCACCCCTAGTCTTTTTCATTAGATTATTAGACATAGCAATGTATCTGTTAAAACATATCTGGTCCATCTTCTTTTTCCTTTGTGGTTTTGTCTTGTTGTGATTCCGCTATGAAGGAGGTCCAAGCAAGAAATGGGTTTTTTTTCTTCCTTGAAAGGGACATTCCGTCAACCAACAATTGAAATTACTGGACGTGATCCAGGAATGGTGGAGAGCCGATTAGGAATCACTAATGCCCTTTGTTGAATCAGGAAACGTTGCTGCTTCCAACTTTTAGAAAAGCAGCTCTTAAGTCTTCTAATATTGTTTTGTTCCTTTCTCCTAAATTAGGTTACTGGAAAAGAGCATCATGGCTGCAGGCATAGAGCAAAATTAATCATGCAGAGGTAGTCAGAATAGAATAGAATAGAATAGAATAGAATAGAATAGAATAGAATAGAATAGAATAGAATAGAATAGAATAGAATAGAATGGAGAGGAGAGGAGAGGAGAGGAGAGGAGAGGAGAGGAGAGGAGAGGAGAGGAGAGGAGAGGAGAGGAGAGGAGAGGAGAAGAGAAGAGAAGAGAAGAGAAGAGAAGAGAAGAGAAGAGAAGAGAAGAGAAGAGAAGAGAAGAGAAGAGATGAGATGAGATGAGATGAGATGAGATGAGATGAGATGAGATGAGATGAGATGAGATGAGATGAGATGGTTGGAAGGGACCTAGGAAGTCTTCTCATCCAATCCCCTAGAAAGATATTATTGGTCTCCCCGCAGCCACAGGAGGTGATGTTTAAGAAAAATGTGAAATCCGAAGAGCTTTTGCAATGCAGATGTTGCTTGCTGGCCAAACGCGTGGGATTTATACAACTGTAGAAGTGTGTAGAAATCTGAGCTTCCCACGAAGATTTCCGGAGTTGCTGCAGAAATATTAGTTTCTACCAGTGGGCAAAAATGGCTGCGTTCATACACGCCTAAACAAGTCAGGGGAAGGTCTCGCAGCTACACAGTAAGCGTGGATCATTTGAATCTCGCTTAGGTTGTATTTTATTTTATTTAGCTTGTATTTTGTGGCTCTGTTGTGGACACAATTCGTCTCAAACAAAATTATTTTATTAGAACAGCTGAGAATTACTTCATTCCCAGCTTAGTCCAAATTAATTTCTTCAGAAAAAGTCCTTTGGGTTTATCACAAACCTTTATCTTCTTTGGCACCCTGCCAAAGGGCTTTCTTGGCAAAGCCCCATGAAGTTCAGAAACAAGAGATGCCGACTGGAAAACAGATTTAGCAATGTTGCTTTCCTACAAAGAGCCCAAGAGCCGTTGCTACTCTTTTAAGCCTTCTGGGAGGGGGCCAATCATCTCCTGGCCTTACTCCCGAGTCGTCCTTTTTGTTTTAGTTGCTCTTGTCTTCTGGCAGCTCTGCGCATGCTCGCACTGGGAATAGGCTCCTCCTGTTCCTCTGCCTCTCTGCTGTCCGCCTCTGGAGGCTCCGGAGTCTGCTCATCGCTCCCAGATAGCTCTGGCCCCATCTCTGCCTCCGATGCAGAGCCCTTGTCCCGGCCTTCCCCAGCCTCCAGGAAATTACCTTCCCAAACAGAATTAGATGGTTAGATGCTTGCTTGCTTCGCTGTGAGGTCCTCTCTGAGATGGCTGGTTTTCTTGCAAACCCAACTAGGGAACATCATCAGTACTACCGTAGAAGGGAGTGGAGTTTGCACAAGGGGAAAGAAGAAGGAAGAGGGGGACTGTGAGGTCCTTGGTGCTCTCTTAGCTTGGTGTTTTTTTTGCAGATGTTTCATTACCCAACTAGGTAACATTATCAGTGTTAGAAGAGAAAGTGGGCTTTGGTCTTTTTTATACTAGTGGCTTGCCCTGTCCTTGTCGGCAGATCTTGGTGATTCCTTTATTAAATTGTTTATGTTTCTTTGTCTACTTTGATAGTTGCTTGATCGGAGTATTCAAATGATTGATCGTCTAATTTTAATCTCGGCATTAATCTCTGCTCTTCTGCGTGTTGATTGCTGGTGGGGAGGTGTTTTCGATCCTTTGGTTTCCTTTTGGGCTTGTTGATCCTCTCTTTTGAGTGGTATGTAGACATCGTATATCTCTGTGTGCCTGTTGATGGCTGATTTGCCGAACTTCCAGGAATTCTCTAGCGTTTTTGGACTTGGCTTGGTCTAGGATGCTCACGGTTGAAGCCAGGGTTAAGCCTATCCATATGTTGTGCAATTAAGGCATTTTTAATCATGTCTTCCAACTGCTAGTTTGGTGTTCATGGACATGCTCTGCGTGGTCTTCTTGTTTGTCCCACATCGTGGCTGTTGCAATCTTTACACTGTGTTTTGTAGGTGACTCCTGTTTTTTCTCCTAGGGCTGCTGGGACTTTTGCTTTACTTAGGATAGAAATAGAACAACAGAGTTGGAAGGGGCCTTGGAGATCTTCTAGTCCAACCCTCTCCCTAGAAAGGAAACCCTACACCACTTCAGACAAATGGTTATCCAACATCTTCTTAAAAATTTCCAGTGTTGGAGCATTCACAACTTCTGGTGGCAAGTTGTTCCACTGATTAATTGTTCTAACTGTCAGGAAGTTTCTCCTTAGTTCTAAGTTGCTTTTCTCCTTGATTAGTTTCCACCCATTGCTTCTTGTCCTGCTTTGGAGAATAGCTTGACTCCCTCTTCTTTGTGGCAGCTCCTCAAATATTGGGAGACTGCTATCATGTCACCCCGAGTCCTTCTTTTCATTAAGGTAGACATACCCAATTCCTGCAACCGTTCTTTATATGCTTTATCCTCCAGTCCCCTAATCCTCTTCGTTGCTCTTCTCTGCACTCTTTTTTACATCGTGGTGACCAAAATTGGATGCAGGATTCCAAGTGTGGCCTTACCAAGGCCTTATAAAGCGGTATTAATACTTCATTTGATCTTGATTTTATCCCCTCTGTTGATGCAGCCCAGAACTGTGTTGGCTTTTTTGGCAGCTGCTGCACATTCCTGGCTCATGTTTGGGAAGGCTTTAGTTGGTTGTGTGCCATAGGTGTTGGCTCTAGCTTAGTTTGCTAGCTGCTGTGAGAATATCAAAGCGTACATAAATGAAAGAATGAGGAAACTATGATGAAAGAATGAGCCTAGGTGGCGGAGTGGTTAGAGTGCTGTACTGTTGACTGAGCCTTCCATCCTTCCGAGGTGGGTTAAATGAGGACCCAGATTGTTGAGGGCAATATGCTATTATTATTATTTTTTTAATTTGATTTATAGGCCCCCCTTCTCTGGAGACTCAGGGCGGCTTACAGTGCGTTAAGCAATAGCCTTCATACTTTTGTATATTTATACAAAGTCAGTTTATTGCCCCCACAAACTGGATCCTCAATTGACCCATCTTAGAAAGGATGGAAGGCTGAGTCGACCTTGAGCCTGGCTAGGATTGAACTCGCAGAAATTGCAGGCAGCTGGATCTTAATTGCTGCCTTTAGTAGGAGGCATTAGCCCCCTACGCTACTCAGGCTCTTTAGTATACTGTCGATCATTGTAAGTCACCCAGAGTCCTCGGAGGGCGGGCGGCATAGAAATAGGATTAATAATAATAAATAATAATAATATTTGGGGTTTAACAGGAGGGAGGAATTGGTGGTTAAGAAGCTGGCATTGGTCCCTGGAAATAAGAATTAATGATTTTATTTTGCCAGCATATAAAATTCAAAGCTCTTATTGTTACTGTACATCATGTACACAACACAATTGGTTATATGGAACTCAGGGGTGGGTTCTACTTACCTTTACTACTGGTTTGCCTTGCTGATGACATTGGGGTCAATGGGCGGAGCCTCCTGCCAGTTTTACTACCGGTTCTATAGAACCAGCCCGAACCGGGTGCAACTCACTAGTGATGGAACTATTCTGATAATTCTGCCCTCCCAGATGTTCGCTCAGTGGAGATCATCATTTGAAGTCATCGCTGACCGGAGGCCAACTCTGGCAGCCAAAAATCTTCCCGTTTTAGGTCAGTCTTCTCCAAGCCGGTTCCTCCAGTTGTCATCCCAGCATTTGTGGGCATCGTGGCCAGATCTGTGAACTTCTGGCTTGCCTAGCAATACAAACTTTACATGAATAACAGAGTTGGAAGGAACCTTGGAGGTCTTCTAGTCCAACCCCCTGCTGAAACCATTTCAGGCTGTTAGTTTTGCAAATGAAAGCTTTGTTGTAGCTGTGTTCCTGGACATTTTCTTTTATTCTGTCGCAATCTTCTTTCTCTTTCTGTATCATGCACTTATTTGCTGTAGCCGGCTATGACTGGGCCCATAAGCTGTTAGAAATTCTGCACCAACAGTGCACAATTCACATGTGCTTTCCTTCTCGCAGTTAAGGAGAAAAGCACATGTTGACAGTGCAGTGTTTGTTCTGCAGGGCTAAATACAGAAATTCTAACACAGATAAATGGCTGTCCAATCTCTTCTTAAAAACCTCCAGTGTTGGAGCCATCCACAACTTCTAGAGGTCCTAGATAAATCGTTCTCACTATCAAGAAATTATAACTCTTGTTTTGTGTCCAAAATCATCTTAATTAATCGTCTTAATTCATCATTAATCATCGTTAATTAATCGTCTTAATTCGTCATGGTTGGCTAGAATCTTCTCCAACCTGTCACCCTTCTGGACATGCTTGGAGTGCTACGTCCAAGGTTGGATCAGGGTTTTTTGTCTGTTGCTTGTGAGTCTTCTTGTTGAGGTTTTGCCTTCTGTCCTTCTAGGGGTGACCGGGAAGAATGTTCTCATCAGTGAAGCCATATGAAAATCAGCGGTACTCAACTTTGAAGAAGGACTGTCAGAGGAAGAAGATCTTGTTTGAAGATCCGCTCTTTCCAGCCAACGATGACTCGCTCTTCTACAAGTCTCGGATTCAGGGGATCCAATGGAAGCGACCCAAAGTAAGGCCAAGTGGGAAGACGGGTCCTGAAGTTTATTGGGGTTCTCCGTGTTCAGAGATGAACTTGAAAGTTCTACCATGCTTGATGGGATAGTGCCGTTGAGACATTTGAACTTATCTTCTTTCTCTATCTCTTCTTATTTCTGATGACCTAATCAAAGGGGCTTGATCATAATCAGTGGAAGAGAATATTTGTAGCTCAGGGTTGAACTGTGAGGTCCTTGGTGTTCTCTGAGCTTGGTTGCGTTCTTGGAGACGCTTCATGACCCGACTAGGTAACATCATCAGTGTTAGGAGGGAGAGGGGTTTGCGGAGAGGAGGAAGTGAACAGCGGACTCGGTGGCGCTCTCTGAGCTTGGTGGTTTCCTTTATTACTTGACCAAGTAACACTGTCAGTGATAGAAGGGAGAGGGGTTTATAGAGTGGAGGAGGAAGAGGACTACGGGGTCCATGGTGCTCTCCGAGCTTGGTGGTTTTCCTGCAGTTGTTTCATGACCCAGTTAGGTAACAGCATCCATGCTGGTGAAGGTGTGGTTTGCTCCTTGTTTATTCCTAGCAGCTTGTCCTGCCAGTGTTGGTAGGGGTGTGGTTTCTTCTTGGTTGTTTTCTGCTTGATTGTTTGTCTGGTGTTAATCCCTGCTTCTCTGGGCGTTGGCTGCTGGAGAGGACGTGTTCTGGTCTTTTTGGTTTCCTTCTTAGCCTGTTCATGATCTGTTTGGAAGGTCGCCAATAGCGATCGCCTGATCCCAGGACACTGCGCCCATTGTAAAAAAAACCATGCCGGTTGCCAAGCAACCCAAATTTTGCTCCCGTGACCCTGGGGATGGTATGTCAGTTGTAAGCGCCAGGACCAGTTGTCAGTAACATTTTCAGTCTCATAGTAACTTTGAACGGTCACTAAACGAGTGGTTGTAAGTCAAGAACTACTGAAATTTTCTGCATAGCTAACCCTCAATTTAACGACCACAGTAGAGGCCAAAATTTCTGTCGTTAAGCAAGTTAAGTGAATTTTGCCCCGTTTTGCAAACTTCCTTGCCAAAATCGTTACGGGAGTCACTGCAGTTGTTAAGTCAGTAACACAAATGGTTAAGTGACTTTGCTTGTCGGAAGGTCACAAAAACGGGACATCGGTTAAGTGTGTTTCGTCCCATTTTACGACCTTCCTGGCCACGTTCGTTAAATGAATGACTGCCGTTGATAAGTAAGTAACCTGGTTGTTAAGTGAATCTGGCTCCCCCCATTTGACAGAAGGTCGCAAAATGGGATCACGTGATCCCAGGACACTGCCACCGTCATAAATACGAGTCAGTTGCCAAGCATCCGAATTTTGATCACGTAGGATCATGGGGATGCTGTAACGGTCGTAAATGTGAAGAACCTCCGTGCCGTTGTAACTTTGAATGGTCACTAAACGAGTCACCGTAAGTCGAGGATTCCCTGTAATAGAAGGCCATTCCCAGATGCAGGTTATTTTTCAAGCTTCATGGGAGAACTAGATCTCCTCTTACCATGGATCCTACGGTTGTGATCTCCCCTTGGGAATCTCCCAGGCTGTGAATGCACAGCTTGAATGACTGCATTTCTGTTTCCAAAAAATGATGCAATTGTCCATCTGCAAAGAGAAATGTCATTTATCTCAGCTGCACCCTTCAGACAAAAATCATTTGAATTTCAGAGAGAGAACAACACAGCCCTTGTCTGGTTTTTGTCGGAGAAGGTGGGGCAAGAGAAAGTCCCCCGTGAACAGACCGTGGTTTGATGTCAGTTTTAATTTAAGGAGTTTAATGCATCATCGGTACCGAGAAAGATTTTCTCCTGTTTGTTTATTGTTCCTGCTATTATCACGTTTTCAGTGTTTTTATATTCTTGTTCTTAACATACGAAGAACGGATTCGGACTTTTACGTAATATGGGAGAAATGGTATAACTGAAGATAGAAAAAAAAGGAAATAACAGCTAGTAGATTTTGTAAAGTTATTTTTTTTTAATTTTAAAAAACAAATTTTATTGAAGTTAAAAAATAAAAACTGTACAAAGTATTCATAACTGTAAAATTACATAGGACAATACAAATCACAACATACAAACTAAATATGTATAAATCTTTATATACATGTACATAGACAGTGACTTATTACTTCTGTTATCTTAATGATGGTGCCTATTCGTTGCTTTCAATTTGTTACTGAATTTTACCTTTACCCTTTTTCCTTTTGGCTTATTCACTCATACCATCTATTCCATACCTTAAATTTTTTTTTTTATTGAAAAAGTTTTACAATACATTTTAACCCCACATTTTCCCCCCTCCCCCCCTTTCCCCCCCACCCTCCCCCCCTGACTTCCATTACATGCAAACGTAAGTATATATCAATCATTATTAAACATTAGATATAGGTGAGATCCACAATATATATCATAAGTTTTAGCAAAAATAAGATAAATCCAAAATTCTCTACTAATAAGAGAGAAAATTTAAACAAATAAAATTTATAAATGCCCCTTTAAACCTAACTCAAACATAAAATTTATCCCTTCTTTTTTTTTTTTTTTAATTTGATTTATATGCCGCCCTTCTCCGGAGACTCAGGGCGGCTTACAATGCATTAAGCAATAGCCTTCATACTTTTGTATATTTATACAAAGTCAGCTTATTGCCCCCAACAAACTGGGTCCTCAATTTACCCACCTTAGAAAGGATGGAAGGCTGAGTCAACCTTGAGCCTGGCGAGGATTGAACTCACAGAAATTACAGGCAGCTGGTGTTAATTGCTGCCTTTAGTAGGAGGCACTAGCCCCCTACGCTACACAGGCTTTTATTCAAGACAACAGTATAACCAAAATATATAAGTTTATATCAAGTTGATAATTATCTAGACAATAATATAATATATATATTTAACTTAATATTATGTTATAACATATTATAACAATAAAATAAACAATAAAATATAGTAATAGCAATAAAAATAATTCTGTATTTCTTCAACCTCTATCAAAAAGCTAACTGAAGATTCTTAATTTGATATTTATTCTGCACATAATCAACCCACTTCTTCCATTCCCTAACAAAAACCTCATGGGTCCTATCTTTTAAATATGCAGAAATCTTTGCCATCTCCGCAAAACTAGCCATCTTTGACATCCATTCACCTATGGTAGGCACCCATACCTTAAATTTTGAGTCTTCCTTGTCTTTTAGTTTCAGTGTTAATTTATCCATTTCTGCACACGTATAAATGTTTTTAATTACTTGCTGGTCTGTTGGCAGTTGATCTGTTTTCCAAAATTGTGCTAATGCCAATCTGGCCGCCGTAATTATATGTAATATTAGGTATTTTATTTCTTTTCTAATGTTTTCTTTAATCATACCTAATAAAAAGATATGTGTAAAGTTATCTAGAGTATAGGAGAACATTAGTGTGATGATATGTAAATGGTCACAGTCATGCTCGAGAGTTGGACAAGAATTGTTTAATTGTTAAAGCTCAATAAATCTCAAAGAAAAAAGGAAGAACGGTTGCAGGAACTGGGTATATATACTTTAATGAAAAGAAGGACTAGGGGAGACATGATAGCAGCCTTCCAATATCTCAGGGGCTGCCCCAAAGAAGAGGGAGTCAAGCTCTTCTCCAAAGCATCTGAGAGTAGGAGAAGAAGCAACGGATGGAAACTAATCAAGGAGAGAAGCAACTTGGAACTAAGGAGGAATTTCCTGATAGTGAGAACAATTAATCTGTGGAACAGCTTGCAACCAGAAATTGACCATTGGTTGAGAAAGGGTCTTTGACGATCATTTTACAAGATAATTTTGCACCTCCTTAGCTGTCCAAAAGAAATGGCAGGAACTCCTCGACTTACAACACCTCATTTAGTGGCCGTTCAAAGTTACAACGGCACTGAAGAGACTTGTGACTGTTATTCACACTTCATGACCGTTTCAGCATCCTCGTGGTCACGCGATCAAAATTCTTGGCTCATATTTATGACGGTCGCAGTGTTCCCGGGGGTCACGCAATCCACGTCTGCGACCTTCTGTCAAACGGGGGAAGCCAGGTTCACTTAACAACCAGGTTACTTGCTTATCAATGGCAGTGATTCATTTAGGGAACGTGGCCAGAAAGGTCGTAAAGTGGGACGAAACGCACTTACATCACACTTAACCGCGGAAATTTTGGGAAGGAGTTCAGAAGGAAGGCCGTAGAGAGAGAGATTTTGGATTTTTGCGTGGCTTCTCTGCCTTCACATATCAAATTCCATAACCTCATTAGAGCCCACAATTGTTGGCTGCGATTGTGAGGCACTGTGTGGTTAATGAATGGTGATGGATGCCAGCAGGAAAACTGGCTTGGCAGACAAATAGATACGGAGCGACTTGCCGCTGTTACTCCAGAGGCGGCTCTCCAGATGCTCAACAGATGCTGCTCTGTACCAAACCTTTTAATATTTTAAATATTGGATGTCTGAGGCCTGAGGCAAGGTTTCATTTCCCAGGATGGCTTGGTATGAAATTCTAGCAAATGAAAACATTTTGTAGGCAGATAGAGAGAAAAAGGGAGGGAGGGGAAGAAGGAAAGGAAAGGATTGATGGAGAAAAGGAAAGGAAGGGAGGGAGGGAGGAAAGGAAGGAAAGGGAGAATAGGAAGGAAGGAAGGAAGGAAGGAAGGAAAGGATGAAGAAAAGGACAGGAAGGAAAGAATTGGATGGGAAGAAGGGAGGGAGGATAGGAAGGAAAGGGAGAATAGGAAGGAAGGAAGGAAAGGATGAAGAAAAGGACAGGAAGGAAAGAATTGGATGGGAAGAAGGGAGGGAGGGAAGGAAGGAAAGGATGAAGAGGACAGGAAGAAAGGAATTGGATGGGAAGAAGGAAGGGATGGAGGGAAGGAAAAGAGGGAGAAAAGGAAGGAAAGGATGGAGAAAAGGACAGGAAGGAAGGAATTGGATGGGAAAAAAGGGAGGGAAGGAAGGAAAGGATGAAGAAGAGGACAGGAAGGAAGAAATGGATGGGAAGGAAGGAGGGAAAAGAGGGAGAAAAGGAAGGAAAGGATGAAGAAGAGGACAGGAAGAAAGGAATTGGATGGGAAGAAAGAAGGGAGGGAAGGAAGGAAGAGATGGAGAATAGGAAGAAAGGAAGGAAAGGATGGAGAAAAGGACAGGAAGGAAGAAATGAATGGGAAGAAGGGAGGGAGGGAAGAGAGGGAGAAAAGGAAGGAAGGAATAGATGGATGGAGGGAAGGACAGGAAGGAAGAAATGGATGGGAAGAGGGAAGGAAGTAAAGGAAGGGAAGGAAACAAGGAGTGGATGGACAGAAGGATAAGAGGAGAGGAAGGAAAAGGGAGGGAGGGAAGAAAAGAAGGAATCTACTCTTACTGTGTATTTGTCAAACAGAAAAGTTTGAATAGACTTCCAGAATGGAAAAAAGATGCATGGGGAAGTCAAAGAGAGAAGGGGAGGGAAGAGGAGCAGGAAATTAGGATCAGATCAGCAAAACTAAAACCATCTCTGGCTTTGAGACACTCCAGCCTTGCTCCAAACAATCCTGAAAAGTGCCTCCCACCCCCTGCGCGCGCACACACACACACACACACACAGAGTCTTTGTAGAAGATGCTAGGAAGATTTTGACACATGGAAAGCAGCCAGTCGCAGGGAGCAATTTGAAGCTTGGAAGAGCCCAAACAAGGAAATTCAGGGTCGAGTGGAAAAAAATAGCCCAGAACTGTTGACAATTTGCAACAGATTGACCTTGTTCCTTTTTTTTTTCTAAGAAGGGAACAACGATGCGCTCTAAGTAAAGCTGCCTTTAAACCACCTTGGATCCCGATTACTTCTTTCATGCACCCATCTGGGCAGCTTTTCTTCCCAGAATTAGCAAAATTAGCTTCCGTTGGCCAGGATATTTTTTCCAGCTTGGATGGAAACTCATCAAGGAGAGAAGCAACCTAGAACTAAGGAGAAATTTCCCAACAGTTAGAACAATGAATCAGTGGAACTGCTTGCCACCAGAAGTTGTGAATGCTCCAACACTGGAAGTTTTTAAGAAGATGTTGGACAACCCTTTGTCTGAAGTGGTGTAGGGTTTCCTGCCTAAGCAGGGGGTTGGATTAGAAGACCTCCAAGGCCCCTTCCAACTCTGTTATTCTATTCTGTTACCTGTCCTGTTGTAGCTGCCTCTCTGAGATCTCCTCGTGGTCTCCAGTCCAAATAGTAACCAAATAGTAAATGTGAAACCCTGCTTCACTTTTTAAAATCAGTCAAAATCCACCCAGGGCAGGCCTACACTGAATTAGCCCACAAAATCAACTGCTGACTTCTATTGTTGAGTTAAAAATCAACAACAATGTAGGTATGGAGTAAATTATTAGTTGGGTAGTACAGAATGCTTTAACCTTTTGAATTACAGTTTGCTTTAGAGTATAATGCAGGTTGTGAACCATGGTTTATGGCTTGGTGGGGAACATGAATTCATCCTGGTGTATTTGATCAACCACGGTTTGTCAAATATTTCTGATGCGTGAGGGCGTGAAGAGTTGTTCTAGTTTAGTGTTTCTCAGGGTTGGCTGCTTTAAGAGGAATGGCGCATGGCTGGCTGGGGAATTCTGGGAGTTGAAGTCCACCGTGCTGGGGAATTCTGGGAGTTGAAGTCCACCGTGCTGAGGAATTCTGGGAGTTGAAGTCCACCGTGCTAGGGAATTCTGGGAGTTGAAGTCCACCGTGCTGAGGAATTCTGGGAGTTGAAGTCCACCATGCTGGGGAATTCTGGGAGTTGAAGTCCACCGTGCTGAGGAATTCTGGAGTTGAAGTCCACCGTGCTGGGGAATTCTGGGAGTTGAAGTCCACCATGCTAGGGAATTCTGGGAGTTGAAGTCCACCATGCTGGGGAATTCTGGGAGTTGAAGTCCACCATGCTGGGGAATTCTGGGAGTTGAAGTTCACCGTGCTGAGGAATTCTGGAGTTGAAGTCCACCGTGCTGAGGAATTCTGGAGTTGAAGTCCACCGTGCTGGGGAATTCTGGGAGTTGAAGTCCAAACATGCTGGGGAATTCTGGGAGTTGAAGTCCACCGTGCTGAGGAATTCTGGAGTTGAAGTCCACCGTGCTGGGGAATTCTGGGAGTTGAAGTCCACCATGCTAGGGAATTCTGGGAGTTGAAGTCCACCATGCTGGGGAATTCTGGGAGTTGAAGTCCACCATGCTGGGGAATTCTGGGAGTTGAAGTTCACCGTGCTGGGGAATTCTGGGAGTTGAAGTCCACCATGCTAGGGAATTCTGGGAGTTGAAGTCCACCATGCTGGGGAATTCTGGGAGTTGAAGTCCACCATGCTGGGGAATTCTGGGAGTTGAAGTCCACCGTGCTGAGGAATTCTGGAGTTGAAGTCCACCGTGCTGGGGAATTCTGGGAGTTGAAGTCCACCATGCTAGGGAATTCTGGGAGTTGAAGTCCACCATGCTGGGGAATTCTGGGAGTTGAAGTCCACCATGCTGGGGAATTCTGGGAGTTGAAGTTCACCGTGCTGAGGAATTCTGGAGTTGAAGTCCACCGTGCTGGGGAATTCTGGGAGTTGAAGTCCAAACATGCTGGGGAATTCTGGGAGTTGAAGTCCACTGCACTAGCTGGTAGATCTAATCAAGAAAAAAAATTGGTTCAAATTGCTATGTTTCCTCCAGCAATTTTAGAAAAAGATCCACAGCGGAAAACTTATTATTTGTAAATCCTTTCTTACTACGACAAAAGCAAGGCTGGATTTTAATGCTGCTTCTTCAACGATTGCTTTAGCTTCACAGTCTCAGGTATGCAGAAAATCCGGTTGGACCTGGAGCCAAAAACTTGCAAAGAGAAAATCGATGGCTAGAAACGATCGCCTGGAGAAATTCAGCTGCCTTTCTCAACGGTTGCCAAATCCATTTTTTCTTGAGTTCCAACTAGAAGCAAAGTGCACCTGTTGTCCCTAAGAGATTGCAGTTCTACATTATATTCAGTAAAGATTAAACTGGCTCCATTAGACAACAAGGGCCGTTCTCGGATGAAATGGGATGATAAAGTGGCTTCCAAGGGCAGAGTGAGCTTCCTGGAAGTCCCTTCATTTCAGCTGGTTTACCAAATCTAGAATGAGCTTCTTGGAAGTGAGTTGAGCTTCTGGGAACTCCTTATTTTAGCTACGCTACCAAATCCAGAATGAGCTTCTTGGAAGCTCTTTACTTTAACTGGACTTACCAAATCCAGAATGAGTTGCTTGGAAGTTCCTTATTTTAACTGTGCTACCAAATCCAGAATGAGCTTCTTGGAAGTTTTTTTTTAAAATTTGATTTATATGCCGCCCTTCTCCGGAGACTCAGGGCGGCTTACAATGCGTTAAGCAACAGCCTTCATACTTTTGTATATTTATACAAAGTCAGCTTATTGCCCCCACAAACTGGGTCCTCAATTTACCTACCTTAGAAAGGATGGAAGGCTGAGTCAACCTTGAGCCTGGTGAGATTCGAACTTTCAGTAATTGCAGACAGCTGAATGTTCTTTCTTTCTTTCTTTCTTTCTTTCTTTCTTTCTTTCTTTCTTTCTTTCTTTCTTTCTTTCTTTCTTTCTTTCTTTCTTTCTTTCTTTCTTTCTCTTTCCTTCCTTCCTTCCTTCCTTCCTTCCTTCCTTCCTTCTTCTTTTTTTTAAAATTTGATTTATATGCCGCCCTTCTCCGGAGACTCAGGGCGGCTTACAATGCGTTACGCAATAGCCTTCATACTTTCGTATATTTATACAAATCAGCTTATTGCCCCCACAAACAGGGTCCTCAATTTACCTACCTTAGAAAGGATGGAAGGCTGAGTCAACCTTGAGCCCGCTGAGATTCGAACTTACAGTAATTGCAGACAGCTGGTGTTAATCACAACGCTTTTAGTCTGCTGAGCTATCCAGGCTCTTTCAAAATAAGTTCCTTACTTTAACTGGGCTACCAAATCCAGAAGGAGCTTCTTGCAAACTGACACTTTTTAAGCAGTTACCAAAGCCAGAATTTATAGCTTTAATTCAGAAGTGCTGGGGGAAAAAAGAATAATGTAATGTAAAAAAATAAAATAAAAAATAAAACCCGAGTGAGGAATGAAAGGGGAGAAAATATGAGCTTGTCTGGCTTCCTCAAATTAATTTTCTTCTCTCGTTCCAATTTTGGGCTGAATTCCAAACAAGGCCTCTTATGGCATTTAAAGCTGTTTATGGATTCAGCTCATCACTTTAGAACCCGGCAAAGACTTTACTGGTAGAAACCTATGGATAGGGTGTGGCTTTTTGAAGGAAACACACTGCATTTATTCCTCGGCTTACAACCGTTCATTTAACGACCGTTCCCAGTTACAACGGCGCTGGAAAAAAAATGACGGACAATCAGTCCTCGCACTTACGACCGGCGCAGCATTCCCCAGGGCCACGTGTCCAAATTTTGGGTTGCTTGGCAACATGCAGGTATTTATTGCAGGGTCCTAAGGTCCTGTGGTCATCATTTGTGACCTTCGCAGTCAGTTTCCGACAAGCCGATTGTGTTAACGACTGCGTGATTCACTTAACAACTGCAGCTGTTTGCTTAACCACCATGGCACAAAAAGGTCATAAAATAAGTGGCACGAGCCACTTAACCATCTTCGCGCCCAAAAGGTATTTATTTTATTTAGAAAATTTATCACGGTGACTCTAGGTGCCTTACAATCTTGGCATAGAATGAAATAATAAAAATAGAAAACAATAATTTTTTTTTGCTGAGTTTTGCCCCATTTTATGACTTTCCTTGACACAGTTGTTAAGTGAATCGTTGCAGTTGTTAAATTAATAACTCAGTGTTTTGTTTTGTTTTTTAAATTTGATTTATAGGCCGCCCTTCTCCGGAGACTCAGGGCGGCTTACAATGCGTTAAGCAATAGCCTTCCTACTTTTGTATATACCTGCTTAGTAGGGCTTTCGGCCACCCCCTAAGCGGTGTTCTTTTTTTATACAAATTCAGCTTATTGCCCCCACAAACTGGGTCCTCAATTGACCCATCTTAGAAAGGATGGAAGGTTGAGTCCACCTTGAGCCTGGGGAGATTCGAACTTGCAATAATTGCAGACAGCTGGTGTTTAATTACAATGCTTTAGTCTGCTGAACTATCCAGGCTCATTTTGTGGACTTAAATCAATTTTCCCTTGATTTCTCCTAGCAAATGTTGCTTACGATTTATGACCTGTGAAACCGATTAGCTGAATGAGGGAGAGACCAATGTTGTCGTTGTTAGTTGCTAAGTAATGTCCGACCCATCGTGACCTCATGGACCACGTTCCTCCAGACCTTACTGACCTCCATCATCCCCTGGAGTCCATTTACGTTCACACCAACTGCTTCAGTGACTCCATCCAGCCACCTCGTTCTCTGCCATCCCCTTCTTCTTTTGCCCTCCATCGTTCCCAGCATTCGGCTCTTCTCCAGGGAGTCCTTCCTTCTCATTAGGTGGCCAAAGGATTTGAGTTTCCTCTTCAGGATCTGGCCTTCGAAAGAGCAGTCAGGGTTGATCTCCTCTAGGACCGACCGGTTGGATGGCCTTGCAGTCCAAGGGACTCGCAGGAGTCTTCTCCAGCACCAGAGTTCAAAGGCCTCCATTCTTTGGCGCTCAGCCTTCCTTATGGTCCAACTTTCACAACCATCCATTGCAACTGGGGAAACCATCGCCTTGACCATACGCACTTTTATTGGCAGGGTGATGTCTCTGCTTTTTAGTAAGCTATCTAGATTTGCCATAGCTTTCCTCCCCAGGAGCAGGCGCCTTTTAAGTTCTCGGCTGCAGTCCCCATCTGCGGTGATCTTGGAGCCCAGGAAGATAAAATCTGTCACTCCTTCCATTTCTTCCCTGTCTATTTGCCAGGAATTGAGAGGGCCGGATGCCACGATCTTAGTTTTCTTGATGTTGAGTTTCAAGCCAACTTTTGCACTCTCCTTCTTCACCCGCATCAAGAAAACATCCAGCTCATTTTGTGGACTTAACTTGGATGTAATCAACTGAGCAAACGTTGCTTATGATTTATGACTCGTGAAATGGATTAGCTCAACGAGGGAGGGACCGACTGTAAGCAAACACAATGGATTGCTTCCAACCAAGTGGAGAGGACCCTGAACAACGCTTTGGAAAGTCAAGGAGACAGATAAGCTGCCCATCCTTGTAACTTCCTCTTGAAAATAACTTGAGGAAATTACTGAAAGTTATTCATTAATTAAATTTGTTTGCTGCCCAGGGCAGTTTATGGCATTAAAATGAAATTATTAATAAATTACAAAGTTTTGATAATCCGAACCAAGAAGATCAATAATTGGTCTCTCTTTCTTTCTCTCTCTCTCTCTCATTCTCTCTCTTTAAATATAATATAATAATATAATATAATATAATATAATATAATATAATATAATATAATATAATATAATATAATATAATATAATATAATATAATATAATATAATATAATTAATATAATATAATATAATATAATATAATATAATAATATAATTAATATAATTAATATAATATAATATAATATAATTAATATATTTATTTATTGGTTCGATTTATATGCCGCCCTTCTCCGGAGACTCAGGGCAGCTTACAATGCGCTAAGCAATAGCCTTCATACTTTTGTATATACCTGCTTAGTAGGGCTTTTGCCCTCCCCCACAAGCGGTGTTCTTTTTTATACAAAGTCAGCTTATTGCCCCCA
>JAWJVD010000217.1:335000-411832 GCA_038048745.1 Coluber constrictor foxii
TGCATTTTGCACCAGCTGAAGCCTCCGAGTGGCCCTCAAGGGCAGCCCCATGTAGAGAGTGTTACAGTAGTCAATACATCAATACGTATTGCACGCATACGCACCAGTAACCCGCAGACTAGCTGGCTGGTCCGCATGCATTCCTTGGAAACCCGGAAGAGGAGTGGGGGACGCCACGCGTGCCAGGTAACATGGCTCTGCGTGCCACTTCCGGCACGCATGTCATAGGTTTGCCAACACGGGACTAGAGCCTTGGGTGAGATGTGCAAACTGCCCCTCCCTGTTTTGTTAAAATATAATATAAAAGAAGGGAAAATAAGGAGGTAATTGCTGATAGATCAAGATAAGAACAACAAAGATTAAACTTCCGCCTCCTTGTTCCTGGTTCAGTTTATTTTCTCTTAACTTTATTCAGGCACTCTTAAAGGCACACCAGTGAGGTCTTGTTATAGATAGTCATGGAGCCTGCATGCACACTGGGGAATTCTGGGACTGGAAGTCCATGCAAGCTTGGTTGGGGGATTCTGGGAGTGAAATCTATAAATATTTGTAGCTCGGGGTTGAATTGTGGGCTCCGTGGTGTTCTCTGAGCTTGGCAGTTTTCTTGCAGACCCAACAAGGTAACATCATCAGTGCTAAAGGGAGTGTGGTTTGCTTTTTGTTTATATACAAGTGGCTTCCTTACAGAAAACGAACGCCGCTTCCTTCTGGCACTGATGATGTTACCTAGCTGGGTTATGAAACATCTGCAAGAAAATCATCAAGCTCAGAGAGCACCCAATGAAATCCATCCATGCTGGGTGGGTGGGGGAATTCTGGGAGTTGAAGTCCACCCCTCTTTTTTTTTTTTAATTGAAAAGTTTTAATAAATTTTACAAATATTTCCCCCTCCCCCTCCCTCCTCCCCCCAATCCTCCCCACTCCAACCCTCCCCCCCAACTTCCCAGATCAAAATACATTTAACAATCATATGCTAACATAAGCTACCTAACTATAGCTCCCTATCTCCCTCTTATACTTTAACTCCTCTTTTATTAAACTAAATTTAAGTAGATTATAACGTTTCTTCATTCATTCATTCATAAGCTAATTGAAGTTTCTTAGTCCGATATTTGTTTTGAATGTAATCAATCCATCTTCTCCATTCCAACATATATTCCTCATTTGAGTGATCCTTCAAATAGGCTGAGATTTTGGCCACCTCTGCTAAGTTTATTACTTTTAACATCCATTCTCGAATAGTAGGCAAATCTTCCTTCTTCCAGTACTGCGCCACCAACAATCTTGCCGCCGTTATTAAGTTCAAAATCAAATTAGTCTCTATAACTGTGCAGTCTGTAATTATACCTAGCGAGAACAACCGAGGAGTAAACTTTATCCTCTTTTTAAGGATATTTTGAATAATCCACACCATATTTTTATCCAAAATGCTTTAACTTTTTTACAAGTCCACCATACATGATAATACCTAGCATCAACACACTCATATCTCCAACATTTAGATTGTAAATTTGGATACATACAAGCTAGCTTTTTGGGATCTAGATGTCATCTGTAAAACATTTTATAAACATTTTCTCTCAAATTTTGAGCTTGTGTAAATTTTACATTTCTTACCCAAAATCTTTTCCCCTGTTTCCATCATTATTGGTTCTTCAAAGTTTTGTGCCCATTTGATCATACAACCTTTAACTAACTCTTGTTTCCGAATCCATTTTTATCAATATATTATACAACCTTTTTATATGCATTTGACTCTGGTCCCTAATTTGTTTTACCAAATTTTCCTCATTTTGTGTGATACCAGTCCACTCCTCTTAACGTTGCCGAGGCTGAGAAACAAATGCTAACCCAGACTGCCTTTTCCTGATTTATGATGATCCTGGAGGAGATTTTAGCTGGGCACAGCCTCATTAGAAAGATTGTACTCTCTGGTAATGTGTCTCCTTAATGAAAAACAGACTTTCCTGGCTGAGCCTCCCAAATTGAATTTCTCATTCACTCGTTTTGCTGTGGGATTTTTGGCTTGATGTGAAAACCAGCAAAGCTTTAATCGAATGAAATTGGGAGCTTTGGTTATTGTTGCCCAATGGATCTCAGGTGGATAAAACTCAATGATTTTTTTTTAAATTTTTAAATCAGATTTTCAAATTTTAAATTGGATTTTTTTTTATTTTTATCAAATTTATTTTGATAAAATGCTTTTGGAGTAAAAAAAATCAAGCTAACGATAGTTTTCTATTTAAGATACATTCACAGTTTAATTTATTCGTGTAACCTTGTGTATATAGTTAACATGTTGTGTTGTTTGAATAAATACATTTAAGGCATTTATTCAGGCATCTGTCTTTGGACTCTTCTATGCTCCTGGGTGATTCTATGATCCCAAATTCCACAATTTGGCATGAAATGGAGCTTAATTAGGTAGCATATCAGGCTGTAGATTCTGCAATATTGGGACTATCGGTGAGCCAACAGCCGGTTAGAGGAGGAGCCGCTGCAGAAGAGGGATGACAGTTGCTCTTTAAAAATAATGATTTAAATCGAGTGGATTTAAATCAAGCCTTTTTAACTAGTGATTTGAATCGTGCTTTGAATCGTGCTTTGAATCGTGATTTAAATCGACTTGATTTAAATCGACTTGATTTAAATCAAATCCACCCTGTCCCAGGAGCAAGAGAAGGACACCCTCTTGACAATTAGCATCCGCTCCTTTCCATCCCCCCCCCAAAAAATAGAGGTAGTCCTCGACTTACGACTGTTGCAGCATCCCCTTTTGCGATCTTCTCACACGCAAACTCAACGGGGAAGCCAGATTCACGTGACAACCATATCCCTAACTCAACTGCAGTGATTCACTTAACAACTGTGGCAAGGAACGTTGTAAAAGGGGGCCAAATTCGCTTAATCACTGCCTCACTTAGCAGCAGAGATTCTGGGCTCAATTGTGGTCGTATCGTCGAGGTACTTCCTGTAGTTAACTTGGTGGATAGAGGCTGATACTTCTTCACTTGCAGGATATTCTTAAGTGTGGTTGTGTGTTTGGTTGTGTGTTTGTGTGTCAGCAATATCCTTCGGTGTCTGCCACAAGTTCTGTGGTTTTTGTCAAGCTGCCGGTGCTAATCGGTTGGCTATAAAGTGAATACATCATTAAGAGGGAATGCACGAACGATTCTATAAATCCTCCAATTTCTCCTTTTTCCTACTTGCTAAATATCAGATTCACACGGCGGCAGGGGGAAACCCTGGTTAGTTTTTGCAAAGCGACAGATTTCTAAATGGAGGGCCTTCGTTGGTTTATTTCTCTCCTGAAACGCAAAAAGGACACAAATCCAATAAAACCACCCAGTCACTTTAATCCAGTTTCATCCTGGTTCGTTTTGCTTCGGATAGTTGGTTTCAGATCCTCTGTGAATTTGGAAGGTGGTTTTCATGCTATATTGCATGATACGAAAGGGACACGGTGGCTCAGAGGCTCAGACGCTGAGCTTGTCGATCGAAAGGTCGGCAGTTCGACGGTTCGAATCCCGAGTGCCGCCTAACGGGGTGAGCTCCCGTTCCTTGTCCCAGCTTCTGCCAATCTAGCAGATCGAAAGCACATTAAAAAAAAAAGCAAGTAGAAAAAATAGGGACCCCCTTTGGTGGGAAACAGCGTTCCGTGCACCTTTGGCGTTGAGTCATGCCGGCCACATGACCACAGAGACGTCTCCGGACAGGCTGGCTCTTCGGCTTTGAAACGGAGATGAGCACCGCCCCCTAGAGTCGGGAACGACTAGCACATATGTGCGAGGGGAACACTTACCCTTCATGATACAAGCGCTCCAAACAATTTGTAATGCTGTTCGATGACGATAGAATCATAGGGCTATAAAGTGTTAATACCACTTTATAAAGCCTTGGTTAGTTTTCCAATCTAACCCCCTCCTCAAGCAGGAGACCTTATACCCGTGATGGTGAACCTATGGCACACAGAGCCCTCTCTGCGGGCACGCACGCTGGTGCCAGCTACTCTTCTGGTTTCCAGTGTGCATGTAGCCAGCTGGTCTTCACAGACAATTGCTGGGCCTTTTCCAGGACATTCTCAGGCCGTTTTTTGGGCCATTTTCAGGCAGTTTTTGGCTCGAAAACAGCCTGAAAACAGCCCCAAACAACCAAAAAACAGGTATGTGTATGCCAGCTAGCTGGCCTTTGGATTTCCAGTGCTCCAGCGCATGCACATTCACACACATGCATGCATGTTCCAGTTTGGGCACAAACGTTCGCCATCACTGCCTTATACTATTCTGGACAGGTGGCTGTTAAATCTCTTCTTAAAAACCTCCAGTGATGTAGCATCTACAAGTTCTGGTGGCCAGCCGTTCCACTGGTTAATTGTTCTCACAGTTGGGAAGTTTCTCCTTATTTCTAGGATGCTTCTCTCCTTGATTAGTTTCCACCCATTGCTTCTTGTCCTGCTTTCAGGTGCTTTGGAGAATAGCTTGACTCCCTCTTTTTTGGGGCAGCCCCTGAGATATTATCAAATGTTATCCTGTCACTCCAAGTCCTTCTCTCTTTTTTTTTTTAAAGACATACCTAGTTCCTTTAGTAACTCATCCCACAGTTTCAACCCCAGACCACTAATTCTCTTTGTGGCTCTGCTCTGTGGGTCAGAGTTTGAAGGGCTGACTTAGCAAGAGAAGGACATTTTGGAGGATGCATCTGGAGGAGTTTGGAAACCTTCAGTGTCCTAGTGAAAAGTGGACTTTCTCAACATTCCTCTCCCAAATGAGTGGAGATTTTCCAGACGAGGAAAAAAAACAACAACCCAAAATAGCAATAACTTGAGATTCTGCATTGTCGGTTTCCCCCAAAGCAGATATTCTGCATTCTTGCCAACGCAGTTCATGATTTTCAAAGTGAAGAACAAAATTAGGGGGGTGTTTTTTTTTGTTTTGTTTTTTTTACTGCTATGCAGCTTTTGTGAAAAATGATTTATGACAGGACAGAGGTCACTCGGTGTTGGACACAGAAAGCATTGTTCTCCAGTGCGTCACCGGTCACTAAATGGCAAAACGGCATTCATTTCTGTTCTCTCCACCCATTTAGCTTCTCGGTATACGCAATAAATAATTATTCCTCCCCCTTCCCCTGTACAACGATAGAAATTTAGAGGAAGTGGATTTAGGCCATAAAGATAGTTTTAAGAAAAGTGGAGAGGGGGTCTCTGCTAAGGAGAGGGACCCTATTTTTGCAGTGTGCTGAGTCCGAGAAAGAAATAAAAGTCAAAAAAAATAAAAAGCCAACACAACCCTAGGCTGAATTAACAGAGGGATGGAATCAAGATCACGTGAAGTGTTAATACCACTTTATAAGGCCATCCTTGAAATCCTGCATCCAATTTTGGTCGCCACGATGTAAAAAAAACGATGTGGAGACTCTAGAAAGAGTGCAGAGAAGAGCAACGAAGAGGATGAGGGGACTGGAGGCTAAAATATATGACAAACAATTGCAGAAATTAGGGATATCTAGTCCAGTGATGGCTAATCGTTTTGCCATCGCGTGCCAAAAGCGGGGGGAGCGCAGGGGTGTGTGTGTGTCACACACGCATGTGCCCACACCCATAATTCTATGTGCCCTGCCCCTGCGCATGTGTGTGCAACCCCCCCACCCCCGTGCTTCCCCTGTTTTTGGCACGTGATGGCACGGTGGGCCCAGTAGGCTCGGTTTTTTTGCCCTCCCCAGGCTCCAGAGCCTTTCTAGGAGCTTGGGGAGGGTGAAAATGGCCTTCCCCACCCTCCGGAGGCCGGAAATGGCCTGTTTGCCGATTTCCAGTGGGCCCAGAAGGCCCGAAAATCAGCTGGCTGGCATGTGCATGTACACCGGAGCTGAGCTTGCGTGCCCTCCGATTTGGCTCCGTGTGCCACAGGTTCGCCATCACGGATCTAGTCTAAGGAAGGAGGAGAAGGATTAGGGTTGATGTGATAGCAGTCTACCACCATTTGAAGGGCTGCCACAGAGAAGAGGGGGTCAAGCTATTTTCCAAAGCCCCTGAAGGCAGGACAAGAAGCAACGGATGGAAATGTCTATAGAGGTTCTCCGTCATCCTGGTTGCCCCTTTTTCAAGAGGCAACTGGACTTTCTGATTTTTTCTTTGAACTCGTTTCGCTTCTCATCCAAGAAGCTTTTTCAGCTCTCAGCTGGCAAGACGGAGTTTCTAGCCACCAGCTGGACATCTCTACGATGCACAAAAACAGAGATGCATCCATTACATCACTGGTTGAGATGGGAGACATATAATCTGTAGATGTCTGGCTTCAGTTTAAATACAAGACATCATTGGTTGTTGGAATAGGACCATGTCATTGATCCAGTTGAGTTGCTTGTTGGAAGAGGGCCATATCTCTTGGCCCAATTGAGTTGGTTGTTGGAACAGGACCATGTCATTGACCCAGTTGAGTTGGTTGTTGGAACAGGACCCACCATTGACCCAGTTAAGTTGGTTGTTGGAACAGGAGCCAGCATCAACCCAGTTGAGTTGGTTCTTGGAATAGGACCACGTCTCTTGATTCAGTTGAGTTGGTTGTTGGAATAGGACCATATCTCTTGGCCCAGTTGAGTTGGTTGTTGGAATAGGACCATATCTCTTGGCCCAGTTGAGTTGGTTGTTGGAATAGGACCATATCTCTTGGCCCAGTTGAATTGGTTGTTGGAACAGGAGCCAGCATCAACCCAGTTGAGTTGGTTCTTGGAATAGGACCACGTCTCTTGATTCAGTTGAGTTGGTTGTTGGAATAGGACCATATCTCTTGGCCCAGTTGAGTTGGTTGTTGGAATAGGACCATATCTCTTGGCCCAGTTGAATTGCTTGTTGGAATAGGAGCCAGCATTAACCCAGTTGAGTTGATTCTTGGAATAGGACCACGTCTCTTGATCCAGTTGAATTGGTTCTTGGAACGGAACCACATTCTTGACTCAGTTGTTTGTGGGAATAGGGCCATAGTCCAATCTACTTTGCATGGTTGCCGTTGGGAAGGAGTGTTCAAATTTGAGGAGAGAGAGAGAGGGCTTTTATGTTTCCATGAACCAGAACAAAATCCCGGCACAAACTTCTAGCCAGCAAAGAAATCCATAAGGCTTCTTTCCCAGGTTCATGTACCAAAGATAAAGATTGGGACACAAACGGCCTTAAGAACTTCTTGAACTTCTGCATCCCCATTTTCCCTCCGGGCCTTGACCAGGAAACCTGTTTTCTCTCTCTCTCTCTTGCAGGACATCTGTGAGGACCCTCATCTCTTTGTGGATGGAATCAGCTCCCATGACTTACATCAGGGGCAGGTGGGCAACTGCTGGTTCGTGGCTGCCTGCTCAGCGTTGGCATCCAGGGAGTCCCTATGGCAGAAGGTAACCAGTTTGGAAACTTGTCAGAAAAAAAAAATAATCTTGTTTGCTCCCATTGTTGACACAATGTACAGTAGTAGCCAAAATTGTGGAAACCTTTTGGGAAAAGAGTACTTTTGAGGTTTGATGGCTAATAACCATCAAACCTCAAAAGGGCTCCCAATCTTGGCGTCCTCCTTGATTCACGGCTGTCTTTGGCGGCTCATTTGCCGGCCGTGACAAGGGGGAGGTTTTGCACAGGTCTGCCTAGTGTGCCAGTTGCGGCCTTTCCTAAACAGGGATGCCCTTCGCACAGTCACTCAAGCTCTCATTGTCTCTCGGTTGGATTACTGCAATGCCCTCCACATGGGGCTGCCCTTGGGGTGCACCCAGAGGCTCCAGCTGGTCCAGAATACAGCCGCATGGGTTGTTACGGGAGCTTCCCGTTACTCCCGGGCAGCACCTCTCCTGCGTGAGCTGCACTGGCTGCCGGTGGCCTTCCAGATCCGCTTCAAGGTGCTGGTACTTACCTATAAAGCCCTTCATGGCATGGGCCTGAGATACTTGCAGGACCACCTTCTACTGGCTTCCCACTGCCCTGTGCGCTCACATAGAACTGCCCTCCTCCGGGTGCCGTCGGCCAGACAATGTCGGCTGGAGACCCCCAGAATGGGTTACCCACCGAGCTCCAGATCTCCACACTTTCTGTGCTGGCCTGAAGACATGACTTTTTTTTTTTTAATTAGATTTATATGCCGCCCTTCTCCGGAGACTCAGGGCGGCTTACAATGCGTTAAGCAATAGCCTTCATACTTTTTGTATATTTTATACAAAGTCAGCTTATTGCCCCCACAAACTGGGTCCTCAATTGACCCACCTTAGAAAGGATGGAAGGCTGAGTCAACCTTGAGCCTCGAACTGGTGTAATTGCAGACAGCTGGATGTTAATAACAGGCTATCTAGCCTGTCGAGCTATCTGAGGCTCCTTTTTCATCAACTTCCTGACAGATCATAGGGTTTTTAATTTTGGGGATTTTAAATCGGATTGTATTTTAGAATTTTATTGTTGTTTTTACTATGTGAGCCACCCCAAAGCCCACGGGAGAAGGGCGGCACATAAATTTTAATAATAATTTATAAATAAATAAATAAATAAATAAATAATAACACCACTATTATTATTATTTTTTTTGGAGTTTCAAGATCATCCTATTCCACTGCTGGAATGGCCTGGGAATAGCCCAGACTTTAACCCAACTGAAAATCTATGGAGCCCACTAAAGAAACTTGTTAGTCAGAAGCGACCCAGCAATAAAACCCAGTTAATAGAAGCCATCATTCCATCTTGGTTTCACATTATTATAACAGCCGCAGAACTCAAAGACTTGGTTCACTCCATGGGAAGACATTGTAGGGCCATCATTCATGCTAAAGGTTACCCAACTGACATGGGGATCATTTTTGCATATCTCGTTTTTTTTCTACCTGTTTCACTTTTCTTCTTTATACTGTAACTGCTATTCTAATGGCAAATCCTTCACAAAAGTGATTGCATGACATTCTTGATTAAATTATCTTTCCATTAATATATAATTTTATGGTACTTCTCCCCCCAAAAAAGTGGTGTTATTAGCTAGTTTTAGAAAATACAATTTTCCCAAAAGGTTTCCACAATTTTGGCCACCAGTGTACTTGGCTATCGTGTGAACTGGGTTCGTAACAGGTCGTCCTCGACTTACGACCACAATTGAGCCCAGAATCTCTGTTGCTAAGCGAGACAGTTGTTAAGTGAGCTTTATCCCATTTTTGCAACCGTCATTAACCGAATCACTGCAACGGTTAAGTTAGTCACACTGTTATTCAGTGAATCTGGCTTCTCCGTTGACTTTGCTTGTCAGAAGGTCAACAAAATGTGGTCCCATGATCCCGGGGACACTGCCACCGTCCTAAATATAAGTCGGTTGCCAAGTGTCTGAATTTTTATCACATGCAGATGCTATAACGGTCATAAGTGTGAAAAACCATCCTGTCACTTTTTTCAGTGACGTCGTAACTTCAAACGGTCAGTAAATGAACTGTTCTACGTCAAGGACTCCCTCTAAAAGTAACTTAAGGTGGGAAATATTCTTAATATTCCTTCCTCCTCCTCCTCTCTCCGCTGCCCGCAACAACAACCCTGTGAGGTGGGTTAGGCTGAGAGAGGGGGACTGGCTTAGGATCAGTGTGATGCAAACAAAAAACTGCAGGTATATTTTATTCAGGTGTGCACATTCTCTAATATCTATAGCAGTGATGGCTAACATTTTTGCCATCGCATGCAAAAAGCGGGGGGAAGCATGGGGGGGCGGTCGAGCGCCTACATGCCCACACCCATAATTCAATGCGCCCTCCCCTTACGACCCCACTTGTGGCACACAATGGCCCGGTGGGCCAAGTGGGCTCATTTTTTTTGCCCTCCCCAGGCTCCAGAGGCTTTCTAGGAGCCTGGGGAGGGCAAAAACAGCCTTCCCCATCCCCCTAGAGGCCAGAAACGGCCCGTTTCCAGACTTCCAATGGGCCCCAAAGGCCCAAAAATCAGCTGGCCAGCGCACACATGTGGGCTGGAGTTGAGCTAGGGCAATGCTCGTGTGCCCACAGATATGGCTTTGTGCGTGCCATAGGTTTGCCATCACGGATCTATAGATTTGCAAACAATTTCCCCCCCGTGGGATGCAATTTTGTACTCCTTTTCTGATTGGGAAGCTCGTTGGGAAAAAAAGATGGATAATTAGTTGTATTGTATTTTGCAAGTCAGTTGAGGATAATACACAAGAGAGAAAAACTTGCTTTCATTTTACTGTATTCCCTTCCTTACCTGGAGGAAGGTGTCCTCCCTCTAGTGGACACCTGGCGAAATTCTACCTCTTCAAAAGAGGGTACCGTTTGTGGTTATAATTATATCGATATACAGGTAGTAGTCCTTGATTTATGACCACAATTTATATTGCTAAGAAAGACAGGGGTTAAATGAGTTTTGCTCTGTTTCGTGACCTTTCTCGCCGCAGTTGTTAAGTGAGTCACTGCATTTGTTAAGACAGTATCATGGTCCCCATTGATTTTGCTTCTCAAAAAGTCACAAAACAGGACCCCGGGACGCTGCGACCGTCATAAATATGAGTCAATGGCCAGGCGTCTGACTTTTAAGACTTTACTATTCCAAGAGGCTGGGCTGACGAAATAATGAATTTTAATTGGGTATTTTAGTTTTGTAGTTTTTTTAAAAAACAAAAATAGGGCCAAATTATTTAACACCTTTTAAATTGTTTTTGAATTTTTGTGGTAGACGTATGTTATTTTTATTATGGCTGTTCACCGCCCTGAGTCCTTCGGGAGAAGGGCGGTATAAAAATTTAATAAAATAAATAATAAATTTTGATCACCATAGGGATGCTGCAACGGTCATAAGTATGAAAAACGATCACACGTCATGTTTTTTTCAGTGCCGCTGTAAGTTTGAACAGTCACTAAAAGAATGGTTGTAAATCAAGGACCCAGATTATTGAGGGGAAAGAGGCTGACTCTGTAAACCGCTTAGAGAGGACTGGAAAAGCACCATGAAGTGGTATATACAGGTAATCCTCGATTTACGATCACAATTGAGTCCAAAATGCTTGTTGTTAAGTGAGACATTTATTCAGTGAGTTTTGACCCGTTTTACAACCATTCTTGCCACGGTTGTTAAATGAATGCCTGCAGTTGATAAGTGAGTCACACGGCTGTTGAATGAATGTGGCTTCCCCCATTGCTTGTCAGAAGGTAGCAAAAGGGAGATGCTGCGACCGTCATAAATATGAGTCAGTTGCCGAGCATCTGAATTTTGATCCTGTGACCATGGAGATACTGCAACAGTTGTAAGTGTGAAAAACAGTCAAAAGTCACTGTTTTCAGTGCCGTTGTAGGTTTGAACGGTCACTAAATGGAACTGTTGAAAATTGAGGATCACCTGTATTGTATTTTGTTACACACACACACACACACACACACAGAACTGGCATCCTCAAGCCTCTCTCTTTGCTCCTGTGGGATGTTATTCAAGCCGAGGAGGAAGGCTCACTCGAGTCTTATTATTTGACGTCTTCCTCTTCCTCTCTGGACTCCCAAATCCCTCCTGGCTTGTTTGCTCAACGCTGATTTTTCCACCGTGGCCTTTTGCACCGAAAGGAGTTTGAAACTTCTCCTCCTGCTCGTTGCCCTTGAAAGGAAAAGCTTGCAGAATATTTACGAATATGGATGTTTTAGAAATGGATGGTTAGAACAGTCTGTCCTCGACTTCTGAGCGTTCGTTTAGGGACCGTTCAAAGTTACGACGGCACTGGGGGAAAAAAAAAGGATTGATGAACATTGGTCACACTTATTTATTTTATTTTATTTATTTTATTAGTTCAATTTATATGCCGCCCTCCTCCGAAGACTCAGGGGGCTTACAATGCACTTATAGCAATAGCCTTCATTCTTTTGTATATACCTGCTTATTTATTTATTTGTTCAATTTATATGCCGCCCTTCTCCAGAGACTCAGGGCAACTTACAATGCGTTAAGCAATAGCCTTCCTACTTTTGTATATTTATACAGCTTATTGCCCCCACAAACTGGGTCCTCAATTGACCCACCTTAGAAAGGATGGAAGGCTGAGTCAACCTTGAGCCTGGGGAGATTCGAACTTACAATAATTGCAGACAGCTGATGTTAATCACAATACTTTTAGTCTGCAGAGCTATCCAGGCTCTTTATAATTTGAATTCAAATTATATTAAAGGGGGGAAAAAGAGGTTGGAATTCAGACACTAGTTCCATAGACATGTCTGAATGCTCTGTACAGCCCCGAATAACACAAAAGCGTGAAACAATTTTCTCAGCTGAACAAGCACTGAAAAAAGTGCTTAAAGTTTAGTCTTGGTTAGCTCTGCAGACTAAGCACCGTAATTAACATCCAGCTGTCTGCAATTACACCAGTTTGAATCTCCCCAGGCTCAAGATTGACTCAGCCTTCCATCCTTTCTAAGGTAGGTCAATTGAGGACCCAGTTTGTGGGGGCAATAAGCTGACTTTGTATAAATATACAAAAGTAGGAAGGCTATTGCTTAACGCATTGTAAGCCGCCCTGAGTCTCCGGAGAAGGGCGGCATATAAATCAAATTTTTTAAAAAAGAAAAAAAGCTGCTAAACTGTAGAAATACAACTTTAATGCAAAGGTCGTCCTCGATGTACGACCACAACTGAGCCCAAAATTCCCACTGCTAAGCAAGACACTTGTTAAGTGAGTTTTGCCCCATTTTATGACCGCTCTGGCCGCGTGTTGCTAAGTGAATCATTGTTGCTAAATGAATCACTGCTGTTGTTAAGATAAGAACACCGTTCTTAAGTGAATCTGGGACCGTCATCAATATGAGCCCGTTGCCAAGCGTCCGAATTTTGATCACGTGACTTAATGGGGATGCGACGGTCGTAAGTGGGAGGACGGGCCTCAAGTCACTTTTTTCACTGCCGTTGTCAATTCAGACGGTCACTACATGAACGGTTGCAAATCGAGGGTGACTTGTGATCAAAATCATCGTAAATAACCAAATTCCGGAGCTTCCAGGTTTCCTAAATATCAGGGAAGGTTGACGAGATGCCACTGAGAAGCTGGAGCCGCAACTCCCATTGTGTCCCATGCAACTTAGAATGCCTTGTTGTGGTGCTACAGCTGTGTTGTAATCCTCCGTTCGACGCCGTTGCCTAGATCTCCAGAGAACCACCTAATGAATGAAATTCGGAAAATGGCACACCGAGGGACTATCCTCTTTCCATGATTATATTCGCCGTGGGCTGTGTCACATGCCCTCCATTCATGAGATCCTTAACCAGATTAACAAATTAACGAAGTTGGAAGGGACCTTGGAGGTCATCTAGTCCAACCCCCTGCCCAAGCAGGAGATTGTACACCATTTCTGATAGATGGCAGTCTAATCTCTCCTTGAAAGCCTCCAGGGATGAAGCTCTCACAACTTCTGAAGGCAACTTCAGTTCCATGGATTGATTGTTCTCACTGTATAAAAATTCCTCCTTATTTCCAGGTTGAATCTCTCCTTGGTTAGTTTCCATCCATGATTCCTTGTCTGACCTTCGGGTGCCTTGGAAAATAGCTTGACTCCTCCTCTCTGGGGCAGCCCCTCAAATATTGGAAGATGCTCTCCTGTCTCCCCTGGTCCTTCTCTTCACTAGGCTAGCCAGGCCCAGTTCCTGCAACCGTTCATCATATGTTTTAGCCTCCAGTCAGAGAACCGAGTTCTGCTTTTTCCTAAGGGAAGGTTTAGAACATAGAACAACAGATTAGAATCATTGGAAGGGAACTTGGAGGTCTTCTAGTCCAACCCCTTGCTCGAGCAGAGCCGTGGATCAAAGCATCCAATCCTGACCCCCATTTGGGCAAAGCCGAAAGCGTTTTGCCAGCTACGGGTCAAATCCCTGAGTGGAATTTGCAAAGTGCCTTGTTTTCTGTAAACCGTCTTTAAATCCTGAAAGAATCTGGAGCCCAGAATCATTTGGCAGACTTCCTGAATTGAATCACCATTAGGAAAAAAGGTTGCAATTAACCCTTATAAAAAGCCTTCTTCAACATCTCTTCTTTCCCTCCGCCCTTTGACCACAAAGTTGAATTTTAGCCCCTCTTGAGAATGCTGTTTAGTTGGACGGCTCTTCCGAGGGATAAGATCAAGGTCGCACGAAGTGTTTAGTGCTGTTTTATAACACCCTTGGAATCCTGCATCCAGTTTTGGTCATCACAATATAAAAAAGATGTGGAGACTCTGGAAAAGAGCGCAGAGAAGATTAACCAGGATGCTTAGGGGACTGGACGCTAAAACATACGACGAACGGTTGCAGGAATGGGGTATGTCTACATTAATGAAAAGAAAAACTAGGGGCGACATGATAGCGGCCTTCCAATATTTAAGGGGTGCCACAGAGAAGAACGGGGGTCAACCTATTCTCCAAAGCCCCTGAAGGTAGGACAGGAAGCAATGGATGCAAACTAATCAAGGAGAGAAGTAGGACCACACTTAGAGTAGTGCATCCAGTTTTGGTCACCACACTATAAAAAAGGATGTGGAGACTCTAGAAAAAGTGCAAAGAAGAGCAACTAGGATGATGAAGGGACTGAAGGCTAAAACAGATGATGAACAGTTTGCAGGAATTGGGCCTGGCTGGTCTAGTGAAGAGAAGGACCAGGGGAGACAGGAGAGCATCTTCCAATATTTGAGGGGCTGCCACAGAGAGGAGGAAGGGGGGTCAAGCTATTTTCCAAAGCACCTGAAGGCCAGACAAGGAACAATGGATGGAAACTGAACAAGGAGAGATTCAACCTGGAAATAAGGAGGAATTTCCTGACAGTGAGAACATGGAACAGAAGTTGCCTTCAGAAGTTTAGGGAGCTTCATCCCTGGAAGCTTTCAAGAAGAGACTGGATTGACATGGTATACGAACTCCTGCTTGGGCAGGGGGTTGGACTAGATGACCTCCAAGGTCCCTTCCGACTTTGTTAATCTGTATCATCTGTAGAAGCAACTGAGAACTAAGGAGAAGTTTCCTGACAGGGAGAACAATTAATCCGTGGAACGGCTTGTCTCCAGAAGTTGTAAATGCTCCATCACTTTTAATAAGAGACTGGAAAGGTATTTATCCAGAATGGTTGAAGCTCTACTACTTGAGTAGGGGGTTGGACTAGAAGACCTCCACGGTCCCTTCCAACTCTGTTATTCTGTTAAACGCGTTCTTGCTTGGGAACGGTTGTTAACCCAGGTTGTTAAGGCAGCCGATATCAAGAGACTTGTATTATCATACCATCGAAGATCGTGTCCCTCCCTGGAAAATGAGATGCCCAGAGGAAACCCCCTCGGGCTTCCTGCTTCCCCAGGCCAGGTTGCTTAGCATCACTGGGGTACCAGCCAGCAAGCGAACGAAGACACACACAAGGAAGTTTCCTTTTGCCTGCCAGACACCTCGGTCGCTCGTCAAAGCGTGCAGAATCTCCCCCACAGAAAAGAGAATTATGAGTTCCGAGGAAGCCGAGTTGGAGCTGCATTTGGTCCAAGATGTCCAGCTGACCAAGGTGATGAGGATTCGAGTCACGACCCTCCAGCAGAAAAACGAGAAGCCTCAAGACGGCGAGAAGCTCCTCCAGGACAACGAATTCGTCTTCCGTCTGGACTTCTCCCATCAACACGGTCTCCGTTTCCAGAACTGGAAAGTAATCCTGGACCAGCCGGGCAAGGCCACCATTATCGGGACATCTCAACACTGGACGCCGGATTTGACTAACCTCATGAGAAGGCAGCTCTTAGATCCGGTGGGAGTGTTTTGGAAGAAGCCGGAGGCTCCCGACGTGGTAGACTGCAACGAAGCCGACGCCCTGGAGTTTGGAGAAAGATTGGTGGAGCTGGCCAAAATCCGGAAAGTGATGTATTTCTTAGTGGCCTTCAGCGACGGTCTGGAGCCAGCTCACTTGAAATGCTCCGTGATATTCAAAATCTGAAATTCTGGTGGTCCTACCACCTCTCTTCGGTGGCTCCTCCTTCCCCCCCCCTTGAAATAGTTTTTCCTTTTGTTTTGGGCTCTGCAGCATCAACCGTGACTTTAGTTTTGAAACCAGACATGCTTTCGAAATGCAGAATTCACGTTGACTTTAGATCGGCTCTAAGGAGGACTTAAGAAACACCACCTCCCCTCGTAGGCTGGGAAATCTGCTGTTTGAAACATTGAAAACGTTCTCCAAAAGTTTTTCATTTTTTAAAAAAATTCAATGTATACAGGCCATCCGTTTCACCATCACCTCTTCCAACAGAAATCGAACTGGCTTGTCTAGAAAGAGCCTTTGAAAATTTGGAGCATTTCCCCACCGCACTCAAGACCTCCAGAAAAGGGGATTATTAGGCCCATGGACTATCTCAGAAACCTACCTAGCAGGGCTGGGTGTGGGAAAAAAAAACCCAGACATATCTTGATATTCCTTCGATCCGATTTATTGCAGTAAATCTGCGCGCTTCTCAAAAGGGGCAGCATTGCCTTAATCCAGGCGCCTGATCATTTAAAACTTACTTTCTTTCGAAGTAAGACCTAATTTTCATGGAGGCTGAGAAAAACGTTGACTTTTCTTAATCAAAAGTTTTCCTAACTTATTTTATGTTCTGCAGCACTACCAACCCATCATCGATCAGAGCACGTTAAGCATGCAAGTATTAAACTGGTGCCCTCTTTTTTCCTCTTTTGCAAAATTGGCACATTTTCCCTAAACTGGGACCTGAAGACCAGAGGTAACAGTGTGACTTTCTGGTAGATCCGTAGCTAGGTTTGGATCTGAACTTCAGGATCTCGAGATCACTTCCATCCCCTTGCGTGCTTTTCCAGGAAAATAAAAGATTTGCCACCATTCAAAACGAGGGCCTTACTACACAGTGGCATGAAATTCCTTTAAATGGCAAGCAGTGGTTTTTCTCCCCCTTTGTGCGAATCTGAGGTTTGAAAGAAGCTTTTAAAACATTTTCTGCTTGATTGACAGAGGTAGAATGAAAAGCTCAACACCGCATCTTTTGCTCGGTCGGAGAAATCTTTTTGCTTGGAGGCACCCAAAATTGGCTGGTTTGCTTGAGGCACTTCGAATACAGAATATACAGAGTTGGAAGGGATCTTGGATGTCTTATAGTTCTATTAATCATGTGTAATATTAGTACCACTTTATAAAACCTTAATAAGACCCCACCTGGACTACTGGATCCAATTTTGGTCACCACATTTTTTATTTTGTTTTTTTTTAAATTAGATTTATATGCCGCCCTTCTCCGGAGACTCAGGGCGGCTTACAATGCATTAAGCAACAGCCTTCATACTTTTGTATATTTTATACAAAGTCAGCTTATTGCCCCCACAACTGAGTCCTCAATTGACCTACCTTAGAAAGGATGGAAGGCTGAGTCAACCTTGAGCCTGGGGAGATTCGAACCTACAGTAATTGCAGACAGCTGGATGTTCTTCTTTCCTTCCTTCCTTCCTTCCTTCCTTCCTTCCTTCCTTCCTTCCTTCCTTCCTTCCTTCCTTCCTTCCTTCCTTCCTTCCTTCCTTCCTTCCTATGCTGCCCTTCTCCGGAGACTCAGGGCGGCTTACAATGCGTTAAGCAATAGCCTTCATACTTTTGTATATTTATACAAAGTCAGCTTATTGCCCCCACAACTGAGTCCTCAATTTACCTCCCTTAGAAAGGATGGAAGGCTGAGTCAACCTTGAGCCTGGTGAGATTCGAACTTACAGTAATTGCAGACAGCTGAATGGTAATAACAGGCTTTTTAGTCTGCTGAGCTATCCAGGTTTTTACAAAAAAGATGTTGAGACTTTGGAAAAAGTGCAGAGAAGAGCAACTAGGATGATTGAAGGGCTTGGAGACTAAAGTATATGAAGAACGTTTGCAGGAATTGGGTATGTCTAGTTTAATGAAATGAAGGATTAGGGGTGACGTGAGAAGAGTATTCCGGTATTTGAGGAGCTGCCACAAAGAAGAGGGGGAGTCAACCTATTTTTCAGAGCACCAGGAGGCAAGGCAAGAAACAACGGATGGAGAGAAGCAACTTGGAACTAAGGAGAAATTTCCCGACAGTGAGAACAATTAATCAGGGGAACAACTTGCCTCCAGAAGTTGTAAATGCTCCAACACTGGAAGTTTTAAAGAAGAGATTGGATAACCATTTGTCCAAAGTGGTGTAGGGTTTCCTGCCTAAGCAGGGGGTTGGACTAGAAGACCTCCAAGGTCCCTGATTGATTGATCGTTCAACCCCCTATGAGATCAATGTTCTTTTTTCTTTTCTTTTTTTTTTTTGCCCCTCTGAATTTAGCCAAGTGCTTCGGCCTTTTGATGGCTCTTCCTTCTCGCCCAAACTTTGGAAAGCCCTTCCAGAATGGGGAGAATCCACAAAACGGAATCGAACGCCGGAATCCGTTGGGAGTTGTTTTTCTGGGACTTTGAGAGGTTTTCTGCTTATGAGCAAGTTCTCCGGTCTTAACATTGATGATGTTACCTCGGTGGGTCGTGAAACGTCTGCAGAAAAAACACCAAGGACTCCAGTCCTCTTGGTCAACAGGGTGTTAACGAGACCGAAAGGGAGGTGTTGTGTTCTTGTGTACTGCCGCATTGTGGCTGCGGGAATGAGCCTGCGGTTTTCGAATCGCAGTGAGGGAGAGAGTATTAATTCTGTATGGGTTGAATCTCTAGCAGCTTAAGGGCGCATTGAATGTAAAGGAGAGAAGGGAGGGGGGGGAGGGAGGGAGATAATCTGAGTGTGTAGTTGTGTGTCTAGGGAGCAGTGTGGTGGCCTAGAGGTGGAGCTCTCGCCTCACAATCAGGAGGCTCTAAGTTCGATCCTAGGTAGAGGCAGATATTTCTCTCTCTGGGCCACAATGAGAATATATCTCCTGAACAAAACTCCGCTCTGGCGACAGGAAGGGCATCCGGCCAATAAAACACTCTGCTAACTCCATTCAGTCGCCCAGACTCCACCCTACAAGGAGGATTATGGGGTCGTTAAAAGAAGAAGAAAGTTGTGTGCCTAGGGTATAGAGTTCTTTGAAACAGTCCTGCCTTCCAGAAAATTGCTGCGTTCTTATCCTGGAGTGGATGGAGTCCCAACATACGGGGGAATTGCCGGGAGCCGGGAGTGTATTCCTTTACGTGTGGCTTTCTACTTAAAATTACAGATAGTCCTCGATTTACGACCACAAGCAAGGTGGTTGTTAAGTGAGTCGTGCCTGATTTTACACTCTTATTTTACCATGGTCATTAAGTGAATCTCGGGTTGTTAAGTAGATCGTATGATGGATAAGTGAATCCAGCTTCCCACGTTGACTTGGCTGGTTGGGTGGCAATTGCGTGGCCCTGGGATGTTGCAACGGTCATAAATATATGCTTGTTGCCAGCCGCCCGAATTTTGCAATGGTCGTAAGCGCAAGGACCAGCCGTAAGTTGCTTTTTTCAGGGCCCGTTGTAACTTTGAACCGTTGCTAAATGACTGGTCATACTGTAAGTTGAGGACTATCTGTAAAGGAATAGTTTTCAATCCTCTTTTAATGCCTCTTAAGAAGCCAGGGATAATTTCTTCCTGCTTTGTAGGCCCCATCTAGATTGAATCTTGGCAGTTGCCCCCTATTAGATCTTCCTTCCTTCCTTCCTTCCTCTACTCCCTCCTGTCTCTCCTTCCTTCCTTCCTTCCCTACCTCCCTTTCCGTTTTCTCCCTCCTCCCTCCCTCTCTGCCATCTTCCTTCCTTCCTGCCTTCCCTCCCTCCCTCCCTCCTTCTTTCCTTCCTTTCCTCCCTGCCTCTTTCCCTCCCTCTGGCATCTCCTTTCTTCCTTGCTTCCCTCCCTCCTCCTTTCCTTCCTTTCCTCCCTCCCTCTCTGCATCTCCTTCCTTCCTTCCTTTCCTTCTTTCCTTCCTTCGTTCCCTTCTTCTTTCTTTCCTTTCCTCCCTGCCTCTTTCCCTCCCTCTCTGCCATCTTCCTGCCTGCCTGCCTTCCCTCCCTCCCTCCTCCTTCCTTCCTTTCCTCCCTCCCTCTTTGGCATCTTCCTTCCTTCCTTCCTTCCTTCCTTCCTTCCTTCCTTCCTTCCTTCCTTCCTTCCTTCCCTCTTTCTTTCCTTTCCTCCCTGCCTCTTTCCCTCCCTCTCTGCCATTTCCTTCCTTCCTTCTTTCCTCCCTCCCTCCCTCCCTCCCTCCCTTCCTTCCTTCCTTCCTTCCTTCCTTCCTTCCTTCCTGTTCTTTCTCCTACTGTTTCTCCCTTCCATCCTCCCTCCTTCTCTCCCTCCCTCAGGTGCATGGTGCTAAGACCTGAGATGCTCCTATACATGCTATTCCAAAAACGAACTTTTTCAAGAGACGAAGCGATGTCTCCCTTAGGAAAAGTCAAGCTTTTAAAGTGGCAAAGAAAGGTTGTTTTTTTTAGCTATGCGAGCTGCTTTTAGAATATGCTTAGGAATTCAGTATTAATTGCTGCTTGCAATGTTTCTCAGCCATAGCAATTTGAAGACATGTCCCGGGGGGGGGGGGGGGAATTCTGGGAGTTGAACTCCACATATCTTAAAAATGGCCTAGATTGAGAAGCACGCGTTCGGATGCTTTAAAGAAGCAATAATATCAAACTCTGTTTCAATTCATTGATTATGGGTAAATTTCTCTCTACATTTTTACACCAGTTGTGGCAAGCTTTGTTAGTTTGCTCCATCCAATATATTCTCTACATTTCTGTCTTTGTTCCACGTGGCCAGAGGAGGGAAAAAAAACATCTCTCGCAAAATGAACACATACAGTAAAGTTAGTCCTCGGCGTACGGCCAGAATTGAGCCCAGCATTTTGGTTGTTAAGTGAATTTTGCCCCATTTTATGATTTTTCTTGTCACGGTGGTTAAGCGAATCACTGAAGTTCTTAAGTTTGTCACACGGTTGTTAAGTGAATCGGGCTTTCCCCATTGACTTTGCTTGTCAGAAGGTCGCAAGAGGGGATCGTGTGACTCCGGGACATTGCGACCGTCATAAATGTGAATCGGTTCCCAAGCGTCTGAATTTTGATCCTGCGGCTGCTACAACAGTCATTAGTGTGAAAAACGGTCATACGTCACTTTTTTCAATCCCGTTGTAACTTCGAGCGGTCACTAAATGAACTGTTGTAAGCTGAGGACTACTTGTAAAATGTGTGGTGTTATAAACTAGGGTGCTTGCCTTCAACTCGCGATGTTGGGCTTTCGGTGTTCGCTTTCCTTTAAAAATGTTTTCTTTTAAAAAAAAAGTTTTTTATTTTGAACAGATTAAAACAAGACATAAGCACACAACGTTTATATACATATCACTTATTCCTTCAGCTACTTCAAGGTGATCCTTTCTTGCTATTTACATCTATTTACACATATTTTAAATTTTGTCTTATTCAACAATTATTTTCCATCTTTCTTTATTTCGGCTACATTGTACTTTGGTCTCCAAAAATGTTTTATTGCAATTTTTAATTTTAAAAAAATCAGATAAAACAGAACTAAGAAAAAGCTTTAAAAAAAAACCACAGACACATTTTTGAAAAGTCATCTGCAGATGCCTTAGGAGATAATATAATTTAGCATAAATATTAGATTTATTACTGAAATAAAACAGAAAGCAATCCTCCCAAGAATGAATATATTAATCACCTGCATGTGTCTTTCATATATATATATATATATATGAAAAAATATCAAATTAGCCATAACAATGATAGATTCTTGTACAATATTATAAAATGAATCTAAACCAAAGGAAAACATTGTGTCATATTTTGATTGATAGAAAAAAAAATAGCCTTTTTGATAATTGATAAATTACAGGTGGTCCTCGACTTATGACCATAGTTGAACCCAACTTTTCTATTGCTAAGCAAAACAGTTGAGTGAATTTTGCCCCATTTTACAACCGTTCTTTTGTCACAGTTGTTAAGTGAATCACGTGTTTGTTAAGTCAATTTGGCTTCCCTATTTGACTTCGCGTGTCAAAGGGTCACAAAACAGGACCACATGACCCTGGGACACTGCAACCGTCATAAATATGAGTCGTTTGCTGAGTGTCTGAATTTTGATCACATGATACGGGGATGTTGCAACGGTCGTAAGTGTGAAAAACAATGATAAGTCACTTTTTTCTGTGCCGTTGTAACCTTGAGCAGTCACTAAATGAACTGTTGTAAGTCAAGGACTACCTGTAAAGATTTCTTCAGTCCTCATCTTAATGTCTGAACTGAGATTTCCTCTTCAACTCTCTTCCTGGGTCATAACAAAGTCACAGTCTTCTCTTTCATTTAAGAGGTTCTTTTCTTCTGGACTGGAAAATAAAAATCGGTAATGACTACTTGTACTCTTCAAATGTACTTTCCAAAAAGCACTCTATTAATAAAAACAGGAAAAAAGATCACATATTTCTGATTTGTGTTTCATTGCCGTGTTCGAATGACAGTGTGTTGTGGTCTGTCGGCCACCGGCCCCTCCAGCAGCCGAATCGGAGGAGGAGAAGGGGGTGTAGGAGTCAGGGTCAGCATCAGGACAGCCTGAGAGCTCGGAGGGGGAAGAGGGAATGAAGCTGTCAGAAAGGGAAACAGAGGCAGAGCCTGGGCTGTCTGTCAGCCCTCAGATGGAGAGTCAACAGCCCCCAGGTCTGGAGGTGGCTGATGAGGAAAAGGAGGAACAGCTGGGTCCAGTGCCTGATGTGCAGAAGGCAGAGGAGAGGAGAGCAGTGGAAATCTATGGGCCGGTCCTCGGGACGGAAGAGCCACTGCTGCTAGCGAAGCCCCACCCTACCTCTGGAGATAAAAGGCAAAGGGCGGAGATGACTAGATGTGTGTGAATATAGTTTATCTATGGATGCAAAATACTTTAGCAATAGCAATAGATTTATATACCGCTTCATGGTGCTTTCCAGCCCTTTCTAAGCGGTTTACAGAGTCAACCTCTTGCCCCCAACCATCTGGCTCCTCATTTTACCCACCTTGGAAGGATGGAAGGCTGAGTCAACCTGGAGCCTGGTGAGATTCGAACTGCCAAATTGCAGGCAGCTGGCAGTCAGCAGAAGTAGCCTGCAGCACTGCACTCTAACCATTGCGCCAACTCAGCTATTCTAGATAGATAAACAGAAAGAGAGAAAGGGTGGGAGGGCGGGAGAGGGAGAGAGGGAGGGAGAGAGAGAAGGAGAAGGGAGGGAGGGAGAGAGAAGGGGAGGGGGAGAGAGAGACAAAGATAAATAGATAGATAGATAGATAGATAGATAGATAGATAGATAGATAGATAGATAGATAGATAGATAGATAGATGATAGAGACAGAGAAAGAAAGAAAGAAAGAGCGAGAGAATTAGAAAGAGAATGTGAGAGAATGAGAGCGAAAGAATGAGAGAATGAGAAAGAGAAAGAATGAGAGAGAGAGAGAAAAAAAGAGAGAGAATGATTAATATATTAAAATATATTAAAATATACCTAACCCTAACTAGTAGTCTTGGTGAATTTTAACTATCATGGATGTTAAAATTCTGCCATGAATCAGATTTCTTAAAAAAAAAAATCAACCCAGTTTTTATTTACTTTTTTCATCTGCCACCACCGGAAAAGGAGAAGGTAAAAATTATAGCATGTACTTCTAATCATTCCACAAATCATTCTCAGAGGGGTTTTTTTCCCCCCTACCTCTATCAAAAGGGCAAATCATATCGGGGTTGTTTTTTTTTTAATGGAAGAAAAAAATCCTTTGGAAATTTATTCCCTGGTTGCCCCTACTTATTGTGACAGCTCTTAAGTGAAAAGAGATCGGCGTGAATATTAATATTGGTATTTTTTTTTAATGGATCACTCTGTTCCACTGAGTGGTTTCAATCATTTTTCTTTCTTTCTTTAAATGGTGTCAATGGCTAATGGATTTTTAAAGAGGGATATTTGAACAATTTGTCCTGTTTTTTTTTTTTTCCAGCCACGAAAAAGCATTAATATTTGTGCGTTTCCCTTCATTCAACTTGAAAAGAAAATACTGAGGGGTGCGGTCAGGGGTGGGATTGAAAAATTTCAGCAACCAGTTTGCTGCCCCGTTGCTGGGTGGGTGTGGCCATGGGGGCGTAGCCTACTCAACTTCCTGCACTATGGCGGGAGTGTGTGTGTGTTTGCCCTCCCCAGGCTCTAGAGGCTGTCCTTGAGCCTCCAGGAGCCCAAAAACAGCCTCCCCTGGGCACAGGAGGCCCTCTGGAAGCCGGAAATGGGTCCTTTTCAGACTTCCGGTACTTCCGGTAGGCCCATTTGTTGCCCTCCCCAGGCTCTGGAGGCTTTCCTGGAGCTTCCAGGAGGGCAAAAACGGCCTCCCTCAGGCACTGGAAGCCTTCCGGAGGCCGGAAATGGGTCCGTTTCCAGGCTTCTGGTACTTCTAGTAGGCCCGTTTTTTGCCCTCCTCAGGCTCTGGAGGCTTTCTTGCAGCATCCAGGAGGGCAAAACGGCCTCCCTCAGGCAGTGGAGGCCCTCCGGAGGCCGGAAATGAGTCCGTTTCCAGGCTTCCGGTACTTCTAGTAGGCCCGTTTTTTGCCCTCCCCAGGCTCTGGAGGCTTTCCTGGAGCATCCTGGAGGGCAAAACAGCCTCCCTCAGGCACTGGAGGCCTTCCGGAGGCTGGAAATGACTCAGTTTCCAGGCTTCCGGTACTTCTAGTAGGCCCATTTTTTGCCCTCCCCAGGCTCTGGAGGCTTTCCTGGAGCATCCAGGATGGCAAAAACAGCCTCCCCCAGGCACCGGAGGCCCTCTAGAGGCTGGAAGTGGGCCTGTTTTCAGACTTTCGGTACTTCCGGTAGACCCGTTTTTTGCCTTCACAGAGATTCTGCGTACGCCCTGCACTTACCTGGCATCCAAAATGGGCTGCGTGGAGACTCCTGAGGGGCGTGGTGGGCGGGGTCAACCAGTCCTTGGAACAACCGGTTCGGCGAACCAGATTAAAATTAACATGCGGTTCTCCCGAACCGGTCTGAACCAGGTGAATCCCACCCCTGGGTGTGGTTGTTTTATACATAGTCTGGATTCTTAGAGTCTGTAACTGGATTCAGACAACACATTAATTCATTACGGGTAGTTGTCAACTTTACGGCCGCAATTGAGACCAAACTTTCCATCGCTAAGTGAGACAGTTGTTAAGTGAGCTTTGTGTCTCATTTTACGACCTTTCTCGCCACAGTGGTTAAGTGAATCAGCTGTTAAATTAATAACATGGTTTAAGTGAATCTGGCTTCTCCATGGCTTGTCAGAAGGACGCAAAAGGGGATCAACTGAGCGTCATAAATATGAGTCAGTTGCCAAGCCTCTGAATTTTGATCATGTGACCACAGGGATGCTGCAAGGATCATAAGTGTGAAAAAAAATCCTAGGGCGCTTGTAACTTCGAACGGTCACTAAATGAACTGTTGTAAGTTGAGGACTACCTGCTTTGTTGGTTTTTTTAAAAAAAAATTTCCCCCTGGGTTAGGATTAGGGTTAGGGTTGTCTGGGTCAATTTACTTATTCATAATAATATTAATAATAATATTATTTATTTGTATATAGTGGTATTCTTCAAACTTCTAATTTCTACCCTTATTATCTAACCTTTGGTAAAACAAATCCCATGTTAAAAATATTCTGTATCTTCTTTATCCTTTATCCTTAATGTTAACGTATCCATTTCCACACCATTTAATATTTTTTAAAATTATATTTTCATCTGTAGGAATTTCCTCATTTTTCCAGTGTTCTGCAAATACAATTCTCACTGCTGTCAAAACTTGTGGTATTAAGTATACATCCCCTTTGTCATATTTTTCTGGCAATATACCTACCGTGTTTCCCCGAAAATAAGACCTCCCCGGATAATAAGCCTTCCCCCCAAAATAAACCCTCCCCCCAAAATAAGGCCTCCCCGAAAATATTTAACCACATGCGCAGCTGGTCCCTACCCTTTCCTTTGGTTACGATTAGTGAGACAGAGCTGGAAATCAGGAAAGACGGAAGAGGAGACCCATCTTGCTCCACACGCCCCAAAATAATAAGATCTTACCAAAAATAAGGCCAAGTGCTTATTTCGGGGTTCAAAAAAATATAAGACGGGGTCTATATTTTCATGGTAACAAAAATATTTCTGGTGTTAAACATATGTGTTGCTTTATCATTTTCTCTAACCATGTACGTATTTTCGTCCAGAAATGTTGGAAATTCAATCAGATAACGGGTTCATACCATCATATGTGGTGGACATGCCCCAAGGCAAAAAAATAATAATTCAGGACTACCCGTGTTTGTTAAATGTTCTTTCTCTCATCTGTTCCCATCAATTCCACCAGGTAATTCCGGATTGGAAAGAGCAAGAATGGTCCTCGGAGAAGCCTCAAAATTATGCCGGGATTTTCCATTTCCAGTTCTGGCGTTTTGGCCGGTGGATCGACGTGGTGATCGACGACCGGTTGCCAACCCTCCACAACCAACTCATCTACTGCCATTCCAACTCCAAGAACGAACTGTGGTGCGCTTTGGTGGAAAAAGCATATGCAAAGTAAGGAGACCCCAGGGATTCCGTATCTTATCAGCTTTTCCTGACCTAGGGAGTCCCACAGATCTTATCTGGCAAAAGGTGGATCCGATCCCTCGGGGTGCTTAAATGTGGCCTGTGGGGCTGGCCTGAAAATAGCAAAGGACCGGCCTGCAGTGCCTCTAGCAGCCAAAATGGGGCATGTGAGCCCCTCCGCGTGCTATTTTGGCTGGCAGGGTGCTGCAGGAGGCTGTCCAGGCTGAAAATAGGGCATGAGGGGACTTCACAGCCCCCCCCCCCCCGCACCCCGTTTTGGCTGGCAAGTGCTGCGGGAGTCCGTCTGTCCCAACTCCCCTATTCTATTCTATTCTATTCTATTCTATTCTATTCTACTCTACTCTACTCTACTCTACTCTACTCTACTCTACTCTACTCTACTCTACTCTACTCTACTCTACTCTACTCTACTCTACTCTACTCTACTCTACTCCTATTCCTATTCCTATTCCTATTCCTATTATTTCTTTCATTCTATTCTATTCTATTCTATTCTATTCTATTCTATTCTATTCTATTCTATTCTATTCTATTCTATTCTATTCTACTCTACTCTACTCTACTCTACTCTACTCTACTCTACTCTACTCCTATTCCTATTATTTCTTTCATTCTATTCTATTCTATTCTATTCTATTCTATTCTATTCTATTCTATTCTATTCTATTCTATTCTATTCTATTCTACTCTACTCTACTCTACTCTACTCTACTCTACTCCTATTCCTATTATTTCTTTCATTCTATTCTATTCTATTCTATTCTATTCTATTCTATTCTATTCTATTCTATTCTATTCTATTCTATTCTATTCTATTCTATTCTATTCTATTCTACTCTACTCTACTCTACTCTACTCTACTCTACTCTACTCAGATTGCTATTCAGATGATCCCGGGGTCACTGGCGCCATCCTTAAGAATATGCCCGTTGCCAACCCATGAATTTTGATCTCAGGACCATGGGGATGGGGCAACGGTCATAAGTGTGAGGAACAGTTCTGACTGGGAAATCTCTTTCTTATTCCACCCGTAGACTCTCGGGATGCTACGAAGCCTTAGACGGAGGCAACACGGGCGATGCCTTGGTGGATTTTACTGGGGGGGTCTCGGAACCGATTGACTTGGTCGAAGGAGGCTACGCCAGTGATGAAGCCAAACGAAATCTCCTTTTTGAGCGGGTGTTGAAGGTCCATAACCGAGGAGGTCTCATCAGCTGCTCCATCAAAGTAAGCAGGTCTGATCAGGAGCAGAATAAGGAAGAATGTTATTGATCTCACCGGATTGAGGTGGGGAAATTTTGAGATGGGCTTTCCCTTACTCTACTACCCCAGGGGTGGAGAAATGATGGTGCCTTTTATGACTTGTGGACTTCAACTCCCAGAATTCCTGAGGAGAATCAGGATAAAAAGTTTGTAGCCACGGCTGGCTCAGGGATTCTGGGAGTTGAAGTCCACAAGTCATAAAATGGCCGTAATTTCCCTTGCTCTTTCAGGGATTCTGGGAGTTGAAGTCCACAAGTTATAAAATGGTCATAGTTCCCCTCCTGGCTGAGGGATTCTGGGAGTTGAAGTCCACAAGTTATAAAATGGCCATAGTTCCCCTCCTGGCTGAGGGATTCTGGGAGTTGAAGTCCACAAGTTATAAAATGGCCGTAATTTCCCTTGCTCGTTCAGGGATTCTGGGAGTTGAAGTCCACAAGTTATAAAATCGCCATAGTTCCCCTCCTGGCTGAGGGATTCTGGGAATTGAAGTCCGCAAGTCATAAAATGGCTGTAGTTCCCCTTGCTCGCTCAGGGATTCTGGGAGTTGAAGTCCACAAAAGGGCCATCTCATTCCTCATCTCTGCATATTGTGGGTGCCTTTTGTCTGTTCTTCCTTAGACCCAATGATCAAACAGGGACGTCCAGCTGAGGATTAGGGGAGCTGTGGTAGTCTAACAGGGGGCTGAGTTTTGAAGACAGATGCTGTAATCTGGCTATGTTTACATAAGAGGAACTGCAGAGTAGGACTTTCTAAGAATATTATAGAGCCAGTTTGCTCCAGTGGTTAAGCACCAAAGTGGGAGATGGTGAGTTCTAGTTCCACTTTAGGTATGAAAAATCGGCTAGGTGACTATGAGCCAATCGCCAGGAGACGGTAAATTCTAGTCCCACTTTAGGCATGAAAGCCAGTTGGATGACTTTGGGCCCATCACCAGGAGACAGTGAATTCTAGTCCCAGCTTACGCATGAAAGCTATTGATTGACTTTGGGCCAATCACCAGGAGACAGGGAATTCTAGTCCTGCCTTAAGCATGAAAGCTATTGGTTGACTTTGGGCCAATCTCCAGGAGACAGGGAATTCTAGCCCTGCCTTAGGCATGAAAAATTGACTAGGTGACTGAGCCAATCACCAGAAGACAGTGAGTTTTAGTTCCACCTTAGGCACGAAAGCTGTTGGGCCAATCACCCCGAGGCCGTGAGTTTTAATCCTGCCTTAACCATGAAAGCTGTTGGGTGACTTTGGACCAATCACCAGGAGATGGTGAATTCTATTTATGACGGCTGCCTATCTGAGGTCATATGACCACCGTTTGCGAATTGGCTAGCCAGAATACATAAATTCATCCCAATTGCTGAGCATCGGAAGTTTGATCACTTGACCCTGGGATGCTACAATGGTCATAAGTCTGAAAAACGGTCTTAAGTCACTTTTTTCAGTGCCGTCGTAACTTTGAACAGTCACTAAACAGTTGCAAGTCGAGGTCTATCTATAGGTATTCATTTATCCCAAAGTTTCAGCTTGGACAGTGGGCAAAGTAGGAACCAAACTCAAATTTTTAGTGGAGGCTTGCCACTTTTCTTCTATTTCACCAACTTGAGCATCCTTGCTAGAGTTTCTTTTTTTTTATTATATAATTTTTTTTATTTTTAAACAAAACATAAAACATAAATCCATCATCCATTACAATTGCAAACAGTGTGTCAATTGTTTACAAGTCTTTTGTGCTTCATCCCCCTATTCATAATTAACTAATTATCTAATTTCTCATATTATCAGATTAACAAGTATCCTCATTTGTCATTTAATTAACTATGGCTTTCTCGTTTCTTAAAAATTATTTTCAGATATTGTATTATAACATTCATTTCTTATTTCCTATTTCATTTCGGTGTTTTATTCTCTAGCCATTGATAAAATAAATCCCATACCTTGTAATATTGTTTATCTTCTTGTTCTCTAATTTCAAATGTCAATTTACTCATTTCAGCCCATTCCATAATCTTCCTAATAACTTCATCTTGAGTTGGTACTCTCTCATTTTTCCAATTTTTAGCAAACATAATTCTAGCCGCAGTTAAAACATTCACAATCAAATATCTCAATTCTCTATTATAGGTTTTTGGCATCTTCTCTAATAAAAAAAATCTCTGGTTTAAAAATCTGTATGTTTTTTTGTCATTTTTTCCAACCATGTGTGTATTTTATTGCCAGAGTTTCTTGACCAAAAATCAATATTTAAATCAAGTGTTCTACCCTGAAACACCGAATTCTCTTTTCTTTTCTTTTTTAAAATTTTTTATTGTGAAAAATAGTAATACAATTAAGACTTTTTCGGTTCCGCGGTGTAAATACATATGTGCATATTATTTACTCGTCATTTACATGATATTGCTTCTTTGAGTTAAATTTAATTTGAAAGATATTACACATAGTAATACTCAGATCCTTATAGTACAAGAAATAATACTCAATTCTTTATCATCCTTGTTAATTAATTAATTAATCTCTATACTCTGCAAGCTTCATTTTTTTGCTTCTTTTCTCTATCCACTCACACCACATATCCCACACGCTATAATATTCCATGTCCTCTCTTGTCATTAATTTCTAAAGTTAATTTATTCATTCTCTTTCCAAGGCCCTGTCAGCCGCCGATATGGAAGCCCGGCTGGATTGTGGCCTGGTGAAAGGCCATGCCTATGCAGTCACCGACGTCCGGAAAGTCCGCCTTGGCCATGGCTTGCTGGCCTTCTTCAAGTCGGAAAAGCTGGACATGATCCGGTTGAGGAACCCTTGGGGAGAGAGAGAATGGAACGGTCCCTGGAGCGACACGTAAGTCCGTTCACATGTGCCCATGATTCTTGCTTATTAAGGTTTATTTTAATTTTGTTTATTTATCATCATCATCCTCTTTTAACGCCCCCCCCCAATCCCTTGCGGGGGTGGAGTCTGGGCAGCTGAACGCAGTTGAGTGTTTACTGGCCGGATGCCCTTCCTGATGCCAATACGGAGTTTTGTTCAGCAGATATATTCCCATTGTGCCCAGAGAGAGAAATATCAGCCTCTACCTAGGATTGAACTCACAGCCTTCTGACTGTGAGGCAAGAGCTCCACCTTTAGGCCACCGCGCCACTCAATTTTGTTTATTTATAACCTGTCTTTATTATTATGAATTAAATTTATGAATTAAATTTATATACCGCCCTACTTGCAGACGGGACTCAGGGCGGTTGTTGTGGCCCCGTCCTCTGAGCCTATCCCTTTGGAGGAAGGAAGCTCTGAGCAGGAGGAAGAGGAGCCAGCCAGATCTCCCAGCCCCCCCCCTCTGGCACCGGCTCAGGTGCCAGCTGAAAGAGAGCCAAGTAGTGGGGAAACAGGTGTCTCAGATGAGAGTGAGGGAGAGACGTCATTCCTGGATGCACGCCAAAGAAGGCGAGACAAAAGAGTATTGCAGCTGCGGCGTATGAGGAAATAGTCCTGAGTCACTGATTGGAGTCATGGGATCAGTGAGTCACTGGACCACACCCAGAAGCCTGTCTATATAAGACAGGCCAGTGAGTCACGAAGTTCGTGACGAACAAAGCTAAACAAACGGAGCAACCTTGTAGTCTTGGAAGCTAGATGAACGGCAAAGCTACGTAGGTGATTTTCTTGTTTGTGTAAACCAATAAAGTCCTTGGCAGATGGTGTGCATATCGCTGCCAAGGTTGAGATAAGAACTGAGATAACCCTCGGCTGGCTGTGTTTTTGTGGGTCTCTGAAGGGGGGGGACAGATCAGCGGTGAACAGCCAAAATAAGATACAATAATATAAAAGATAAAAATCATTTAAAACAAATTAAATAATTTAATAATTAAATTAAATTAAATTATAAATATTTAATTTAATTAAATAATGGATTATTTTTACAAACAGCTCAAGGCGGTGAATATATGTAAGATATATGCCTATTTTCCTCACAATAACCCTGTGAGGTGGGATGGTCTGAGAGAGAGACGGACTGGCCCAAAGTCAACCGGATGGCTTTTATGATTTGGGTGGGATTAGAACTCACTGTCTCCTGATGATAGGCCCAAAGTCACCCAGTTGGCTTTCATAGCAAAGGCAGCACTAGAACTCACCGTCTCCTGGTGATAAGTCCAAAGTCACCCAGCTGGTTTTCATGTCTAAGGTGGGACTAGAACTCACCGTCTCCTGGTGATTGGCCCAAAGTCACCCAGCTGGTTTTCATGTTTAAGGTGGGACTAGAACTCACTGTCTCCTGATGATAGGCCCAAAGTCACCCAGTTGGCTTTCATTGCAAAGGCAGCACTAGAACTCGCCACCTCCTGGTGATAGACCCAAACTCAGTCAGCTGGCTTTCATGACTTGGGTGGGACTAGAACTCATCGTCTCCTGGTGATAAGTCCAAAGTCACCCAAATGGCTCTCATGCCTAAATTGCGACCAGAACTCCCTGTCTCCTAGTGATTGGCCCAAAATCACCCAGCCGGTTTTCATGTCTAAGGCGGGACTAGAACTCACCGTCTCCTGGTGATTGGTCCCAAGTTACCCACATGGCTTTTTGGCCCAAAGTCACCATTTTGCCATGTTAAATGAATCACGTCATTAAACAAATCAGGCTTGTTAGAAGCCTGTCAGGGAAGATTGCAAATCACAACCACGTAGCCCAAATGCAAGTCGGTTGTTAAGCGAATCACTCTAGTTGTTAAGTGAAACCGTGACCACAAATGGTGATCATATGACCCTGGGATGCTGCAGCTGTCCTAGATACATGCCAGTTGCTAAGTGCCTGAATTTTGATCACGCGATCTTGGGGAAATGCTGCAATGGTCGTAAGTGTGAGGAACGGTCATAAGTGACCGTTTTTTCATTCCTAACTTTGTACAGTCGTTAAACAAATGGCTATAAGTCGAGGACTAAATGTATAGGCTTGTTCTCCGAATGCAGAATTACTGACATGGCCCCAGGGGTGGTATTCAGCCGGTTCGCACTGGTTCAGCCAATTTTACATGTTAATTTTACATCCAGTTTGGCGAACCGGTAGTTCTGACAACTCGGTAGCCCCAACCCTCCCCTCCCTTCCCAGGAGTCCCCATGCGGCCCGTTTTGGATCACAGGCGAGTGCAAGGCCTGTGCGGAGCCTTGGGGAGGATGAAAAACAGGCCTCCTGGAGGCTCCGAAAAGCCGGAAACAGGCCTGTTTCTGGCCTCCAGAATCACGTCATTAAACAAATCAGGCTTGTTAGAAGCCAGTCAGGGAAGATTGCAAATCCAGAGCCCAGGGAGGGGGAAAATGGGGCCCCCGCGTCCTGTTTTTGCTCCAAGGGTGGTACAGGCCACCCCCACCGTGGCCACGCCCTCCCAGCAATCGGGCAGAGAACCGGTTGTTAAATTATTTGAAGCCCGCCCTTCATGGCCCCGATGTGTTCTCACCATCCCAAAATCTTATTTTTCTTTTTTTCCAGCTCAGAGGAATGGAAGAAAGTCAGCACCAGTGAACGAGAGAGACTCGGAATGACCGTGGAGGACGATGGAGAGTTTTGGTGAGCATCTCTGGTGCGCAAAGAAAATTAAAAGGGGGATGGTTTGGTGAATCGATCTTAGGCAATATGCTGGCAGAGCTTTCCACCGTGAAAAGCAAAATGTTTTTCCAGTCAAGTTCAGCTGTCAACTCGCAAAGCATCCCTGGCCTGCTCTCGAGTTGCCATAGGCCAGGGAGGGATGGAAAACTGGCAAAATTTCACAGCAGCAAAAAAACAGATGCACGTTCCACGCTTATCTCCCTCAAGGCTATATCCCAGGGTTACCTACAGCAGCCAGGGGGGAGTGACCTCTACAATCTGGGAAATTGCTCCGTTGGGAATGTGTTTGATGACACACCCTGGGAGGAGGGGGGAAAACAGGGTCAAAATTGGAGCATAAATTACATAGGGTCAGAGCTGGCTCCACTTGGGAACGTGCAGGCATGAAGCTTTATTCTATTTATTAGAATACTTGGATTTCTTTTGAAGTTTGGCTCATGATCTAATTAGGGCATCCGTAGGAATCCTGACATCAGCTTCTGCTTGATTTCATGGCCACATCCAGGATGTCCATCTAGAATGACACATCTAGGGCTGACTTGACAGCAGTCTTCCAATGTTTGAGGGAGTGTCAACAGAGAGGAACCCTAACCCTATTCTCCAAAGCACTTGAAGTCTGGACCAGAAGTAATGAATGGAAACTAATCAAAGACAGAAGCAACTTAGAACTAAGGAGAAATTTCCTGACAGGGAGAACAATTACTTTACTTTACTTTACTTTATTTAGATTTATATACCGCCCTTCTCCTTGCGGACTCAGGGCGGTGTACAGCCAATTAAAAAACAAACATACAAAAGTTAAAATTTCATAAAATAATAATACAAGTGGCCATAGATTTAAAACTAACTTCATATTAAAATAAAACTCTAAAATGATAAAATGCTATAGGAATCAGGCTAGGCCGGCGAGCTGAAAGAGATGGGTTTTTAAAGTCCGCCGAAAGGTTGGGAGGTCAGAGATTGTTCTTAGCTCTGGAGGAAGGTCGTTCCAGAGGGTAGGAGCTGCCACAGAGAAGGCTCTCCCCCTGGGGGTCGCCAGCCGGCATTGTCTGGCTGACGGCACCCTGAGGAGGCCCACTCTGTGGGAGCGAACCGGCCGGTGGGAGGCAATTGGCGGCAGAAGGCGGTCCTGTAAGTACCCTGGTCCTAAGCCATGGAGCGCTTTAAAGATGATTACCAACACCTTGAAGTGCACCCGAAAGTCCACCAGCAGCCAATGCAGCTCGCGCAGGAGAGGTGTCACGTGGGAGCGTCCCGTCGCTCCCATAATCCCCCGCGCGGCCGCATTCTGCACCAGTTGGAGCCTCCGGGTGCACCCCAAGGGGAGCCCCATGTAGAGAGCATTACAGTAGTCCAGACGGGAAGTGACAAGAGCATGAGTGACCGTGCGTAGGGAGTCCCGATCTAGAAAGGGTCGCAGCTGGCGAATCAGGCGGACCTGATAAAAAGCCCCCCTGGCCACGGCTGTCGTATGATCCTCTAAAGACAGCCGCGAGTCCAGGAGGACGCCCAAGTTGCGAACCCTTTCCGTGGGGGCCAATGACTCGCCCCCAATAACCAGCGATGGAGTCAGCTGGCTATATCGGGACGCCGGCAGCCACAGCCACTCGGTCTTGGAGGGGTTGAGTCGAAGCCTGTTCTCCCCATCCAGACCCGCACAGTTATTAATGAAATAACTAAATTAATGAAATAACAACTTGAAATAAGTTGTGAAGTCTCCAACACTGGAAATTTTCAAGAAGAAATTGGACAACCATTTGTCTGAAGTGGTCCCCTGAACAGTCTTTGAAGTCTTTTAATCCCCTTCCTTGATCAGGAGACCCTATTCCCTTCCGGATAAATGGTTGTCCAGTCTCTTCTTGAAATCTTCCAGTGTTTGAGCACCCACAACTTCTGGAGACAAAGTGCTCCACCGGTTAATTCCACCTTAGTTCCAGATTGCTTCTCTCCTTGATGAGTTTCCACCCATTGCTTCTTCTCCTGCCTTCTGGTGCTTTGGAGAATAGCTTGACTCCCTCTTCTTTGTGGCAACCCCAGAGATATTGGAAGACTGCTATCATGTCTCCCCTGGTCCTTCTCTTCATTAAACTAGACATACCCAGTTCCAGCAACAGTTGATTGTATGTTTTAGTTTTAGCACTTAGCAATAGCCCTTAGACTTATATACCGCTTCACAGTGCTTTCCAGCCCTCTCCGAGCGGTTTACAGAGTCAGCTTCTTTCCCCAAAAAATCTGGGTCCTCGTTTTACCCACTTTGGAAGGATGGAAGGCTGAATCAACCTGAAGCCGGTTAGGATCAAACTGCTGGCAGTCAGCAGAATTAGCCTGCAGTACTACCTTCTATCTAACAGGAAGGAAGGAAGGAAGGAAGGAAGGAAGGAAGGAAGGAAGGAAGGAAGGAAGGAAGGAAGGAAGGAAGGAAGGAAGGAAGGAAGGAAGGAAGGAAGGAAGGGCAATACCACTTACATACCGCTTCATTGTGTTTTACAGCCCTCTTTAAGCGGTTCACAGAGTCAGCCTCTTGCCCCCAAGAATCTGGGTCCTCATTGTACCTACCTCAGAAGGATGGAAGGCTGAGCCAACTTTGAGCCTGGTTAAGATCGAATTGTTGGCAGCGGGCAAAGTTAGCCTGCAAGTCTGCCTTTTAACCACTGTGCGCTATGGATGGATGGATGGATGGATGGATGGATGGATGGATGGATGGAAGGAAGGAAGGAAGGAAGGAAGGAAGGAAGGAAGGAAGGAAGGAAGGAAGGAAGGAAGGAAGGAAGGAAGGAAGGAAGGAAGGGCAATAGCACTTACATGCCGCTTCATAGTGTTTTACGCCCTCTCTAAACGGTTTACAGAGTCTTGCCCCCCAACAATCTGGCTCCTCATTTTACCCATCTCGGAAGGAAGGAAGGCTGAGTCAACCTTGTGCCTGGTGGGATATGAACTGCCAAATCGCAGGCAAATTTCAGTACATTTTAGATGAGTTGTGTGTTTAAAATAAATCCAACTGGAGTATTTCTTAGTGAAAGCACAGGAAAAATGTGTGTTTTCCTTCTGGGCCCACCAAAGAAGATAACTGCAAGCATTTGAATACAGGATCCACTTTGGGTAGCCGAGGAAAGATGACCTGTATAGAGCAATGAAAGGTGAGATATTCCAGAATTGGATGTCTGGTCCTCCTTTTTCCTAGGATGGCCTTTGATGACTTCTGTAAATACTTCACCGACATCATCAAATGCCGCCTGATCAACACATCCTACCTGAGCATCCATAAGACTTGGGAAGAAGCTGTCTTGAAGGGTGCCTGGACACGGCACGAAGACCCCTTGAAGAACCGTTGCGGAGGCTGTGTTAACAACAGGGATACTTTCTTGCAAAACCCCCAGGTAGGATGGTCAAGAGGGAGATCGAGAAAGGCATTAGAGCAGGGGGCCTGGGGGTCAAACCGGATTTCTTAGAGGGCTAGATCAGCATTGTAGTTCTCCTCCGTGGACTGGCGGGAGTGGGAGGGGGGAGAGATGTGACGGATGTCTCCGGCTGGCCAAAATGGGGCACATGGAGGCCCCCACACGGCCCGTTTTCACCTTCCATGGCCTCCTGCAGCACTCTGCCGGCCAACAATGTGTGGCCCATTTTTTGGCTGGCAGAGCAGGAGTGAAATGCTCCCGGTTTGGTTCGGATCACCTGATCCGGTAGCGATGGCGGCGGGTGGTTCGGAGAACTGGTAGCAAAAATCCCTGCCCCCCCCGCCCCATGCCCAGCTGAGCCACTCGATCATCAGAGGCTTTTTTAAAATTATTTTTCAAAGCATTTTTTCTACAACCTCTTCGGCCGAAAGAATGGTTTTAAAAGTTTTTTAAAAAAAGCCTCTGATGATCAGGCAACTCAGCTGGGATCGTCAGAGGCTTTTAAAAGCATTTTTTTTACAACTCTTTGGCCAAAGAGGTTGTAGAAAAAAAATGCTTTTAAAAGCCTCTGACGATCCCAGCTGAGTTGCCTGATCGTCAGAGGCTTTTAAAAGCATTTTTTCACAACTCTTCAAGAGGTTGTAGAAAAAATAGTTTTAAAAGTTTTTTAAAAAAATAGTGGGCCATGCCTACTCGGTCACATTACCCCCCCAAGCCACGCCCATAGAACTAGTAGTAACAAATTTTACATTTCACCACTGCGGCAGAGTTCTGCAGGAAGTCTTGGAGGCCAAAAACGGGCCGCAGTTGGAGCCACATGCGGCCACCCCGTGGCCCGTTTTAGCCAGCAGAGTCACCGTGGTCTGGTCCTTTGGTATTTCCAGGCCAGCTCCATGGGTCAGATTTAAGCACCCTTTGGCCAGATCCAGCCCCCGGGTGTTGAGTTTGATACCCCTGCATTAGAGCAATGTTTTTCAACCTTGGCAAGTTTAAGATATGTGGAATTTAACTCCCAGAATTCCCCAGCCATGTTGTTACACCTTCTAACGTTTTTTTCCTCCTCGTTTTGTTGACCTGACTGACTTCAAAGATCTGATCGTTGTGTGCCTCTCTTTTTCACCCAGTACATTTTTGATGTGAAGAAAGCAGAGGACGAAGTGTTGGTTTGCATCCAGCAAAAGCCCAAACGAACCAGCCAGAAGGAGGGGAAGGGAGAAAACCTCGCCATAGGATTCGACATCTTCAAGGTAAGCTTTGATGACCAACTTCTTGTTAGATGTTTGGAGGTGGTCAGAATGGACCGTTCTGGTTCTAAGTGGAGAGCAGTATTTTTCAACCATGGCCACTTGGAGATGGGTGGACTTCAACTCCCAGAACTGAGAAAGGTTGAGAAAGTTGAGAATTCTGGAGTTGAAGTCCTCCCATCTTCAAGTCACCAAGGTTGAGAAAAATTGAGAAGGTGAGAATTTTGGGAGTTGAAGTCCTCCCATCTTCAAGTCACCAAGTTTGAGAAAAGTTGAGAAGGTAAGAATTCTGGGAGTTGAAGTCCATCTATCTTCAAGTCAACAAGGTTGAGAAAGGTTGAGAATTCTGGAGTTGAAGTCCTCCCATCTTCAAGTCACCAAGGTTGAGAAAAGTTGAGAATTCTGGAGTTGAAGTTCTCCCATCTTCAAGTCACCAAAGTTGAGAAAAGTTGAGAATGTGAGAATTTTGAGAGTTGAAGTCCACCCATCTTCAAGTCGTCAAGGTTGAGAAAGGTTGAGAATTCTGGGAGTTGAAGTCCATCCATCTTCAAGTTAACAAGGTTGAGAAAGGTTGAGAATTCTGGAGTTGAAGTCCTCCCATCTTCAAGTCTCCAAGGTTGAGAAAAGTTGAGAAGGTGAGAATTTTGGGAGTTGAAGTCCACCCATCTTCAAGTCATCAAGGTTGACAAAGGTTGAGAATTCTGGAGTTGAAGTCCTCCCATCTTCAAGTCACCAAGGTTGAGAAAAGTTGAGAAGGTGAGAATTCTGGGAGTTGAAGTCCACCCATCTTCAAGTCACCAAGGTTGAGAAAAGTTGAGAAGGTGAGAATTTTGGGAGTTGAAGTCCACCCATCTTCAAGTCGTCAAGGTTGAGAAAGGTTGAGAATTCTGGAGTTGAAGTCCTCCCATCTTCAAGTCTCCAAGGTTGAGAAAAGTTGAGAAGGTGAGAATTTTGGGAGTTGAAGTCCACCCATCTTCAAGTCGTCAAGGTTGACAAAGGTTGAGAATTCTGGGAGTTGAAGTCCTCTAATTTTCAAGCCACTGAGGTTGAGAAAGGTGAGAATTCTGGGAGTTGAAGTCCACCCATCTTCAAGTCAACAAGGTTGAGAAAGGTTGAGAATTCTGGAGTTGAAGTCCTCCCATCTTCAAGTCACCAAGGTTGAGAAAAGTTGAGAATTCTGGGAGTTGAAGTCCTCTCATTTTCAAGCCACCGAGGTTGAGAAAGGTGAGAATTCTGGGAGTTGAAGTCCACCCATCTTCAAGTCGTCAAGGTTGAGAAAACCAGACATAATCCTTTTCCTAATTCCTTCTCTGATGTTTTTTTTTTATTACACCCAGGTGGAACTCAACCGGACGTATCGAATGCACTCCCTACAGACCAAGGTCGCCAGCTCCATCTACATCAACTCTCGTAGTGTCTTCCTGAGGACGGACCTGGAAGAGGGTCGCTATGTCATCATACCGACCACTTTCGAGGCTGGCCACGTGGCCGAGTTCCTGCTCAGGCAGTTCACAGATGTGCCTTCTGACTTCCAGTAAGGACCAGGGGGCTTTCCTCAGTCTTCCCTTCAAAAGAGGTTGGGTGGGAGCAGATCAGGAGAATCAGAAAAAGGGGTTACTTGGCACAGTGTAGAAATCGCCTTTGGAATTCATTGCCTCATGATGTTTTCATACCATCTGGGAGGCATTTGATCTTCCCTTCCCCTCATATTCTCTTCCTTCCTTCCTTCCTTCCTTCCTTCCTTCCTTCCTTCCTTCCTTCCTTCCTTCCTTCCTTCCTTCCTTCCTTCCTTCCTGACTCTTTCCTTCCTTCCTCCCTCCCTCACTCCCTCTTTCCCTTCTTTCCCCTTCTATTTCTTTTCCCCCCTTTTGTTCCTTCCTTTCTTCCTTCTTTCTTTCTTTCCCTCCCTTCTTCCATTCTTCCCCTTCTATTTTTTTCCTTCCCCCTTTTCCTTTTTTCCTTCCTTCCTTCCCTCCCTCCCTCCGTCCTTCCCCTTCGATTTCTTTCCGCTTCCCTTTTCTTTCCTTCCTTCCCTCCCTTCTTCCCCTTCTATTTCTTTCCTTCCCCCTTTTCCTTTTTTCCTTCCCCCCTTTTCCTTCCTTCCTTCCTTCCTTCCTTCCTTCCTTCCTTCCTTCCTTCCTTCCTTCCTTTCCTTCCTTCCTTCCTTCCTTTCCTTCCTTCCTTCCCTCCCTCCATCCTTCCCTTTCAATTTCTTTCTCCTTTTCCTTCCTTCCTTTCCTTCCTTCCCTCCCTCCCTCCCTCTCTCCCTTCTTCCCCTTCGATTTCTTTCCTTCCCCCCTTTTCCTTCCTTTCTTCCTTCCTTCCTTCCTTCCCTCCCTCCCTCCCTTCTTCCCCTTCTATTTCTTTCCTTCCCCCCTTTTCCTTCCTTCCTTCCTTCCTTCCTTCCTTCCTTCCTTCCTTCCTTCCTTCCTTCCTTCCTTCCTTCCTTCCTTCCTTCCTATCTATCTCATGCAAGAAAATCTTTATACCTATGTATGAATATCTTTGCTTACTATACTTCTATTTTTTTTCTTGCTAAATTGTTCAGCAACGAAGCCTTTCTAGAAATAGCTCAAGACTGTAGAAACCAGGCGTGGGGGGTGGGGGTGGGTTTCACCGTGGTCCAAAACTGTCAAGATGCTAGGCACAGATTGTACCCAGCACCTCAACCTTTTTGACCTTCCTGTGGATATTCCCTGAGATGGTGCCACAAAGTTGGAGATTAATAATAGGGTTTTAGAAGATCCAAATTTTCAAAGAACAGTATTTAAAATTGTGTCGGGATTTTTGATTTTTGGCTGGCCCCGCCCACACCACCCCTCCCCTCCCGGAGTCTCCATGCGACCCGTTTTGGATGCCAGGTAAGTATAGGGCTGGCGTGGAGGCTCTGGGAGGGTGTTTTCAGCCTCCGGAGGGACTCTGCAGGGTGGGGGAGGCTGTTTTTGCCCTCCCCAGGCTCCAAGAAAGCCTCTGGAGTCTGGGGAGGGTGAAAAAACGGGCCTTCCAGACCCACCGGAAGTCAGGAAACAAGCTGTTTCCAGCCTCCAAACGCTTCAGGTAGGCCTGCTAGGACCAAAACGGGGCGCGGGGAGTACATGTGTGCATATGCAGGGGGGCAGGGTGGGGGGGTTGAATTATGGTTGTGGGCACGTGTGCGCGCAACCCCCCCATCCCCCTGCACTCCCCCCGCTTTTGGCATGCAACGGCAAAAAGATTAGCCATTACTGAGCTAAGCCTAAGCCATGCCCAGGCTCCTAGCTGTCTCCAACAAATACTGTTTCAGTTTCCAAACAGTCCCCATTGGCTGACCCAGTTGCTGTGCCTATTCCTTGGCTGACCTTGTTACCATGTCTCTGCCAGTCATGAATTCTCTTGACATATTGACCCAGGACCTTCACAACATTCACAAAACAGAATTAACTGGTTCTCCAAATTCACCGAAATTATTGTCTACATGCAAACGTAGGTTTGGTTAGAATTTGGATAAGCCGCAAAAGCCTAACCGGGGTTAAAACTACGTGTGTCGTGCGAATGCAGTCCCTCAGTCTTTCATCAATCCGGTTACACATGTTGTGTTAAGCCCACCACAGGGCCTCTTTGCATTTTACAATTTCTTATCTTGTTTAGTTAAAAATTCAGAGCTGCTTTTCGTTTGATTGAGCGTGAAGGTTGGCCTGGTTAGTGTTGTGATCTAGGCTTCCTGAGTCCTTAAAACACACAAGTAGTCCCCAAAACCTCTTTTATTGCAACAGCTGTGAATTACGTTCATTCACAGCTGAGTCCCAATTAGTTGCAAAAAGTCCTTCGGGAGAAGTCCTTCGGGATAATCGGCCACCTTTATCTTCCTTGACACGCTGCCAAAGACCTAACCGGCAAAGCCACATGGAGTCCAGAATCAAACAGAGCTTCAGGCTTTAAACTGCACAGAATGAACAAACGTTGCTTCCTGCAAAGGCCCACGTGCCTTTGCTCCTCTTTTAAGTCTTATGGGAGGGGCCAGTCATCTTCAGGCCTTACTCCTGAGTCGTCCCTTTTGTTTTAGCTGTTCTTACCTTCTGGCAGCTTTGCGCATGCGCGCACTGGGAACAGGTTCCCTTTGTTCCTCTGCCTCTCTGATGTCTGACTCTGGAAGCTCCGGAGGCAGCACGTACCTCCCAGATGGCCCTTTCTCTGGCTCCTACACAGAGCCCTCGTCCGGGCCTTCCCCAGACTCCTCACTATCTGACTCTGCTGCCAGCTCCCCAGGCTGCTGGTGGACCACAACAGTTGGGTCCTTGCTTCTAAAGGAGGTTCTTTTCCTGGTCTTCAAAATATCTGATATCTCTTGGGTTTTTCATCTTCTTTCTCCAGAGAACTGACCTTGGACGAGCCCCCTCACACCTGCTGGAGTGGAATATGTGGCTATCCCCAATTGGTGTCCCAGGTCCATGTCATCTCGGCTTCCGGGCTGAAGAACCAAGGCGCTGAAGAAGGTGTCAATATTGGTTTCACTCCAACCACGATCAAAGAGAAGGGAAATAGTTGTCTTCTTCTAAATCAGTGTTTCTCAAACTTGGTGACCTGAAGATAAGTGGATTTCAACTCCCTGAATTCTCAACCTTCTTAAGTTGAAGATGGGAGGACTTCAACTCCCAAACTGTGGGAGTTTAAGGCCTATCATCTTCAAGTCAAGAAGGTTGAGAATTCAGGGAGTTGAAGTCCGCTCATCTTCAAGTTCTTAAGGTTGAGAAGGTTGAGAATTCAGGGAGTTGAAGTCCACCCATCTTCAAGTTGTTCAGGTTGAGAAAGTTGAGAATTCAGGGAGTTGAAGTCCACCCATCTTCAAGTTGTTCAGGTTGAGAAGGTTGAGAATTCAGGGAGTTGAAGTCCATCCATCTTCAGGTTGAGAAAGTTGAGAATTCAAGGAGTTGAAGTCCACCCATCTTCAAGTTGTTCAGGTTGAAAAGGTTGAGAATTCAGGGAGTTGAAGTCCATCCATCTTCAGGTTGAGAAAGTTGAGAATTCAAGGAGTTGAAGTCCACCCATCTTCAAGTTGAGAAGGTTGAGAAGGTTGAGAATTCAAGGAGTTGAAGTCCACCCATCTTCAAGATGTTCGGGTTGAGAAGGTTGAGAATTCAGGGAGTTGAAGTCCACCCATCTTCAAGTTCTTAAGGTTGAGAAGGTTGAGAATTCAGGGAGTTGAAGTCCACCCATCTTCAAGTTGTTCAGGTTGAGAAGGTTGAGAATTCAGGAGTTGAAGTCCCCCCATCTTCAAGTCACAAAGGTTGAGAAACACTGTCCTAAGTAGTTGAAACATCTGGTGGAGGAAGAGGACAACTGTGGAGTCCTTGATGTTCTCTGAGGTTGGTTGTTTTCTTGAAGACGTCTCATGACCCAACTAGGTAACATCCTCAATGCTAGAAGGGAGTGAGGTTTGCTCTTTGCAAGCAAGCTTCTTGCATATAAACAGAGAGCAAACCCCACTCCTTTCTAGCATTGAGGATGTTACTTAGTTGGGTCATGAGACGTCTTCAAGAAAACAACCAAGCTCAAGAGAGCACCAAGGACCCCCCCCCCCCATTCAACCCCGAGCTACAAATATTTTTTTTTCTATTGGTGGAATTTCTCCTTCACTTCTTACGTTCCTCATAGTGGTAGAAGAAGTTTGGCTGAAGGGCATACAGAGATATTTGGAGGATTTTGGAAACTGGTCATTCAATTATTGTGCGAATTTTAAGGAAGGAATTTAAGAATCAACGAATTTAAGAATCAAGAAGACGGGAGAGGCTTACTTACTTAAGAGGAACAGGAAACATGAGGTGACAATTCCTTTTGTTTCCCTCGTCCTCAGGAGTGGATCCTTATGTGATCATAAAGTGTGAAGGGGAGAAAATCCGATCACCGGTGCTGAAGAACACCCTGACGCCAGAATTTGATGTAAAAGGACTTTTCTACCGCAAGAAACCGACGCAGCCGGTCATAATTCAGGTAAAGCTAAAAGAGTTGCTTTGGACAGTAAGATGGAAAACATAAAATAAAATATAAAGCAACTTAAACAAAATATAAAATAACTTAAATAAAATGTATAAAATAAATAAAATATAAAATAACTTAAAATATAAAATAACTTAAATAAAATATAAAATAATTTAAATAAAATGTAAAATAACTTAAACAAAATATAAAATAACTTAAATAAAATGTATAAAATAAATAAAATATAAAATAACTTAAAATATAAAATAACTTAAATAAAATATAAAATAATTTAAATAAAATGTAAAATAACTTAAACAAAATATAAAATAACATATAAAATATAAAATAACATATAAAATATAAAATAACTTAAATAAAATGTATAAAATAAATAAAATATAAAATAACTTAAATAAAATATAAAATAACAAATACAATGTAAAATAACAAATAAAATATAAAATAAATAAAATAAAATATAAAATAAATTAAATAACCTAAATAAAATATAAAATAAATAAAATAAAATGTATAAAATAAATAAAATATAAAATAACTTTAAAAAAATATAAAATAACAAATAAAATATAAAATAACTTACATATAAAATGACTTAAATAAAATATAAAATAAATAAAATAAAATATAAAATAACTTAAATAAAACATAAAATGACTTAAATAAAAGATAAAAGAGCCTTGGTGGCGCAGCAGACTAAGTGCTGTTAAAGCTGCCTACAATTACTGGGAGTTCAAATCTCCCCAGGCTCAAGGTTGACTCAGCCTTCCATCCTTCCGAGGTAGGTAAAATGAGGACCCGGATTGTGGTGGCAATAAACTGACTTTGTATAAAAAAGAACACCGCTTGGGGGGGGGGGGGGCAAAAGCCCTACTAAGCAGGTATATACAAAACTATGAAGGCTATTGCTTAACGCGTTGTAAGCTGCCCTGAGTCTCCGGAGAAGGGCGGCATATAAATTGAACCAATAAATAAACAATAAATAAATAAAATAACTTAAATAAAATATAACTTAAACAAAATATAAAATAACTTAAATAAAATATCCTGTTTCCCCAAAATAAGACATTCCCCTGGTGATAAGCCCAATCCGGCTTTTGAGCGCATGGCAATACGGCCAAGCGCTTATTTCAGAGTTCAAAAAAATATAAGACTAGGTATTATTTTCGGGGAAACACTGTATAAAATAACTTAAATAAAATATAAAATAAAATAAGTAACATATAAAATAAATAAAATAGCTTCGGTGATCTTCATCCTCTAAAAGCCAGAATCCCCCAGCAGGTCACAGTTGTACCCATGTGAAGACGAGGCTCAAAACCATTCCATTTTCTTAAATTTCCAGTGTTTACTTCTTTCCCCTGTCGAAATGCCAATCACTCAAGTCACACGGTGCTTCTCTGCAGCTCCCACCAATACAAGTTTTAAAATGTCTGCAGCTATGCTGTCTGGAGAATTCTGGAAGTTGAAGTCCATAAGTCTTAGCGCTGCGAAGTTTGGGGACCTCATCTAGAGCAACTCCCAAGTTGGAGGCCAACGAGTCACGGCACAGAAAGGACAGAAAAGCCAACGCAGTTCTAGGTTGCATCAACAGAGGGATAGAATCGAGATCACATGAAGTGTTAATGCCACTTTATACGGCCTTGGTAAAGCCACACTTGGAGTATCGCATCCAGTTTTCGTCGCCACAATATAAAAAAGTCGTTGAGACTCTAGAACCGTGATGGCGAACCTATGGCACCATATTGCTGGGCGCGCGAGTGCACGCTGGCCAGCTGATTTTCGGGCCTTTTGGGGTCACCGGAAGTCAGCAAATGGGCTGTTTCCGGCCTCTGGAAAGTCACCTAGAAAGCCTTCGGAGCCTGGGAAGGGCGAAAAACGGGACTACTGAGCCCACCGTGCCATCACATGCCAAAAGCGGGGGGACCACGGGGGGATCACGCATGCTTGCGCGGGGGGGGCAGGGTGCATAAAATTATGGGTGTGGCATGCACGCACGCAATCACCCCGCACTCCCCCCGCTTTTGGCAAAACGATTAGCCATCACTGCTCTGGAAAGAGTGCAGAGAAGAGCAATGAGTGATTAGGGGACTGGAGGCTAAACATACAAAGAACAATGTGTCTAACCTAATGAAGGGTGACATGATAGCAGCGTTCCAATATTTGAGCGGCTGCCCCAAAAATAAGAGGGGGCGTCAACCAGCGGTGTAATGCACTTACCTTCGTTACTGGTTCAGGAGTATGAGCGCTCACGCGCGCCTCTTCTGCACATGCACAGAGGCTCAAAAACAGAATGAAATCCTGGCGGGTGGGCGGAGTCTCCCGCCGCCGGCGCTACTGGTTCGTGCGAGCTGGATAGATCCGGCCGGATTTCACTGCTGGGGTCAACCTATTGAAGGCAGGACAAGAAGTAACGGATGGAAACTAAATCAAGGAGAGCAGCAACCTAGATCTAAGGAGAAATTTCCCGACAGTTAGAACAATGAATCAGCGGAACTGCTTGCCACCAGAAGTTGTGAATGCTCCAACACTGGAGGTTTTTAAGAAGATGTTGGATAGCCCTTTGTCTGAAGTGATGTAGGGTTTCCTGCCTAAGCAGGGGGTTGGACTAGAAGACCTCCAAGGTCCCTTCCAACTCTTGTTATTCTGTTATTTCTCACCTGAACCTCCTTCCTCTTTCTCTCCCTCCAGATCTGGAACCACAACCTGATCACAGATGAGTTTCTGGGTCAAGTCGCCTTGGTCGGAGACCCCAGCGAGCTTCACCCTTTGCACATTCTCCACCTCCAAGACAGGGGGAACAAACGGGTCTCGGATCTGCCCGGCGTTCTTAAGGTGCAGTTGCTGAGTAGCACCGTTCTCACGAGCATCTGAGGCCGCAGAGCCGAGGTGGTGGCGGCCTTCTCTCGCTCTACACCATCTTCCACGATTCCTCTACGTACGTCACTGTGTGTGCTTGTCAGTGGTCTCCATAGACTGTGCATGTCTTCCCTTTTGAAATGGGACCAGCCCTTCTAAGTTCCGTCGGGGTTGTTTTTCACAATTTGAGACAAAAATGTGCCTTTTTCCAAGAAGCCAAAATGCGACGTCTTCCTCCTCCTCTTCTTTTCTTCTTCTTCTCCTCCTCCTCCTCCTCCTTTTCTTCTCTTTCTTCTTCTTTTTCTCCTCCTCCTCTTCTTTTCTTCTCCTCCTCCTCTTTTCTCCTCCTCCTCCTCTTCTTCCCTTCTTCTTTTTCTCCTTTTCTTCTCCTCCTCCTCTTTTTCTTCTTCTCTTCTTCTTCTCTTCCTCCTCCTCTTCTCCTCCTCCTCTTCTCCTCTCCCTCCTTTTCCCCTCCTTCTCCTCTTCTTTTCTTTTCTCCTTCTCCTCCCCTTCTTCTTCTCCTCCTCCTCCTTTTTCTTCTTCTTTTTCTTCTTCTTCTCCTCCTCCTCCTCCTCCTCCTCTTTTCTTCTTCTCCTCTTCTTCTTCCCTTCTTATTTTTCTCTTCCTCCTCCTCCTCTTCTTCTTTTCTCCTCCTCCTCCTCTTCTCCTCCTCCTCCTCCTCTTCTCCTCCCACTCCTCTTCCCGTCCTCCTCCTCCTCTTCTTTTCTTTTCTTTTCTTCTTCTTCTCCTCCCCTTCTCCTCCTTCTCCTCTTTTTCTTCTTTTTCTTTTTCTTCTCCTCCTCCTTTCTTCTTCTCCTTTTCTTCCCTTTTTCTTTTTCTCCTCCTCCTCCTCCTCTTCTTCTTTTCTTCTACTACTCCTCCTCTTCTCCTTTTTTTTCCTCCTCCTCTCCTCCTCCTCCCCTCCTCCTCCTCCTCCTCCTCGGGACATCATCTGTAACCAGACTTGGAAGGTCAACTCACACAGAGAAATTTCCAAGCCAACGCTCTGTGCAAAAACTGACAGAGGGACACAGCTCCCCTCTGGGCACAAATGTGTGTGACCAGCCTGTGAGTCGCATCGCCATATTTGCCAAACGGCACATTCTTCACCGATGCACCGTGGGTGGTGCTGTCGACATCCTTGGAGGACAAAGCTAGGGAACGCGAGATGGACAGCCTCATCAGACATGATGTGTGATATCTGTGTTGCGTTGTGGCGCCTCTGCAGGAATTGCATAATATCTAAGCTTAGCCATGGACATCTCCACAGCTTGGTTTGCAATTCATTAACCATTCCAGTCCTTCAAATGTCTTCCGCTGTCTTCCTTTTGATTTCAACAGGAGTTTTTTTTTATTATTTCAACAGGAATTGCTTTCGTCTTCCTGGGTTTTTAAAAGTAAATTTTAAAATGAATAACGGTTGAGTATTTCAGAAGCTGAATCCCATCTCCAGTGTCCGATAGAACAGTGTTTCTCAAACTCAGGAACTTTTTAGCCTTGTGGACTACAACTCCCAGAGTACCTTAAGCTGGCTGGGGAATTCTGGGAGTTGAAGTCCACACGGTTTAAACTACTGAGATTAAGAAACACTGCTCTAGATTTATGATTCACTAACCAGTGGATCTGTCCCACTTGCCATAAATCCTTGAAACAGAGCAGGGAAATAATATATATATATAAAAACAGTATTGCAATAAGGAAAAATTTTCCAGATCGGAGGTCTTCCGCAAACATTGTGGTTGTTGTTAAATTCACACACACCCCATTTGTAAGTCTGTGGGTGCACTATAGGAAAATGAAATGATTTGTCTTTTCGCCATATTTTTAAAGAATATTTTCCCTATAAATGTCCGGGTGCCACAGAACATTTTTTTTGCAAATAATTTTTTATTTTTAAAGTAAAACATAAAAACATCATCATTCCATACAATTACAGACAGTATATCGGTCGGTTTGTGTCCTTCTGTGCTCCCTCCTCTCTTCAGCATATCACTATTTTAAGGTTATTATCATATATATAAAAAAAGAAATTCACATAATTTATCTCAACATCCACGTATTTCATGTTCACCTCCAGTTAGAATTGTATTTGCAAAAAATTGGAAAGGAGAAAAGACACCTACTGATGAAGAAATTATTAAGAAAACAGTGGACTGTGCTGAAATGAGTAAATTGACATTTGAAATAAGAGAGCAGGAAGATAAACAACATCATTTGATATGGGATTTATTTTATCAATGGATGGACAATAAAAAATGGAGATAAACAGGTGCCACAGAACATTTTTGAGTCGTTGAAGTTGCTTTATTTTTACTCTTGGTTTGTTCGTTTGTTTTTTTTTAACTCTTCCTAGAAGAGAAATTTCCCATGTAAAATAAACCAATTTTTTTTTTTTTGAAAAGTTAGATGAAGTTGAATTTCCATTATGGAACATTCTTTATCCATAGCATCATCCAAGAGCATTTTTTTTGAGTTTTTTTTTTTTACAGAACACCCCAAATTCATTTGAAGCTTTTTCAATTTACAATCTGAAGAAACAGCTTCCTTTACATCACTAAATGAACTGTTGTAAGTCCAGGTCTTCCTGCCCTGTACGTTTTGGGCTTCTGCTAATCCAAAGCGGGGGGGAAAAAGTCATATTTGTATTAGAATCAAGCTCCAATTTTGGGGGCTTGGGGATCAATCTGTAAAGAAATAAGCTTTTCACGAGAGATGACAAATTTTGAAAGTACCGTGTTTTGCCAAGGACCAAAAGTGTTTTCATTTGTTCTGTTTCATCCTTCTTTTAAAAGAGCAGTGAATGCTTAATATTGTAGTAAAATTAATGTGAACTGTATCCCTGCAAACAAGGATCGATAACAAAGATTCGGACTAAGGGCAGTTGTGCTGTTTGTAAAACCGTAACAATTCACATTGTTACGTCACCCTGAGAAATCAACCACCATCCTACTACCTTGTTTCCACTACGGTCCAAACTCCTTATTCCTTTTGCGTGCCAAATGAAATAAATCTACAAATGAAAGCATTATAAGTAGTCCTCAACGTACGACCACAATCGAGGCCATACGTTGTTGCCGCTAAGTGAGACAAGTTGCAGAGTGAGTTTTGCCCCGTCCAAAAATTGGATAATCGCTTAATCTTCTGTTTAATCCAGTCTCCTCAAACCTTAGCATCAGCCCCAAATCCTTTTAAAATTCCAAATCGTGGATTAAACATCTGGTACCCTTTTTAACTGCTCTTCATTCTCACACACAATTTTAGGACCTTCGTTGAATTCTTCTTTATTAATAGTCTTTCTCAACGTTAGCAATTTTCGGATAGGTGAGCTTCACCTCCCAGCATTCCCAGTCGGCAATCCTGGCTGGGGAATGCTGGGAGTTGAAGTCTGTAGATATCAGCTACGGCATTATGGGAGTTGAAATCCACACAATGTAAATTGAGAAACTCTACTTTACAATACATCTGTTTTTGTATTTTATTTTATTTTTTTGGTGGTGGTTTTGTCCCTCGGTGTGTTTTTTTCGAATGCATTTTCCTTCCTTGCATTTCTCATAACTTGAAGGAAAGTTATTGAACTCGGGAACATTAACATTATGACTGTCCTTGCAATTAATGATGTCAGGTTAATCCGAAGATGTTTGATTTCTGATTTCGCTGGTTCTATCAGCCATTTTTCTAAGTTACGAAGTCTTGTGTCACTTGCACTTTATTCAGTGGATGCTTCGTGAAATATATGGATGCAGATTTGGGGGAGAATGTCTTGATGATACGGGATTTTAAACGCCTTGAAATAAGCCGGCTGTACGCGATTTGTAATTAAAAGCCAAAACTGAACCAACATTTGGACTGTTAACAACTGTTTAATTTTGACTGTTGTTCGTGCGTGACCTTCTTTTCAAGAACCTGTGCCCCATTTTTTTTTCTCACTTCTCCACAACGGACCTCTGAAGTCGCCTTCTCCCGGTCCTCACCCGGGACCAATCGCCCTTTTTATGGGCATCGAAACACAGAAAATCGCCACGAGAAAGCGGAGCTCTCCTTTCTCGTGCCGCTACGACCTGTGCCTCCGCCGGAAGTCTTGACTGGTGACTTGTTCAATTATAGTTATTTTGAATTGTAAATGTAATTCTCAAAATAATATAAAATCATTTTAACAGAACATAACAAAGAAACAGCTGGAAGCGGCGGTGGGATTCAAGTAAGTTAACAACCGGTTCTCTGCCCTAATGATTTCTCCCAACAACCAGTTTGCTAAACTGCTCAGAAAGTTAACAACCGGTTCTCCCGTAGTGGTGCGAACCCGCCGAATCCCACTACTGGTTGGAAGGGACCTTGGAGGTCTTCTAGTCCAACCCCCAGCTCAGGCAGGAAATCCTAGGCCATCTCAGACAAATTGTTGTCCAACCTCTTCTTAAAAAAACCCCTGTGATGGAGCACCCCCAACTTCTGGTGGCAAGTAGTTCCACTGGTTAATTGTTCTCACTGTCAGGAAGTTTCTCCTTAGTTCCACATTGTTTCTCTCCTTGATTAATTTCCATGTGTTGCTTCTTCTCCTGCCTTCAGATGCTTTGGGGAATAGTTTGACTCTCTCTTCTTTGGGGCAGCCCCACAAATATTGGAAGGCTGCTCTCACGTCACCCCTGGTCCTCCTTTTCATTAAACTAGACCTACCCAATTCCATCAGCCATTTCTGTTTTAGCCTCCAATCCCCTAATCCTCTTTGTTGCTCTTCTCTGCACTCTCACTAGAGTCTCAACATCTTGTTTTATATCATGGCGACCAAAACTGGATGCAGGATTCCAAGCGTGGTTTTACCAAGCCCTTATAAAGCAGTGTTAACACTTCATGTGATTAATGAATTCAAAATATTTCAAACACGAATTATTTGAGCTTTTGTGTGATTCTACAATTGTGCTTCTTGTTCGTAAGAATTGGTATTTCTGACAGCTGTACCTTCATTCTTCTCCCCTGAAGAATGTGGACATGGAAATCAGCAAGCGTTGTGTCAAAACACATCTGGAGAACATTGGGGAGAAGAAGGGTATACTACAACAGCTGCGTTTGCACAAAAATTCTTAAGTCAAAAAGGAGCACAGGAGGGTTGGGAACATCTTAAAACTAAAGCAGTGGAGTTATTATAGACTACCATTTCATTAAAGAATTAAAAGTTGTGAAGTCGGTTTAAGAAATCCTTCCTTCCTTCCTTCCTTCCTTCCTTCCTTCCTTCCTTCCCTCCCTCCTTCCTTCCTTCCTTCCTTCCTTCCTTCCTTCCTTCTTTCCATATTAATTGCAATTAATAATAACTTCCTGCTTGCAACCACAAGGTGGCGCTGACATCACTTCTGGCTTTCAATTTGAAAAATTCTTTTTCCAATTCTATTATTGTGCACTTATACAATGGTCCTCGGCTTACGATCATAATTAAGGCTGGAAACACAGCTGTTAAACGAGCCAGCGCATGGCTGTGCCTGATTTTATGACCTAATTTGTCATTAAGTGAACCCATTTTCACCAATGGGCATTTTTCCCGCAGAAAGTGGAAATCAACCCCAGAAACCAGCAAAAACTGCTGAAAATATTTATCATATAACTGGGGGACACGGCAAACTGTGGTAAATAGAAGTTGATAGACAAATGCCCAAGATATAATCAATCATGTGACCACAGGGGTGATTGTAAATTGAGGATTACCCTTATTGGGGCAAGGTAGGCGATGATACATGTAGTCCTTGCTTAACAACCATTCAAAGTTACGACATACCTTCCCAGGGCTGTTATGACCCGTTTTTGATGTGTGGACATCAAAACTGAGTCCTTTGGGAGAAGGGCGGTATACAAATTTAATAAATTGAATTGAATTGAATTGAATTGAATAACTAGCCTTGGGCAGGTGCGTTGAGGTCGTTAAGCAAGGACTACATCACATGTATCTTGTCCTCATACAGGCAGTCCTCAACTTATGACCACAATTTATCCCAAAATTTCTGTAGCTAACCAAGACAGTTAAGTGAGTTTTTCCCTGTACCTATTATGTGATTGACCATCTATTTCTGGAGGTTTTCAAAAATACTGGATAATCATTTGACCGAGATAGTATAAAGTCTCCTGCCTTGAGGAGCGGGTTGGCCTAGATGACCTCCGACGGTCCCTTCCAGCCCTATGATTCGATATTCTATGATTCTATGTCCTAAGTATGGTTTGCTGAAGCCTGTTTTCCTGAATAAACAGTAATTGTCTTGGTTTGCCACCCCTTTCTGCAGGGTGGATAATTAATACGGATTGAATCACGATGCTGAATGCATAAATCAGAGTTTATCTGGGTTCCTAATTCAGAATAATTTAGAGTTTGGAAGAGACTTTGGAGATTTACTCTTGCCGCTTATTTGTTATAACCAGCGGTCAAACCATTAACCGATTGGTTGATTTTTTTAAAAAGCACCTTTTAAAATTAACACATTTTACCGAAAGGCAGAAATCTCTTGTGAACAATATCCCGCTTCATTAAATGCATTGTGTGTGATTCTTTGCAGTTCATAAAACCTGCTGCGGTTTTAACAAAAATAGTTACCCTTCAAAAGTGGCACCCGATTCTTTCTGAATTCTGGTTGCTTCATTCGCACTTGGCTTGCGGAAAGGGAGGGAACATGGAATCCACAGGTTTGGGAGGGACCTTGGAGGTCATCTAGTCCAACCCTTTGCCTAAGCAGGAGACCCTGGCCTATACCATTTCGGAAAAGTGGCTGTCCAGTCTCTTCCTGAAAACCTTCACAATTTCTGGAGGCAAGTCGTTCCGCTGATTTATTTTTCTCCCCGCCAGGAAATTTCTTTTTCATTCTAGATTAGATCACTTTTTATTCTGCTGATTACTCCTTGTCTTGCCCTCAGATGCTTTTTCTAACATAAGAAATCCTCTGAAAACCTAATCCTTCCCTCCCTCCATCCCTCCCTCCCTCCTTCCTTCCTTCCTTCCTTCCTTCCTCCCTCCCTCCCTCCCTCCCTCCCTCCCTTCCTTCCTTCCTTCTTTCTTTATAATTTCATAAGTAACTCAAGAAGGTGAACATAAATAAAACACCCTCCTATTTTTCCCACAACAACAACCCTGTGAGGTGGGTTGGGCTGAGAGAGAGGGACTGGCCAAAAGCCACCCAGATGGTTTTCATGGCTAAGGTGGGACTAGAACTCACCGTCTCCTAGTGATTGGCCCAAAGTCACCCAGCCGGCTGTCATGCTTAAAGGAAGACTAGAACTCACCATCTCTTGGTGATTGGCCCAAATTCACCCAGCAGGCTCTCATGGCTAAGGCGGAACTAGAATTCCCAGTCTCCTGGTGATTGGCCCAAAGTCATTCAGTAGGCTTCCATGACTAAAGCAGAACTACAACTCACTGTCTCCCCGTGATTGGCCTGAATTCACCCAGCAGGCTCTCATGGCTAAGGCAGGACTAGAATTCCCAGTCTCCTGGTGATTGGCCCAAAGTCATTCAGTAGGCTTCCCTGACTAAGGCAGAACTACAACTCACTGTCTCCTGGTGATTGGCCTGAATTCATCCAGCAGGCTTTCATGGCTAAGGCGGGACTAGAATTCCCAGTCTCCTGGTGATTGGCCCAAAGTCATTCAGTAGGCTTCCATGACTAAAGCAGAACTACAACTCACTGTCTCCCGGTGATTGGCCTGAATTCATCCAGCAGGCTCTCATGGCTAAGGCGGGACTAGAACTCCCAGTCTCCTGGTGATTGGCCCAAAGTCATTCAGTAGGCTTCCATGACTAAAGCAGAACTACAACTCATTATCTCCCGGTGATTGGCCCAAATTCACCCAGCAGGCTCTCATGGCTAAGGCGGAACTAGAATTCCCAGTCTCCTGGTGATTGGCCCAAAGTCATTCAGTAGGCTTCCATGACTAAAGCAGAACTACAACTCACTGTCTCCCGGTGATTGGCCTGAATTCATCCAGCAGGCTCTCATGGCTAAGGCAGGACTAGAATTCCCAGTCTCCTGGTGATTGGCCCAAAGTCATTCAATAGGCTTTCCTGACTAAGGCAGAACTACAACTCACTGTCTCCCGGTGATTGGCCTGAATTCATCTAGCAGGCTTTCATGGCTAAGGCGGGACTAGAATTCCCAGTCTCCTGGTGATTGGCCCAAAGTCATTCAGTAGGCTTCCATGACTAAAGCAGAACTACAACTCACTGTCTCCCGGTGATTGGCCTGAATTCATCCAGCAGGCTCTCATGGCTAAGGCAGGACTAGAATTCCCAGTCTCCTGGTGATTGGCCCAAAGTCATTCAGTAGGCTTCCCTGACTAAGTTGAAACTAGAACTCACTGTCTCCTGATGATTGGCGCCAAGGCGTCGTCCAGCCGGCTTTCGCGGCTGGGGTGTGACTCGAATTCAACGGCATCCCGTTCGTTAGCTTGGTCCCTTTTGCCACTCGACCCAACGGGCTCCTCCTGCCAAGTTGTCGTCTTTCTGAGTCGTCGTTCTCCAAGGGTGCCCTTAAACTCCTCCCCTCGCCCTGAGCAGGATCAGCCTGGTATGAATGGGAGACTATTGAAGCGAAACAGGTGCTGAATGCCAACGGGGAGCGGGAAGGGATCCGGGCAGGACAGAGAAATGGAGATCGGAGCGACAATGATGATGCCTTCGTTTCCCCTCCGGATCACAGTTGATGCTCACCTGTGCTTGGCTCCTGGCCCGGCTGCTTTCTGAAGCTGCTTTGAAGGAACCCAAAGAATCCCCAGATTTTGAGTAAGGATCATTGCAAAAATTGCAGCTATTGAGTAAGGATCATTGCAAAAATTGCAGCTATTTCTAAGGTAAGGAGGGGCAAAGGTGGACGATTCCAGTTGCTTTGAGATGCGTTTGAATTCATGTGCTTTTGCGCCAAAGGCTTTTGTATTTTGTCACTTGTTTTCTTGAACCCGGAGAGATATTGAAGTTATTTTTTTAAATACTTCCTTAGCTGGAGGGTGGAAGGGCTGCCCTGAACAAAGATCGTTGTCAAAAGGAAAATAACTTTCTTGAAACGCTGGCAGCCCAGTCAGAGGTTTTTGCGGTAACGTTTCGGGAAAGGGATGAGTTTTCTTTGGATCCCTGGGGTTACGATTCATCTCAATTCAGGGCATCCGAAGACACGAATCGGATGAGATTTTTTTTTCTTACCAGGTTGGTGGGCCTCTGAATTTCCAGGTTGTTGTTTTTTTGTTTTTTTTCTTCTTGCATTTGCAAAGCTTTTAGGAATGTGCAGAGTTAAGGCACGTGCTTGGTTTTCAAAGGATGCCAGGATTTTTTGTGACAGGCATCGCCCAGGTCTGGCCTCTTCGATGGAGTAAAGATGTATCAGGGTTTTTTTTGAGTGAGGATCTGTGAGGTGGAGGGTTTTAGGTGTTTCGGCAAACAATTGGCTGAAAAATATAACAGCATTTCTTTCTTTCTCTTTCTTTTTTTTCCTTCCTTCCTTTTTCCTCCTCCCTTCCTTTTTTCTTTTTTCTTTCTTTTTTTCCTTCTCTCTCTCATTCTTTCTTCTTCTCCCCTTCCTTCCTTCTTTCCTCTCTCTCTCTCTCTCCTTCTTCTCTTCTTTCCTCTCTCTCTCTCTCCTTCTTCTCTTCTTTCTTTCTTTCTTTCTTTCTTTCTTTCTTTCTTTCTTTCTTTCTTTCTTTCTTTCTTTCTTTCTTCCATACTTCCTTCCTTCCTTTCTGCCTTCTTTCCTACCTGCCTTCCTTCTCTTTCTCTCTCTCTCTTTCTTTCTTCTTCCTTTCTTCCCTCTTTCCTTGCTGCCTTTCTTCTTTCTTTTCTCTCTTTCTCTTCTTTCTTTTTCTTTCTTCCTTTCTTCCTTCTTTCCTTCCTGCCTTCCTTGTCTTTCTTTTCTCTCTCTCTCATTCTTTCTCTCTCCCTCTTTCTCTTCCTTCCTTTCTTCACATTCTCTTCTTTCTCTCCTTTCTTTTGTATTTCTTCTTCCTTCCTTCCTATCTGCCTTTTTTCCTACCTGCCTTCCTTTTCTTTCTCTCTCTCTCTCTTTCTTCTTCTTTCTTCCCTCTTTCCTTGCTGCCTTTCTTCTCTTTCTTTTCTCTCTTTCTTTTTTCTTTCTTTCTTCTTCCCTTCTTCCCTCTTTCCTTGCTGCCTTTCTTCTCTTTCTTTTCTCTCTCTTCTTTGTTTTTCTTTCTTTCTCTTTCTTTCTTCTTCCTTTCTTCCTTCTTTCCTTCCTGCCTTCCTTGTCTTTCTTTTCTCTCTCTCTCATTCTTTCTCTCTCTCTCTTCCTTTCTTTCTTCACTTTCTCTTCTTTCTCTCCTTTCTTTTGTATTTCTTCTTCCTTCCTTCCTTCCTTCCTATCTGCCTTCCTTCTCTTTCTCTCTCTCTCTTCTTCCTTTCTTCCCTCTTTCCTTGCTGCCTTTCTTCTCTTTCTTTCTTTCTTTCTTCTTCCTTTCTTCCCTCTTTCCTTGCTGCCTTTCTTCTCTTTCTTTTCTCTTCTTCCTTGTTTTTCTTTCTTTCTCTTTCTTTCTTTCTTTCTTCCTTTCTTCCTTCTTTCCTTCCTGCCTTCCTTGTCCTTCTTTTCTCTCTCTCTCATTCTTTCTCTCTCTCTCTCTTCCTTCCTTCCTTCACTTTCTCTTCTTTCTCTCCTTTCTTTTGTATTTCTTCTTCCTTCTTTCCTCCCTCCCTCCCTCCCTCCCTCTCCCTCTCCCACCTCTTATCTCAGCAACTGACATTTTAGCCCAATATTTATTATATAAAAAGCACAAGTTTTGGACCAAATTATGCTTTCAGGCTGCTGAAAACACAGTTTCCACTTGCAGTGATTTGACTGCTGTCATACCAAGCCATACTTTGCTGTATAATAAGCCAAAATTGACTGCCTACTTGTACAGTAATAAGCTAAAGCTCAAGGATCTGGCTTCTCAATCATGATGTCTGAGTTTATTTGAAATGCTAAGCTCCAAACGTCAAGTAGATGATGGCTTTGTAGAACTCTAGCCAGAGAAGAGGAGTAAAAACAAATATTCAGAGGGTTGCAATTGCGTTTGTATTGCATGATTAGAGACGGTCCTTGCTCAATGTTGTAGGTCTCCATTGAACCATAGAGAAAGCACTCTGGTAGATTTCCACAAGAGGCGAAAGACGACTTTACCGGTGGGGTCCTCGACTTACGACCACAACAACATTTCTGTTGTTCAGTAAGGCAGTCGTTAAGTGAGTCTTGCTCCATTACACGACCTTTCTTGCTAACACAGTTAGTAACACAGTTGTTAAGCGAATCCAGCTTCCCCCTTGTCTTTGCTTGTCAGAAGTTCACAAAAGGAGGATCACACCTGATCCCGGGACGTTGCGACCGTCATAAATGTGAGCCGGTTGCCAAGAATCCGAATGTAGTGATCATGGGAAGGCTGCAACGGTCGTAAGTGTGGAAAACAGTCCTAAGTCACTTCTTTCCAGTGCCCTTGTAACTTGGAATGATCACTAAAGAAATGGTTGTAAGTTGAGGACTATTTATCAGTGGAGATTCAGTTGTCTGTTTCTCCTAGAACAGGAATGAACATTTGAGGCCATGCGGCCCATCCCCTGCTGAATGAGTTAATCCAAATTACAGCATCCCAGACGGTGTGGGTTGGCACGTGATATTAATTAGACGCAGTCCAGGGTAGCTGGATAATTGTTTTGATGTGTTTGGGGGAAAACTCAGCTATTGTTTTCCCTGTTGTGGAATAAGCCATCCTGACAGTATAATAGGGTGTGATAGCCGAACATAATTTTTTATTAAACGTTTTGTGTCTGAACCCAACTAGATTGGTGATTTGATCTGGCTGCAGAAGTTAGGTTAAAAGAGACAGATTGTGTGCATATCGTGTCTTCTGGATGCGTTGGGTGTCATCTTCCATAAACTGGGGGGATTTTGTAAACTCAACTCAACTGTGTTTTGAGGAAAATTGAGTTGTAGTGCAAAGAACAAGATTTTTCAATCTTGACAACTTTAAAATGGGTAGGCTTGAGTTCCCAGAATTGCCCAGCCAGCATAGTTTGAGATATGTGGACTTGAATTCCCAGAATTCCCCAACTAACATGTTTTAAGATGTGTGACTCAACTCCCAGAATTCCCCAGGCAGCATCTTTAAGATGCGTGGGCTTCAGTTCCCAGAATTCTTCAGCCAACATGCTTTAAGATGCCTGGACTTCAACTCCCAGAATTCTCTAGCGAACATGCTTTAAGATGCATGGACTTCAACTCCCAGAATTCCCTAGCAAACATGCTTTAAGATGCCTGGACTTCAGTTCCCAGAATTCCTCAGCTAACATGATTGAAGATACCTGGACTTCAGTTCCCAGAATTCTCTAGTGAACATGCTTTAAGATGCGTGGACTTCAATTCCCAGAATTCCTCAGCCAGCAATGGATCTTAAAGTCATGAAAGCTAAAAAAAAAATGCTACAGAGACTAGCTAAAATCACAGAATATAAGGATTTGGAAGGGATCTCAGAGATCATATAGTCCGACCTTTTAATCGGTACGGACATCTACTGCAAACATTTCTCAGATATCCTCCTCCCTTCATGTAAGCCTCAGTTAAACGTTATTTTTCTCCACAGAACAAAATAAGAACAAAACCCTGAAAAAAGTGATTTGTGACCATTTTCCACACTTATGACCATTGCATTGAATCAAAATTCGGCAACGGACTCGTATTTATGACGGTTGCATTGTCCCGGAATCACCTGATCCCCTTTTTGCGACCTTCTGACCATCAATGGGGAAGCCAGATTCACTTAACAACCATATTACTAAATAACAACAGCAGCGATTCACTTAACAACCGTGGCCAGAGAGGTCGTAAAACGGGGACAAAACTCACTTAACAACTACCTCACTCAGCAAGGGCTCAACTGTGATCATCAGTTGAGGATTACCTGTATTCCTTTTGTGAGGAACGCTTTTGAAATAACTTTTTTCATGAGGGACGGCTCATTTTTTCCTGCCCTTCTTTCCTTTGTGAGAATCAGGCATCCTTGAGTCTCCTGTCAATTGTTTAATTTTCCCCAACCAACAAGCTTGTGACAAGGAGTTCCAAAGTCCCATCGGCAGCTGCCCTCTTCTGCCACCCTCAAAGGGAATTCACAGAATACAGAAAAACAGAGTTGGAAGAGACCTCCCCGCTTTTTGGCATATGATGGCCCTGTGTGCCCAGTAGGCCCGTTTTTTGCTCTCCTCAGCTCTAGAGCCTTTCTAGGAGCCTGGGGAGGGCAAAAAACGACCTTCCCCACCCCCTCAGAGGCCCTCCGGAGACCAGAAACAGTATGTTTCCTGACTTCTGGTGGGCCCAGAAGGTCCAAAAATCAGCTGGCTGGTGCACGCATGCGTGCCGGAGCCGAGCTGGCGTGCCCACCGATATGGCTCCGCGTGCCACCTGTGGCACCCGTGCCATAGGTTCGCCATCGCGGTTCTAGTCCAACCCCTTGTTCAAAGAGGAATCTTCTATAAGACACGCCATTTTGACTTGTCCTGCACCGGCTTCCCCGTCTGGCCTGTTTCCCCTTTTATATTTTATAGCTTGTGATCTGTTTCCGTGGCCAGGTTGCCATGGAAAGGATTAGTCTAGCATGAATGAACGCAGCATTTATAAAGGCCTTTCAGGAGCCCGAAGTGGTTTCGGAGGACTGAGAAAAGAAAGAAAAGCGGACAAAACAATGCGAACACGAGCCAACACCAGAAGCTGCCCTCTTCTGCCACTCTCAAAGGGAATTCACAGGTTCAGAGGATACAGAATAACAGAATAACGGAGTTGGAAGGGACCTTGGAGGTCATCTAGTCCAACCCCCTGCTCAAATAGGAGAGCCTAGGCCTTTTCAGGCTGTCCAGTCTCTTCTTAAAAGCCTCCAGGGTTGGAGCAGACACAACTTCTGGTGGCAAGTAGTTCCACTGTCAGGAAATTCAAGGAAATTTCTCCTTCGTTCCCTCAGAGAAATTGGGAAGGGAGTTCTTAATTATTCCCTGAATAAGGTAGAAAAACGGAAGCCGCTTTTTCAGAAAAAGAAAAAAAAAACCATAATTGAGACCCAAAGTCACCTAGCTGCTTTTCGTGCCTAAGGCGGGACTAGAATTCCCTGTCTCCTGGCGATTGGCTCCAACTCATCCAACTGCTTTTCGTGCCTAAGGTGGGACTAGAACTCCCTGTCTCCTGGTGGTTGGCCCAAAATTACCCAGCTATCTTGGTGCCTAAGGTAGGATTCGAACTCATGGTCTCCTGCTTTCTAGTCTGGGGCCATAACCATTAGATCAGATTGGCTCCTTTTCTGAGACAGCACAGCCCTGGGGTGTGAAAGCTTTTACAGAAGTACAGCTTTAATGCATTAATATGACTTATCTACAACTAGTCCTTGACTTACAAAAGTCATACATGATGCTATGTTGTGACAGTCGTAAAATGAGTCTGTCATATGACCAACCTCTGAAGCACATGCGGGAGATCTCCCATTCTCTCTATTCAGTGTTTTTTCGGCCTTTGCTGCGGTCATATCCGGTCACCGTGCCTCCCCTGTGTTGCTCCCAGCGCCATGCCAAATCTGCACTGCAATATTCCCCATCACCACTAAGGGGCAGCAAGACGATAGTAAAACACTTGGCTGCCCCCTAGTGGTTGTCCCGATTTGTACAGCCCAGATCCGAGAGGCCTCGTGCGTCTTGCTATACGTTCCTGGTGGCCGAGAGGCTCTTAATACAGGGTTCTCCAACTTTACAAGTTTGTGGACTTCAATTCCCAGAATTCCTCAGCCAGCCATGCCACTTGGCCCCTTTAAGACTTGTGGACTTCAACTCCCAGAATTCCTCAGCTGCTGGCTGAGGAATTCTGGGAATTGAAGTCCACAACAAGTCTTAAAGGGGCCATGTTTGGAGATCCCTTGCTCTAATAAAATGCTTTATACTCATGTAAGGACCAAACAGCTAGCTTGAAATGGAGGTCAGGCCTGCCAATCACACAGCCTGATGTGACACACACAGCTTGATCTGACATGCTGCTATTCCATTGACTGCCTGTTGAGGGCAGCAGAGAGCCAGGTGCTCATTTTTAATTGTAATGGTTTTGTCTCTATGCTGGGGGAAATTCGCAAAAGAAGCTAAGAATTACGAATTTTTCCATTGTATCCGGAACAGAGAAGAAATTACTCGTCAGAAGGTCGCAAAAGGGGGGGGTCATATGTCCCCCCGGTACCGCGACCATCATAAACACGAGTCAGTTGCCAAGCCTCCAAATTTTGATAATATGGTCACGGGGAGGCTGCAACAGTCATAAGTGTGAAACACGGTCGTCAGTCACTTGCTTCAAGTGTAAATTGTAAATTGTGGACTTCAACTCCCAGAATTCCTCAGTTGCTGACTGAGGAATTCTGGGAGTTGAAGTCCACAACAAGTCTTAAAGGGGCCACGTTTGAAGACCCCTTTGTAAATCTGAACACTCAACTAAATGAACGGTTGTTGTAAGTCAACCCGAAGGTGCTTTTTCAAGAGGCAACTGGACTTCCTGGTTTTTCTCTGAAGACGTTTCGCTTCTCATCTGAGAAGCTTCTTCAGCTCTGACTGGATGGTGAGGAATGGAAGGATTGATGCTCCTTGCAGACAGCTGGTCATTGACATCCTTTTAGAGCAGGGGTTGTCAAACTCGATTTCACTGAGGGCCGCATTTGACCTCGGGGGGAGGGGGCTGTGGTGGGCCATGGCCAGCTCGACGTCATTCGTGTCGGGAGGGGGGTGCCCAAGCGCTTTGCCAACGAAACTAGGCTCACAAGCTCCGTTTCCTGCTGCGACGGCCTCCTGCAACCCCTCTGCCAGTGAAAACGGAGCTCAGGAGTGTTGTAGAAAGAAAAGACTGAACAACATTCCTAGGTCAGCCAGAGACAGTTTATTGCGCAGTTTCAGAATCAGATTTGTATCTGCAATTCTGAACCAAGAGGAGCTCTGATTCAACTGCTTTTATACATATCCAAGACAAAGGATTTTGTGAGCAGAAGCAGTTTTCCATATATGGTTAACATACATTTGTTACGTGATAAGTGATACTTTCTAAATTACTAAATTCCTACGTTATTTTCTAGTTCATAAGATTATCTTAGCTAAACCACCTTCCTCAGCTCTGTGATTGCTGATGCGTAGATTCATGGCTGCTTTTGAATAATAAGTAACTTTTGTTTCATACGGATGTCCTTGCATTCTTGACAACTAGGCCCCTCAGAAGATATATATTACCAAGAATGGAATTTAGCTGACTTTAGTGTAATCTCTAAACAAGCAGATTTCTTTTTTATAATAATGTGAATAAAGAGGGTCCTCCAGTGTTCATATAGCCTGACCCTGTACCATTCCTACATCATTCACATTAGGAGGGGTGCACGCAGCCCTCCCGAGTTTCGTTTTCGCTGGCAGAGGCATTGCGGGCCAGTCCTTCACTGTTTCCAGGGCAGAACTAAGCACCCTGCAGGCCGGATCAGGCCCCTAGGCCTTGAGTTTGACACCCCTGTTTTAGAGGGTCGTTGAAGCCCTTGGAGGTCTATCTGTGTCCTCAAGGTCACTTGAGCGGTGCAAATGGTTCTGTTCTGGCCCCGTTCCCAGAAATAACCTCCCCTCAGACAATCAGAGTCTAATGAACTGGCAGGCAACCAAATAAGTGATAACAAAGGTTGGCAGCAATCCGCAGCTGCTTGCCAACGTCTTTATTAATAGGTCAGTCACATACACAACACCAAAGCTGAGACGCAGGGCCGATTCAAAACCGGGATCCATGAATCTTTGTTTTGTTCGTCACAAAGATACCGCTGCAATCCCTCTCTTATATAGTCTGGGAGGCGTGGTCCACCAGCTAATCACAACCACGCCTTTTCCTCTGCTGGGCTCTCCTGTCTCTCCGACGCTGGCGAGGATCCAACCAAAACTCACTCCCCTCATCAATGTCCTCCTGTGGCTGCGGGGACAAGCTTGGCTCTGGGCCTATCTCCTGCCCTTCGGTGTCCTCCGGAGGCATTGCCAGAGAGGAGAGTCCTGGAGAAGGAGGCCTTGCCAACTCCTCTCTCTCACTCTCAGAGTCCTCCCCTGCTGATGACGCAGGCTCAGGCAACGGAGCCACAACAGGTTCCTGTAGTCTGCCATTTTTTCCCCTCTGGAAATCCACCCCATTCCAAGGGTCTTCATTCCCAAATTGTATAGCTAAAAAGTCTGTAGAGATTCTCCGTCCTACAGGTCAGGGTTTTTCTCAAAGGTGCGTTTTTTCAGGAGGCAACTGGACTTTCCGGTTTTTTTTTTCTCCTGAAGACATTTCGCTTCTCCTCCAAGAAGCTTCTTCAACTCTGGTGCTGACTTGCCTGTTGGTCTGAAGTTAACCTTGGCGTTAATCTATGCTGATCTGAGTTCTAATTACTGGTAGAGAGGTGCTGGAGGGTTTTTTTTGGAGCGGGAGGCTGGGTAATAGTCTCTTTTGCATACTCTCTGGATTTTGTGGATGCCTACAGTCTATAGATATTGTTAAGAAATTAACAACTTCTATAGATTAGTCAAAGGAGACGATCAAGCAGGCCAATCAACCAACCAACCAATCTGGTGGGGAATGGAAGGATTTATATTCCTTGCAGACATCTGGTCATTTGCATCCTTTTAGAGAGTCCTTGAGGCCACTTGGAGATTTATTTGTGTCCTCAGAGTCCCCCGAGTGGTGCAAATGGTTCCTGTAGTCTGCAGTTTTTTTCCTCTGGAAATCCATTCCTACTCCCACCCCATTCCAGGGGTTTTCATCCCAAATTGGATACTCAAAGTCTGTAGAGTTTCTCCATCATCCAGGACATGGTTGTCCCAAAGATGCTTTTTCAGGAAGCAACTGGACTTCCTGGTTGGCATAAAAGCACCTTTATCACCTGGGTGACGGAGAATCTCTACAGACAGTCGTAAATCGAGGACTAACCTGTGTCTCACGTGGATGACCCCCCCAAACATGGAAAGGGCCCCGGATGGCCCATCCCGTCTTGCCCCCAGTGCCTCCCCTAGTGAAATGATACCTGTGCAAGGTACAGAATTATCCTCTCTTGGATTCGGACAGTTACGGTATCCAGGGAGACCTTTGCAAAACCTGTATCGGATTTCCCAGGACTGCAAACAGCTGGATAGATAGCTGAGAAGCCTGGACAATTATCTCTGGGCCTATTGTTTGAAGACATAAATTCGGAGGGTGGGATGGGGGGGGGAGGTTTCCGGTGCTTTGCTTTGACAGAGTAGCCCTATCTACAAGCCTATTAAACATTCAACAAGATGATGAAGGGACTGGAGGCTGAAACATACGATGAACGGTTGCAGGAACTGAGTAGGGCTAGTCTAGGGAAGAGAAAGACCAGGGGAGATAGGAGAGCATCTTCCAATATTTGAGGGGCTGCCACAGAGAGGAGGGGGCCTCAAACTATTTTCCAAAGCCCCCGAAGGCCAGAGAAGGAAGAATGGATGGAAACTGACCAAGGAGAGATTCAACCTAGAAATAAGGAGGAATTTTAACGACTGTGGCAACTATTAACCAGTAGAATGGTGTAGGAAGTTAGCATCCACTCCTTCCCTAGAAGAATGAAATATTTGGGGAAATATTAAAAAGGCAGAATATTATGTTTCCCTGGATGAGAAATGAAGAAGCATGTTTTAAAGACGAAGCAGCTCCCATCTTCATGCCCCTGTATCTATCATGGGATTGACCATCTATTTCTGGAGGTTTTCAAAAATACTGGATAATCATTTGACCGAGATAGTATAAAGTCTCCTGCTTTGAGGAGCGGGATGGCCTAGATGGCCTCCGAAGGTCCTTTCTGGGAGTTGAAGTCCACAAGTCTTAAAGCGGCCAAGTTTGAAGAACCTCTGGTTTAAGGTCTCCTGTCTTGACCAGGAGGCTGGAATAGAAGACCTCTGAGGTACCCTTCCATTCCTTATCATTCCAGCTTCTAGGACACCTCCCTTTGCTCTTCTTCTTCCTAAGCTCCTAGTAATAAATGAGTCTCTTAAGACCCCACTCGGTTTGCCTTTGTGAGCTAGTTGGCAGCCGGGCCGGTCACGAGGTTGGAGATCATCCAACCGAGCCCGTGTTTTGCCCACCTGCCAGGGATTTCCAACCCTAGAAGAAGTGGGTGGATTTTCTTCGCAAGAACTTCAAATAATAAAGCCTCTTTCTCGGTGGCTCAGCTGTTGGAGACAAGCCGGGTCAGGAAATAAGCATTCCCAGAAAGAGACTGCTGGGATTTTGGCACACGGTGGGCCCGCTAGGCCCATTTTTCGCTCTTCTCAGGCTCCAGAGCCTTTCTAGGAGCCTGGGGAGGGCAAAAACGGCCTTCCCCATCACCTCAGCTGTTGGAGACAAGCCGGGTCAGGAAATAAGCAATCCCAGAGAGAGACTGCTGGGATTTTGGCACGCGATGGCACGGTGGGCCCGGTAGGCCCATTTTTCGCTCTTCTCAGGCTCCAGAGCCTTTCTAGGAGCCTGGGGAGGGCAAAAACGGCCTTCCCCATCACCTCAGCTGTTGGAGACAAGCCGGGTCAGGAAATAAGCAATCCCAGAGAGAGACTGCTGGGATTTTGGCACACGGTGGGCCCGGTAGGCCCATTTTTCGCTCTTCTCAGGCTCCAGAGCCTTTCTAGGAGCCTGGGGAGGGCAAAAACGGCCTTCCCCATCACCTCAGACGCCCTCTGGAGGCCGGAAACAGTATGTTTCCTGATTTCTGGTAGGCTCAGAAGGCCTGAAAATCAACGCATGTGTGCCAGAGCTGAGCTCGCGTGCCCACCAATATGGCTCCCTGTGCCACCTGTGGTACCCGTGCCGTAGGTTACCCATCACAGGTGTAGGGTCTCCTGTTTCAACCGGAGGTTGGACTAGATGACCCACAAGGTCCCTTCCTACTCTATTAATCTGTTAAAATCTTTTAATCTGTTCAAAGACGTCATGTAGTAGTCCTCGACTTACGGCCGCGATTGAGCCCAGAATTTCCCGTGGCTAGGGGAAACCACTGTGCTCCTAACTGAATGTTGTCCCGTTTTACTGACCGTTCTTGCCACGGTTATTAAGTGAATCACTGCGGCTCTGGCTTCCCTGTTGATTTTGCTTTGTCGGAAGTTCGCAAAAGGGGATCGCTCGCATGAGCCCGGGACACTGGAGCCGTCCTAAATACAAGTCGGTTGCCAAGGGTCTGAATTTTGATGATGGTGAAATAGTCGTAAGTGTGGAAAAAAACATGGTCATAAGACACTTTTTCCGGTGCCATTGTAACTTTAAATGGTCACTAAAATGAACTGTTGTAAGTGGAGGACTTCCGGTCTTTTATTTGGGAATGGTTCACTTGATTTTCATTTGCAGCATCCACCATCCAAAAAGAATTTCAATTCAGTTTTCTTCCTGTGCACTGAATTAAAATCCAGCTTCCTTGCATATAATTAATAAGATGGTGTCCTTAATAAGTTCCCGGTTTGACATGTTAAAAATAACAGAGGATACACATACCAGTTGTTAGGAGGCACATGGACTCCTGGGGAACCACAGATTAGGTTCTTTATTCTATATAACCACCCTTCTGGCTTCTGATATACATATTTTTTAGCATCCCTCATGACTTCTCAGCCCATCTTTTAAATCATGAGGACTAGAAACATGCTTGTTTTTTAAAAAAATTTAAAAAGCCGAAGTTCCCAGGATGCCAATTTCCCGGTCGGATCTTTCTTTCTTTCTTTCTTTCTTTCTTTCTTTCTTTCTTTCTTTCTTTCTTTCTTTCTTTCTTTCTTTCTTTCTTTCTTTCTTTCTTTCTTTCTTTCTTGCTTTCTTGCTTTCTTGCTTTCTTGCTTTCTTGCTTTCTTGCTTTCTTTTTCTCTTTCTTGCTTTCTTTCTTCTTTTTCTCTCTCTTTCTCTCTCTCCCTCCATCTCTCTTTCTCTCTTTCTCTCCCTTTCTCTCTCTCTTTCTTTCCACTCCCTCCCTTTCTCTTTCTCTGTCTCTCTCTTTCTCTCTCCCCCTTTCTCTTTCTCTCTCTCCCTCTCTTTCTTCCTCTTTCTCTCTCTCCCCTTTCTTTCTTGCTTTCTTGCTTTCTTGCTTTCTTTTTCTCTTTCTTGCTTTCTTTCTTCTTTTTCTCTTTCTCTCTCTCCCTCCCTCTCTCTTTCTCTCTTTCTCTCCCTTTCTCTCTCTCTTTCTCTCCACTCCCTCCCTTTCTCTTTCTCTGTCTCTCTCTTTCTCTCTCCCCCTTTCTCTTTCTCTCTCTCCCTCTTTCTTCCTCTTTCTCTCTCTCCCCTTTCTTTCTTTCTTTCTTTCTTTCTTTCTTTCTTTTTCTTCCTTCCTTCCTTCCTTCCTTCCTTCCTTCCTTCCTTCCTTCCTTCCTTCCTTCCTTCCTTCCTTCCTTTTGCCTTTTTTTGTTCAATCCCCCCCCCAAAAAACCCCAAATTCAACTCTTTCCAAATTCAACCCCTTCCATATAATTAGGAAGTCGATTCCTCGTGTGCCTTAACAATTTCCCCGTTTGACACGTTACCACATACAAATCATTAGGAGGCGTCACTTGCAGCCCTGGAAAACCCCAGGTTTTCTATATAGTTAACCACCTTTCCGGCTCCCGAGATTATTTTCGTTTAGCATTCCTGACGCTTTCCCAACCTATGTCTTCCGAACCATAAGGACTAGAAACATGCTGAGGGTTTTTTTGTTTTGTTTTTTAATTTAAAAAAAAAAAGCTGCCCAGGATTTTCCCCCCGGTTTGGGTTTCTCTTATTCTTTTTTTTTTTTTTCCTTTCCTTTGTTCCCAGCAGTCAAGGAATCCTTACCGGCTTATCTCCCTGAGGGATTCTGTCAACTAAAGTCTTAACCTGAAATTGCGTGGATTTATCTTTTTCCCGTCCCTGACTAAATGGTCCATGCTGCCTGTACCATTTATAGCCACCTACCACCGGAATAGAAGCAAGAGCTTTAACCAAATAATCTATCTATCTATATGTATCTATCTCTCCTGCAATTGCTGCGATTTTGACACCTACAAATTGATTTATCCTTCTTTTGCTTTCTTTCGTCACCCAGGGTTTCTGCTAGCGACAGCCGATGCGTTTTCTGGAACAATGGTTATTCTACAGCAGGTAAGATGGATTTTACCTTGCGGTTTGTGATCCAGGTTAATAATGTGAGAAGGTAGCTCTTTCTCACCGGTTGGATGGGCGTTGTACATGCCTCTGTGTGTGTCTGTGTGAACCGTCTAAACCGCCTGGGGAGGAAGAGGGGGGGTTTGACTGAGGTCAAGCTATTTGGGACACGGCTCCCGTTTTCGGGAAAGAAAGAAAGGAAAAAAGGAAGGAGGGGGGGAAAGGGGTTTTTTGATGAAAATGTTTACATTTTGTTACCTTGCCCGGCTTAAAGAGGTACAATTGGAACACAGTTGCACAGATTAAACAGATTAGTCGAGCCAAAGAGGGGCGTTGTGAGTCTCTTTGCCGGTCAGTTGCGAGAGAAAAGCTGCAAAGGGGCCGATGTGAAATCGTGGGAATTGAACGGACTTGCCTTTTTTTTTTTTTAATTAAAGAAGTTTGATATTTTGTAATGATCCAAATATATATGTCTGTGTCTGTGTGTTCTGTGTGTATATGTATATGTATTACAATCTATTCTAAAAATACGGAGTTCGGGGTATATTTGTAAAGAGAGAAGCAGACATTCTGCGAACTCCGGAACTAAAATATTGAAAAATTTATTCTACTAAGAATAAACTGGCTGATGAAAGCTTAATAGGAATCTCTGCTTCTCTCTTTACATGTATATGTAGATGTAGATGTAAGATGTAGATGTAGATGTAGATATAGATGTAGATGTTATGTAGATGTAGATGATGTAGATGTAGATGTAGATGTAGATGTAGATGTAGATGTACAGTAATGGCCAAAATTGTGAAAACCTTTTGGGAAAAGTGTATTTTCTAAAACTAGCTAATAACACCAACTTTTTTGGAGGGAGGAGTACCATAAGAATTATATATCAATGGAAAGATAATTTAATCAAGAATGTCATGCAATAACTTCGATGAAGGATTTGCTATTAGAATAGCAGTTACAGTATAAAGAAGAAAAATGAAACACGTAGAAAAAACAAGATATACAAAAATTATCACTAATACTTCGTTAGGTCACCTTTAGCATGAATGATGGCCTTACAACGTCTTCCCATGGAGTGAACCAAGCCTTTGAGTTCTGCAGCTGTTCTCATGTGAAACCAAGATTGAATGATGGCTTCTATTAACTGGGTTTGATTGCTGGGTTGCTTCTGACTAACAAGTTTCTTTATTTGGCTCCCTAGATTTTCCATTGGGTGAAGGTCTGGGCTATTCCCAGGCCCATTCCAGCAGTGGAATAGGATTATCTTGAAACTCCAAAAGAAAAAGTGGTGTTATTAGCCATCAAACTTCAAAAAATACACTTTTCCCAAAGGTTTCCACAATTTTGGCCACTACTGTATATGTGTATATGTATATGTATATGTATATGTATATGTATATGTATATGTATATGTATATGTATTATGTATATGTATATGTATATTGTATATGTATATGTATATGTATATGTTATGTATATGTATATGTATATGTAATGTGTATATGTATATTATATGCATCAAATAGAGCATTTTGCTGCGTTCAAATTATGAGCAAATTGCAAAACTCTACATTAAGAGTGTTGTGAATTGCCTAGGTGCTGCCTGAGAATTAAATTTTGAGAGGGAAGGTATCACACGGGCAACATAGAGGAAAGTACCTGTTTGAGAAAATTAATTCTTAGAATATTTAACTTGATTGTTTGGAAATGCTGCTCTCTATTCAAAGAACGCTACTAAAGCAGTTGGCCAACGAGGCACGATATTGTATTTACCGCTATGCCTCATAGGAGGTTTATCCGTGATCATTTAATAATTCCAGTTTGCTGAAAAGGCAACAAAGGGAACTCGGCCGAGTAGAAAAGTTTCCATAAATTCTGAGTGTATGACACGACCTCTAAATTGATCAGCTGTTCCAATAGATCTAAAAATCTTCCGACTATATTTATAAATCTTGGTAAAGGAAGGATTCTGTTTATCGAGACACTTCGTATGATTTGGGAGGGTAGAGAATTTTGATGGCCTCCAGATGTTTTGGACACACACACACCCAAAATCACTGAGCCGGCCCTGCTGGAGAAATGAAGTTTGAAACTCCTGGGTGACACCCCCCTTCACACATTCAAAGTTAAACAGGATTCTTACTACCAATCCTGATCAGAAAAGAGGTTGACTTTGAGAATGGATAACTCTCTGCATCGACAGATATGGTTTGATAGTGTAGAAGGGAGGCACAGCAAAACGGCTTTTAAAATTGTTTTTCAGGAAGGATAAGATGCCAAAAAGGAGAACAGGAGGAAGGGGAAGAGGAAGGAGGAAGAGAAGAGGGAGGGGGCAAAGGGAGGAAAGGAAGGTGGAAAAGGAAAGGAGGAGGAAGAGGAGCAGATAAAGGGGAAGAAGAAGGAGAAGGAGGAAGGGAAAGAGAAGAAAGAAAAGGAGAGAAGGAGAAGGAAGGAAGGAAGGAGGGAAAAGAAAAAAGGAAAACGAGAAGGAGGAAGAAAAAAGGAAAGAGGAGAGAAGAAGGGGAAGGGAAGAAGGAAGTGGAAGGAAGAGGGGAAGAGAAAAAAGGAGAAGAAGGGGAAGAGAGAAAAGGAAAATGAGAAGGAGGAAGAAAAAAGGAAGGAGAAAGAGAAGAAGGGGAAGGGAAGAAGGAAGTGGAAGGAAGAGGGGAAGAGAAGAAGAAAAAATGAGAAAAGGGGAAGAAAAGAAAGAAAGGAGGAAAGGAGGGGGAAGAAGAAAGGGGAGGAGAAGGAGGAGGAAGAAGAAGGGAAGTGGAAGAAAAAAGGAGAAAGGCAGGCTGGAGAAGAGGAAAAAAAAGAGGGAGAAAGGAAGCTCCACATTTTGGCTTCGTTTAGGAAGGAGAAAGCTCCTTTTTCTGGATTCAGAACACCCAGAGAGGCTTTTGGCTTTTGGTTTCAAAGAAAAGCAGAAAGTTGTCGAGAAACTTTGTTTGGCAAGTTGGTTGTGGCATTCTTTTGATTCCGGGACGAAAGAAAGAAAGAAAGAGAAAGAAAGAAAGAAAGAAAGAAAGAAAGAAGAAGAAAGAAAGAAAGAAAGAATGAAAGAAAGAAAGAAAGAAGGAGAGAGAGAGAGGAAAGAAGGAAGGGGAGAAGAAGAAAGAATGAGAGAGAGAAGGAAAAAAAAGAAAGAAAAAAGAAAAAAGGAAAGGAGGAAGAAAAAGGAAGGAAGGGAAGAAAAAGAAAGAAAGAGAGAAAGAAAGAAAGAGGAAGGAAGGAAGGAGAAAGAAAGAAATGGGAGAAGAAGGAGAGAGAGAGAGGAAGGAAGGAAGGGGAGAAGAAGAAAGAATGAGAGAGAGAAGGAAAAAGAAAGAAAAAAGAAAAAAGGAAGGGAGGAAGAAAAAGGAAGGAAGGAAGAAAAAGAAAGAAGGAAAGAAAGAAGGAAGGAAGGAAAGAAAGAAAGAAAGAAAAAGAAAGAAAGAAAGAAAGAAAGAAAGAGAAAGAAGAAAGAAAGAAAGAAAGAAAGAAAGAAAGAAAGAAAAGAAAGAAAGAAAGAAAGAAAGAAAGAAGAAGATTCCACATGCAGGGAATTAGAAACGTGTGGTTAGATGCAGAAAAATATCTGTGTTTCTTTGGGCGTAATTTTAATTCCAAACCAGATTAAGGATTAGTTTGAAATCAGCAGGTTTGTGTGTGTGTGTGTGTGACTTAATGATTTCAACACACTGGTGGTTGCATTTCCCACAACCCACTTAACCTGAGCTGTGTCCAGCTGTCCACCAGATGGGAGCAGAGTCATCTAGGTGTTTGCAGCCCGGATGTGGTGGCCCTGCTAAATTTGTTCTGTGTGTCATTTGTGGTTTACTTCTTTGTGGATAGGCGAGTTGTGGGATTCCACCACACTGGATTAATATACGGAGCAATTCAGGAAGCAGGTTAAAACAGATCCTGGTTGTCAAAGGTGCCAATTTTGGATAAATAGACAACATGTCTAGTTAAAATATCTATATCTTTCAAAAAGGCAACTGGGTTTTGTTTTAATTTGAAGGCATTTCGCTTCTCACCCCAAGAAGCTTCTTCAGTTCTGACTAAATGACCATGAAGCTTCTTGAATGAGAAGCGAAACATCTTCAGGGAAAAAACGAAGGCCGTTCAGTCAGAACTGAAAAGCTTCTTATTTTATTTTTATTTATTTATTTTGTCGAGGACATATTAGATAATATATATATAAGTATAAGCCTGAATTGAATACATAAAATGAATATAATTAAAAGGAACATTGATGTGAAGTGAAATGTCTTTCAGGAAAAAAACGAAGGCCGTTCAGTCAGAACTGAAGAAGCTCCTTGAATGAGAAGCGAAACGTCTTCTGGGAAAAACGAAGGCCGTTCAGTCAGAACTGAAGAAGCTTCTTGAATGAGAAGCGAAACGTCTTCTGGGAAAAACGAAGGCCGTTCAGTCAGAACTGAAGGAAGCTCCTTGAATGAGAAGCGAAACGTCTTCAGGGAAAAACGAAGGCCGTTCAGTCAGAACTGATGAAGCTCCTTGAATGAGAAGCGAAACGACTTCAGGAAAAAAACGAAGGCCGTTCAGTCAGAACTGAAGAAGCTCCTTGAATGAGAAGCGAAACGACTTCAGGAAAAAAACGAAGGCCGTTCAGTCAGAACTGAGAAGAAGCTGTCTTGAATGAGAAGTCGAAACGTCTTCAGGAAAAACGAAGGCCGTTCAGTCAGAACTGAAGAAGCTCCTTGAATGAGAAGCGAAACGTCTTCTGGGAAAAATGAAGGCCGTTCAGTCAGAACTGAAGAAGCTCCTTGAATGAGAAGCGAAACGACTTCAGGAAAAAACGAAGGCCGTTCAGTCAGAACTGAAGAAGCTCCTTGAATGAGAAGCGAAACGACTTCAGGAAAAAACGAAGGCCGTTCAGTCAGAACTGAAGAAGCTCCTTGAATGAGAAGCTCCTTGAATGAGAACCTCCATTCCCACCCCACTCCTGGGGGAAGGATATTGCAAAATCCCCCATTCCACCCCACTCCAAGGGAAGGATACTGCAAAATCTCCATTCCCACCCCACTCCAAGGGAAGGATACTGCAAAATCCCCATTCCCTCCCCACTCCAGGGGGGAAGGATACATCAAAATCTCCATTCCCACCCCACTCCAAGGGAAGGATACTGCAAAACCTCCATTCCCACCCCACTCCAAGGGAAGGATACTGCAAAATCCCCATTCTGTCCCCACTCTAGGGGGACGGATATTGCAAAAGCTCCATTCGCACCCCACACTGGAGCCAGCCAGAGGTGGTATTTGCCAGTTCTCCAAACTGCTCAAAATTTTCTGCTACCGGTTCTCCAGAACCTGTTGGATTTCATCCCTGTTTGAGGGGCTGCCCCCTCAAGAAGAGGAGGGGGGTCAGTCTATTCTCCAAAGCCCCGGAAGGCAAAACAAGAAAGAATGGATGGAAACTTAATCAAGGAGAGAAGCAACCTGGGATTAAGGAGAAAATGATTGACAGGGAAGGCAATCAGCGGAACAACTGGCCACCAGAAGTTGTGGGTCATGCGACACTGGAGGTTTTCAAGAAGGAGACTGGACAACCAATTGTCTGAAATGGTGAAGGATCCCCTGCTTGGCCAGTGGGGGGTCAGGCGAGAAGACCTCCAAGGTCTTTTGATCTCCAACTTTTGATATTCTTTGTTGGACTTCTCATTCAGGACCTTCGGTCATGAGCCTCATGGACCAATTTTTCAGCAAGCTTCCTGTCTCATGTGGCATTAACAAGGGTGATGAGACCCCCCTCTTCCCCCTTTCAGCTGAAAAACCTATTGCATATAGATTAAAATGCGGTCCGTTAGCCTGCTCGGGATGGACCCATTTAGCATCTTAATGGCTCCCGCTGTTCAAAATCCCTGCCCTCAAATGAAGGAAGGAAGTCATGCGTGCCTTTTCCAGAGGTTGGGATTGGATAATGAGCAGGGGGGGAGGACAAACATGGAGTTCCAGGTTAGAAACATCTGGAAATCTATCTCAGCATCTACTTCTGTCCTACTATCACAGCACCACTGAGAGTGTCCTGACATACGGCATTCTTGCATGGTATGGGAGCAGCTCTGTAGCGGACAAAAAAGCTCTACAGAGAATCATTAAAACTGCCCAGAATATCATCGGACTCCAGCAACCAGCCTGGACCACATCTTCGAATCTTGCTGTTTTGAGAAAATTGCATAACATTCTCCGAGACTCTTCCCATCCTGCTTACAATCTTTTCAGACTGTTGCCTTATGGCAGAAGATACAGAAGATTAAAACTCGGGCCGCACGTCTTCCTGAATAGTTTTTATCCCAGAGCTGTAATTGCACTCAACCATGAACTAAAGGGCCACCATCAGTGAGCTGTTGGGCAGCATTACTCGATCTGTTGTGTGGATGTTTGGATGGCTTAAGGGGTGTGGGAATTGCGCTGGGTGGGAGTGTGTTTGGGGATTGTTATGTGTGTTGGCCTGGTCTTTGGGTGTTAAGTGAATTTCGTTGTATGGGTATACTGTGTATACATGTACAATGACAATAAAGTATTTATTTATTTATTTATTTATTTATTTATTTATTTATTTATTTATTTATTTATTTATTTAAACATGCAAATCCATTGGTGGTGTTTTTCACACTGGCCGGCACCGTCAAATGAAGCTCCAGCTTTGGGTGAAACTCGATTCGGCTTATTTCCCCGGAGATTAAGGACATTGGAGGTTTCAAAGGAGAGATTGGACTAAACCGTTTGTCGGAAACGGTTGTAGGCAGGTTCGGTGGGATTCAGCCGGTTCGGTGGTAATTTTAAAATGCTAATTTTACATCTGGTTCGCTGAACTGGGTAGTTCCAAGGACTGGCTGGTCCCTGGCTACCTCGCCCCCGCTCCTCCCAGTAGTCTCAATGTGGCCTGTTGTAGATGCCAGATAAGTGTAGAGCCTGAGTGGAGGCTCTGGGAGGGCAAAAAATGGGCCTCTCAGAAGTTTCGGAAGTCCAGAAACAGGCCCGTTTCCGGCCTCCGGAAGGGCTTCCAGAGCCCAGGGAAGGCCTTTTTCGTCCTCGAAGAAAGCCTCCTGAGCTTGGGGAGGGCGAAAATGCACCACCCCTCTCCCGTGGTGCAGGAGGCTGAGTAGGTCACACCCACCATGGCCACACCCACCCAGCAAGCGGGCAGAGAACCGGTTGCTAAAATTTGTGAATCCCACCCTGGGTTTTAGGGCAGTTGTGCACAGGTCTATTATGGTGTATCAACCCAGGAGCAAGTACAGCCAACAGTGGTGTGTATCAAATAGTGGTTTTTATCTACAATAGGAATATAGGAATTCTATACATACAAGTGCTACAAGCAGTATCTAAACAAACAGCAATTACAGCAGGGAAGAAACTCGAAGGATTAACAAGCACTCTAGCAGAGCTTCTTATTAAACAGGCTCTTAAAGGGATAACAGCCAAAGACCCTGCTGACTCATCCCCCATCATTGCATCAGCTGGTCAGCTCTTAAATTAAATTATCACCTTGACAACAGTGTTTCTCAAGCTTGGCAACTTTAAAATGTGGGGATTTCAACTCTCAGAATTGGTACTCATTGTTTGTTTGGTACTCAACGCATAAGCTAGGATGTTTTGATGCTAGCTGCCTTGTGACTCGTGACATTATTCCTAATGGGAAATATATGGTTTGGTACTCATCGTTTCTGGTACAGAAAGTCCTCGACGTACGACCATCTTGAATCCGAAATTTATCTTGCTAAGTGAGAAATTTGTTCAGTGAGTTTTGTCCCATTTTACGACTTTTCTTGCCACTTTGTTAAGTGACTCACTGCACTTGTGAAGTTAGTAACACGGTTCTTAAGTCAGAACAGAACTGGAAAAGCTTCTTGTTTCAAACTAATCCTTAACCTGGTTTGGAGTTAAATTTACACCTAAAGAAACAC
>JAWJVD010000218.1:0-92623 GCA_038048745.1 Coluber constrictor foxii
GGCAGGGGTGAAATGCTCCTGGTTCAGATCGGATCACCCGATCCGGTAGTGATGGCAGCGGGAGGTTCGGAGAATCGGTTGCAAAAATCCCTGCATCCCCCCCACCCCACAATCCCAGCTGAGCCGCACGACCATCGGAGGCTTTTAAAAGCATTTTTTTCCTACAACCTCTTTGGCTGAAAAAATGCTTTTAAAGTAAAAAAAAAAAAAACAAACAGCCTCTGACGATCGTGCGGCTCAGCTGGGATCGTCAGAGGCTTTTATAAGTATTTCTTCCTGCAACCTCTTCGGCTGAAGAGGTTGTAGAAAAAATGCTTTTAAAAGTAAAAAAAAAAAATGGCCACGCCCACCGGGTCACATTACCAAGCCACGCCCACAGAACCCATAGTACCAAATTTTACATTTTACACTGCTCCCCGGGGTGGGGAAACCATTCATAAGTATTGTCACCTGCTCAGGAGGCACAGAAAGGAGTGGGGAGTGGGAAAATCTGCCCCCTCCCAAGATTTAAGTACCGATTCCTCTGACGGTCAAATCAACCTCTTCATTTTGTTTTCCTAGCCACAATACGGACAGGGGTGGAATCAAAAAGCAAGAGCCAAAACCCAGTAATAAAGACTCACTGCAGTATTTATTTATTTATTTAATTAGATTTATATGCCGCCCTTCTCCGGAGACTCAGGGCGGCTTACAATGCATGAAGCAATCGCCTTCCTACTTTTGTATATTTTTTATGCAAAGTCAGCTTATTGCCCCCACAAACTGGGTCCTCAATTGACCTGCCTTAGAAAGGATGGAAGGCTGAGTCAACCTTGAGCCTCAAACCTTGCAATAATTGCAGACAGCTGGATCTTAATAATAGGCTGTTAGCCTGTTGAGCTATCTGAGGCTCTTTTTCATTTAACCAGTGCACGCTGGAGAATTCCCTCCAGAAAATCAAGGGAGGGTCCCTCCAGAAAATATATATATATATATGATGCACTCATATACATTTTGGCAAAAGAGGAGAAAATGATAGTCCTTCATATGCATAGATAACCGCTGGCGTAAGCATGAATCCACAGCCTCTTGGGGTGGTGGGGTGGGGATGTCTCCCTTGAAGGAAACGACCGAGGGTCCTTGTCTGGAAAAGGAAAGATGGATCCAACGGCTGCTTCTTCTCTCTCAGGTGTCTTAAGCAAGAACAAGGTTCCACTTCCGAGCATCATGAACGCCACAAGCACCACAGATGAACCCGCACTCAGTTTTGATGAGGTAAGCAGATGGAACCTCGCATGTTTTCACAGGTGGTCCTTGCCTTATAACAGTTCATTTTAGTAACCGTTCAAAGTTACGATGGCACGGGGAAAAAGTGGCTTATGACCGGGTTTTTTTTCACTCTTAGGACCATTGCAGCAACCCCTGGGGTCACATGAAAATTCAAACACTTGGTAACCGACTCATATTTATGACGGTGTTCTGTCCCTGTCTCACACACACACAGAGACAGCCGGGGGTTAAATAAACTGGCAGACAACCAATTCTTCCGATAAGACGCTTGGCAGCCACCCAGTAGCTGCTTGCCAAGAACTTTTATCAATGAGCAAATTACCCACAATAAAGAATAGTCCAGTTTGTAAGAATAAAACCAAGGCGGATATTGCTGTTTCCAGAGATGCAATGTGACTCAATAGGAGTTAGTTTTGTCCGTCACAGAATCTGAATGGCTACCTCACCCCCTTTTATACCCTGTGAGGTGTGGTCCAGTGACTCAGCCTAATCTCTGGCATGCCTTTTCTTCTGTTGCGCGCGCTTGTCCCCTGTGACGCTGCCAAGGATCCAGCCAAGACTCATTACCCTCATCACTGTCCACCTATGGCTGCGTGGACGTGCTTGGCTCTGGGCCTATCTCTTGCCCTTCGGTGTCCTCCGGAGGCATTGCCAGAGAGGAGGGTCCTGGAGAGGGAGGCCTTGCCAACTCCTCCCCCTCACTCTCAGAGACTGCCTCTGCCGATGACACAGGCTCAGGTAACGGAGCCACAACAGACGGTTGCCGTGTCCTGGAATCACGCAATCCCCTTTTGCGATTTTCTGACAAGCAAAACAGGGAATACAGATTCACTTAATAAGCAGGCCACTCGCTTAACAACTGCACTGGTTCCCTTAACAATGGTGGCAAGAAAAATCGTACAATAGGGCAAAACTCACTTAACAATGGTCTCACTTGTTGGGCTCAATTGTAACTGTAAGTCAAGCACGACTTGTTTTTGGCTTGAATATACTTGAAGACTACTTGTGTCAGACCTGCCCCAGTTCGATCCCTTGGGAAAGAAAGACCCTCGACTCCATTTGGTTGAAATGACAGGTTCTTTTACTAAAAAATGTGGATTGCAGTAGAGTTAGACTAGAACTAAATTCCCCAAGCTGAAAAGATACGGAAAGTTTCCCCACATCCCAGCTCTCCCACCCCCCATGACCAGCCCATCTTCAGCCAATAAGAGTCTGCCTAGGTGTTTTGAGAATGCTGAGATGTTTAGGGTAATCCACATTCTTTCTCAGGTTGCATGGCCTTGGGAAGAAACCGGTCTTCGTCAAGCTGTCATTCCCCCCCTCCCCTCCCCAATTCCCCATCACGTACCCAGGCAGGACCATTTGCTCCCCCCTTGTCCCCATCCCCCTTTCTAGCCTTTGATGGCAGGATGCCAGCAAGGTGCCAAGCCAAAGGTGGCAGACCTGACAGCTTGCGGCTCAGATGGTGCAATCCCATTGCTTTCCCAACCCCAAACCATAAAGCAGGGGTCAAGGGCGGGGAGATTCCCCAAATGTAGCCACACCATGCAATGATATCTGTGTCCCTTTTCCACTGAGGCTTTTCAGCTATCCTGCCCTCCCCCACAGACAGCCCAACAGGGATGTTAATAGAATAGAATAGAATAGAATAGAATAGAATAGAATAGAATAGAATAGAATAGAATAGAATAGAATAGAATAGAATAGAATAGAATAGAATAGAATAGAATAGAATAGATAGAAAAATATGGAATGGAATGGAATGGAATGGAATGGAATGGAATGGAATAGAATAGAATAGAATAGAATAGAATAGAATAGAATAGAATAGAATAGAATAGAATAGAATAGAATAGAATAGAAAATATGGAATGGAATGGAATGGAATGGAATGGAATGGAATAGAATAGAATAGAATAGAATAGAATAGAATAGAATAGAATAGAATAGAATAGAATGGAATGGAATGGAATGGAATGGAAATGAATGGAATGGAATGGAATGGAAATTAATTAGAATTAGAATTAGAATTAGAATTAGAATTAGAATAAAGAATAGAATAGAACAGGAATAGAATGGAATGGAATGGAAATTAATAGAATAAGAATATAGAAATAATAGAATAGAATAGAATAAGAATAGAATTAGAATAGAATAGAATTTTTTTATTGGGCCAAGTGTGATTGGACACACAAGGAATTTGTCTTGGTGCATAAGCTCTCAGTGTGCCATAAAAGAAAAGAATACGTTCATCAAGAATCATAAGGTATAACACTTAATGATCGGCATAGGGAACAAATAAGCAATCAAATCATATTAGGAAACAGTCAGTATAAATCGTAAGGATACCCAGCAACAAGGTTACAGTCCATACAGTCATAAGTGGGAGGAGATGAATGATAAGAACGATGAGAAGATTAATAGTAATGCAGACTTAATAACTAGTTTGACAGTGTTGAGGGAATTATTTGTTTAGCAGAGTGATGGCGTTTGGGAAAGAACTGTTCTTGTGCCTAGTAGTTCTGGTGTGCAGTGCTCTATAGCGTCGTTTTTTGTTTGGTTTTTAATTTTTTAATTTTATACACAACACACATTTAATACATCAGTCCTTCCTTCCATGAGACACCTCGTGTTTTCTCCATGACTTCGTCTTTTTGTTGTTTCTTCTGTCTTCATTTTCACCAAATCTATTATAACATTTCTCCAAAAGTACAATATTCTAATTATACCATTTTCTTACATAACTATTAATTCGCTTATCTATATCTCTTTTCTAACCCATGGTAAAATTGATCCCATATCTTAAACTATTCCAAATCCTCTCTTTCTTTAATCATTAAAGTTAATCTATTCATTTCTACACAGACTATGATTTTTAAAAATTACTTCTCCTTCCAAAGGTATTTTCTCTGCTTTCCAATTTTGGTGCAAAAACAATCTTTGCAGCTGTTATTACATGTATAATCAAATAAATATTTTCTTTACTAATTTTCTCTGGTAGGAGAACAGCTCCGGGTTTAAATCAACATGTTTTTGTATCATTTCTTCCAACCATGTCTTTATTTTAATTCCAAATAGTTTTTTTACTTCTGGGCATGTCCGCCACATTTGATCATAAGATCTTGGTAGCTGGTGACATTTCCAACATTTATTATTTATTATTTTTTTATTAATCATATTTCTATGCCGACCACTCTCTGAGGACTCTGGGCGGCTTACAACAATCGATAGTATACTAAATAGCATATTGCCCCCAACAATCTGGGTTCTCATTTTATCCACCTCGGAAGGATGGAAGGCTGAGTCAACCTTGAGCCTGGTGAGATTTGATCCGCTGACCTGCTGAACTAGCAGTCAGCTGAAGTAGCTGCAGTACAGCACTCTAACCACTGCGCCACCTTGGCTCAATGTAGCTGATTTATCTTGAAACATTTTTGTCAGTTTCTCAGAGGGCATCTGTAAAACATTTTATATTGGTTTTCTTTACATGCAGTGGACCTTGTTAGTTTGTAATTCCTTTCCCGTAACTGTCTAAATCAATGGAGCATCCAAAATTCTTTAGCATTGTTTTGAGGGTAGGAGTATCGATGCCTCCTTAGTCCATCCATTTAAAGTCTGGTGATCTCCTAGTCCAGCCCCCTGCTTAAGCAGGAGACCCTATATACCCGTGATGGCGAATCTATGGCACACGTGCCACGGGGAGCCATATTGGTGGGCATTGCCCTAGCTCAGCTGCAGCACATATGAGCGTGCAGGCCAACTGATCTTTGGACCTTCCGGGCACACTGGAAGTTGACAAATGGGCCGTTTCCAGCCTCCAGAGGGCCTCTAGCAGGATAGGGAAGGCCGTTTTCACTCCTAGAAAGCATCTGGAGCCTGGGTGAGGACGAGAAATGGGCCCTACCCGGCCCATCGAGCCGTCACGTGCCAAAAACAGGAGGAGCACGGGGGGGGGGAAGGGGTTGAGTGTGCATGCACAGGACGGGTGGGCGATGGGGTGCATTGAATTGTGGGTGTGTGGGCACGCATGGGTGCGACAACCTCCTCCCCGCGCTCCCCTCCCGTTTTTGGCACGTGATGGCAAAAAGGGTTAACCATCACTGGTATAATACTGTTAAGGATATTGTTGTTGTTGTAACAACTAGCAGAGTAAAGTGCACAGAGAAACGTTGCTGAGAGCAATGAGATAGGAGATACATACAAACTGGTGTTATCAAAGTTTTCTTTATAATGGGAAATAAACAATCTCGTAGTCTTCTAAACAGTCCAAGTCTTTACCGGTTAACTCCAAACAAACTCTTACCAAACAAACAGTAGTTGGTTCACAAACCCCGGATGGTAGCAGATCCACCCACACACGCACGTGATGATAGCAGCTTATCATCCACTGAATACCTTACAGTACCTTTCTTAAATACATTGTTAAATTACAAGTAATTATAGCATGACTCAGCATTACAGCATGATGCAGCATTAAAACTTACAGTCACAGAACACATATATTGCCTGGACAACTGTTAGGGCCCAAATCATATCCTAACATATACCATTTCAGAAAAATTGTTATCCGCTCTCTTTTTAAAATTCTTCAGTGCTGGAGTACCCACAATTTCTGGAGGCAAGCCCTCCCCCCCACCCCCAAACACTGGGTTGTGTTAAGGGCCAACGTTGAGTAAGTCTGCCGTTTTTTCCAAATGATGCTCACGAAAATCTTCTACTGTTTGCAGGAACTTTTCAGACTTGTTGATATTACAGACCAACATTCAGCCTTATACTTCAACTGAGATGGCACAGGAAGTGAAGAAAACAGTGCAACAAAATCAAGTTATAAAAAGGGGAAGGCGTGGAGGTCTCTCCAATCAACCCGTCCCGTCTGCCCACGTTGCTCTTTCAGCGGTTGAATCGATGCCTTGGGAATGAAACTGACCGAATTTATGCCCCAACTGAGAAGATAAAGGCAGCCCTCCTTGTTAATGTCTCTTCATAATTCACATTTTTTCGGGGGAAACTACTTGAGGTGTGACTAATTGGGAAGCAGATCTCAAATTGACAACAATCAGTTAATACCTTTAAAAAAAAAACACCTTGATTTGTTTCTTCAGGAACCTGGATGGTTGAGGGACTCTCTTTCCTTCCCTGCCCTGCTGAAACTTCTACTCTGCTGTGTCGTACTCTCAATAGTAGCAGCTCACTAGGGGATTAGGGTGACTCTGTCTATGTTTATCAAATAAAATATCCCAATTTCTTCTTCTGCATTTCTTGGTTTGCTTTGGACTTGCATCTCTTGAGGTTCATCAGGACATTATGGGGCTTTAGGTGGGACTCTTGTCCACGGCGCCAGGATGTGGATGGAGAATAGATGATGGACTGAAACTACCCTGCCCTCCCCTCTCCTCTTCCCTTCTGATCCCCTCCTCCTTTCTCCTCTTTTCCCCTCCTCCTCCCTCCCTCTCCCCCCTTCCCCTCCTCTCTCCTCTTTGCCCCTCCTCCCCTCCCTTTCCCTTTCCCTTCCCTTCTCTCCTCTCCTCTCCTTCTTTCCCCTCTTCCTCCTCCTCTCCCTCCACTCCCCTTCCTTTCCCTTCTGCTCCTCCCCTCCTTCTCCTCTTTTTTCCCTCCTCCTCCCTTCCCTCTCCCCCCTTCCCTCCTCTCTCCTCCTTTCTCCTCTTTGCCCTTTCTCCTACCCTGCCCTCCCTTCTCCTTTTCCCTTCTGATCCTCTCCTCCTTTCTCCTCTTTTCCCCTCCTCCTCCCCTCCCTCTCCCCCCTTCCCCCTCCTCTCTCCTCTTTGCCCCTCCTCCCTCTTCCCTTTCCCTTTCCCTTCCCTCTCTCCTCTCCTTCTTTCCCCCTCTTCCTCCTCCCCCCTCCCCTCCTCCCTTTCCTTCTGCTCCTCCCCTCCTTCTCTTCTTTTCCCCTCCTCCTCCCCTCCCTCTCCTCTCCCTTCCCTTCTGCTCCTCTCCTCCATTTTCCTCTTTTCCCTTTCTTCTCCCTTCCCTCTCCCCCCTTTCCCCTCCTCTCTCCTCCTTTCTCCTCTTTGCCCTTTCTCCTACCCTGCCCTCCCTTCGTCCTCTTCCCTTCTGATCCTCGTCCTCCTTTCTCCTCTTTTTCCCCTCCTCCTCGCCCTCCCTCTCCCCGCTTCCCCTCTTCTCTCCGCTTTGCCCCTCCCCCTCCCTTCTCTTTCCCTTCCCCTCCTCGTCCTTCTTTTCCCCCTCTTCCTCCTAACCCTCCCTCCCCTCCCCTCCCTTTCCCTTCTGCTCCTTCCCTCCTTCTCCTTTTCACCCTCCTCCCTACCCTTCCCCCTCTCTCCTTCTCCTCTTCCCTTCTGATCCCCTCCTCCTTTCTCCTCTTTTCCTCTCCTCCCTCCCCTCCCCTCTCCCCCTTCCCCTCCTCTCTCCTCTTTGCCCCTCCTCCCTCCCTTTTCCCTTTCCCTTTCCTTCCTCTCCTCTCCTTCTTCCCCTTCCTCCTCCCCCCTCCCTCCCCTCCCCTCGCCTTTCACTTCTGCTCCTCCCCTCCTTCTCCTTTCCCCTCCTCCTCCCCTCCTCCCCTCCCTCTCTCCTTCTCCTCTTCTGATCCCCTCCTCCTTTCTCCTCTTTTCCCCTCCTCCTCCCCTCCCTCTCCCCTTCCCCTCCTCTCTCCTCTTTGCCCCTCCTCCCCCTCCTTTTCCCTATCCCTTCCCTTCCTCTCCTCTCCTTCTTTCCCCTCTTCATCCTCCCCCCTCCCTCCCTCCCCTGCCTTTCCCTTCTGCTCCTCCCCTCCTTCTCCTCTTTTCCCATCCTCCTACCCTCCCTCTCCCCGCTTCCCCTCCTCTCTCCTCTTTGCCCCTCTCCCCTCCCTTCCCCTTCCCTTCCCTTCCTCTCCTCTCCTCCCCTCTCCTTCTTTCTCCTCCTCCTCCTCCCCTCTTCCTCCCCTGGTCCAGCTGCCCCCTTGCTTTGCCAGGTCTCACCCTCTGCAGAAGATCTTTTTCAGAGCCGGTTTTGTTGACCTGGTCTTCCTTCTGGTTACGTGAACTTGGCTCAAAGCTGATCCCAGATCCTGATAACACGATACAGCACTGTGTTCACTGTCCCTATTGTGTATCAGAATACACACAATATTCTCTTGTTATTCTGCTGTTTGCGCACTTACTCCCCCTGGCACCCACACCAGCCCAGCTTGTGTTGTGTGGCAGGTTGCCTTACGCAGCAGGGACCAAGGCCACGTGGAGAAGAAGGCCCTGGTCAGCTGAGCACCCCCTGGAAGCTTCGGTGGGTTGTCTGCAGGGGGACAGAAGGGGCCTTCCCCATCAGAGACCAGACCACCCACCCAGGCTGCTTTCAGTGCTGAGAGCAGACCCCCTCCTCCCCCTGATCTGTGCCAACTCAGGTCAAAGAACCTGCTGGTGAGAAAATGCAAACAGGTTCTCTCCCATGTCTCGGAGTCAGACAACGCAGCAGATTTAGGAGAACCTTCCCCTTTCCTCTGGTGGTCTCCATGTCAGCTTCATTTCTCTCTTTATTAAAAAAAAGACTGATTTTATTAGGTTCCTATAAAAGATAAAATGCAAAGTAACAAAAAGGAGAAAAGATTAAAATGGCAGGAAGAGGATGGGAGGGAGGGAGGGAGGGAGGAAGGAAGAAAGGAAGGAAAGAAAAAGGAAGAAAGAAGAGAGGAAGAAGGGAAGGAAAGAAAGAGGGATGTTGGAAAGAAGGAAGAAAGAGGAAGTAAAGAGGGAAAGAGGGACAGGTAAGAGGGACGAAGGAAATGGAATGGAACGGAACAGAACGGAACAGAACAGAACACAATAGAAGAGAATTCTTTATTGGCCAAGTGTGATTGGACACACAAGGAATTGGTCTTTGGTGCATACGCTCTCAGTGTACATAAAAGAAAAGATACATAAAAGAAAAAGGAGGGAGGGAAGGAGGAAGGGATAGAGGGTGGAAGGAAGGAAAAAAGGAGAAGGGGCAGGGAGGGAGGAAAGGAAGGAAGGGAGGGAGGGAGGGAGGAAAAGAGGAAGAGGGAGGGAAGGAGGAAGGGATAAAGGAAGGAAGGAAAGAAGGTAGCAAGAAAGGAAGAAAACGAAGAGCGGAAGGAAGGGTGGGTGGGTGGGTGGGAGGCAGGGAGGGAGGGTCAGTCTCTGGCATAATCTTGGGATCCATTCTCTGGAACCAAAGTGATCTCCTGCTCAGCACCGTCAACCTAAACCTTGCTGATGGTGCACTTAATGCCCTTATTGACGTAAGAGCTTGATTGTTCCTTTCCTTTAAAAAAAAGAAGAATTTTCTTCAGCTCTGCCAGCCATTGTTTGCAAGAAATCAGCCACTGACCTCCTCTTACGAAAGAAATGCAGTAGACTCACCTCCACGCTGGAGAGAACATTTCCCTGCATTTAACTCTCCCCACTTCAAAAAATCCCTCTAGAATTTAAATGTCAGGATTTTGAAAAGTCTGCCTGGAAAAGGGGTCTCCAACTTTGGAAACTTTAAGACTTGTGGACTTCAACTCCCAGCTGGGTGACTTTGGGCCAATCACAGGAGACAATGAGTTCTAGTCTCGCCTTAAATATGAAAGCCATCTGGGTAACTTTGGGCTAATCACCAGGAGACGGTGAGTTCTAGCCTCGCCTTAAATATGAAAGCCATCTGGGTAAGTTTGGCCAATCACCAGGAGATGGTGAGTTCTAGTCCTGTTTTAGGTATGAAAACCAGCTAGGTGACTTGGGTCCAATCACCAGAAGACAGCAAGTTCTAGTCCTTCTTTGGGCATCAAAGCCAACTGGGTGACTTTGTACCAATCACCTGGAGACGGAGAGTTCTAGTCCTGTTTTAGGCATGAAAGTTGACCACAGCCTACTTCTTGATAAGATAGAAAAAATGTGGGCTCGATAGCATCACCCATTAGGGGGATTTGCAATTAGTTGACCAACTGTAATCAACTGTGTAGTCCATAATGGAACTTCATCTATATGGAGGTACCCCAAGTGAGAACAATTAACTAGGGAAACACCTGCCCTCCAGAAGTTGTGGGTGCTTCATCACTGGACGTTTTTCAGAAGAGATTAGACAACCATCTATCAGAAATGCTTTAGAGCCTCCTGTTTGTACGGAGGTTTTTTTTTTTAAAAAAAATTGATTTATATGCCACCCTTACCGGGGACTCAGGGCGGTTTACAATGCGTTAAGCAATAGCCTTCATACTTTTGTATATTTTATACAAAGTCAGCTTATTGCCCCCACAAACTAGGTCCTCAATTTACCCACCTTAGAAAGGATGGAAGGCTGAGTCAACCTTGAGCCTGGGAGATTCGAACTTACTAATTGCAGACAGCTGGAGTTAAATTACAATGCATTAGTCTGCTGAGCTATCCAGGTTGGACTAGAAGACCTCCAAGGTCCCTTCCAACTCTGTTATTCTGTTATTTTGAACCATGGAGGGAAATGGATAGTCTAGTGAAAAGAAGGATTTGGGGTGACATGATAGTAGTGTTCCAACATTTGAGGGTGTGTGTGTGTGTCAACTTATTGTCCAAAGCACCAGGAGGCAAGACAAGAAACAATGGGTGGAAACTGAACAAGGAGAGAAGCAACCTGAAATTGTGGAGGAACTTCCTAACAGATAGAACAATTAATCAGTGGAACTCCTTGCCTCCAGAAGTTGTGGGTGTCCCAACACTGGAAGGTTTTAAGAAGAAATTGGACAGCCACTTGTCTGAAAAGATATAGGGCTATGATGGCGAACCTGTTCTGTCCTCGCCACACAAACACACACACACTCAGACAGTCGGGGGTTAAATAACCTGGCAGGCAATAAATTAGTCTGATAAGATGTTTGACAGCAAACCCAGCAGCTGCTTGCCAAGACCTTTATCAACTTAGACGAAAATACACACCACAATTGTCCAGAAATAAAGCTGAAGCCGAAATGCAGGAATAAATCTGAAGACTCCAAGGGATTTATTAGTTTTGTCCGTCACAGAGTTGAAGGCTTAACTCACCCCTTTTTATAGCCTGTGGGGTGTGGTCCTGTGAGTCAGCTAATCACGGGCATGCCTTTTCTTCTGTTGCTCATGCCTGTCTCTGCGACACTGGCGAGGGTCCAGCCAAAACTCATTACCCTCATCACTGTCCACCTGTGGCTGCGGGGACGTGCTTGGCTCTGGGCCTATCTCTTGCTCTTCGGTGTCCTCCAGAGGCATTGCCAGAGAGGAGGGTCCTGGAGAAGGAGGCCTTGCCAACTCCTCTCCCTCACTCTCAGAGTCCTCTCCTGCTGATGACACAGGCTCAGGCAACGGAGCCACAACAAACCTATGGCATGTGTGTGCCATGGGTTGCACACGGACCCATATCGGTGGGCATGCGAGCTCAGCTCTGATGCGCATGTGTGTGTTGGCTAGCTGATTTTCAGGCCTTCTGGGCCCACCAGAAGTGGGGAAACGGGCTGTTTCCTGCTTTCAGAGGGCCTCCAGGGGGGTGGGTGTCCAGTATTTGCAAGCCATTGGCACATGTGTCCTACAGACACTAGAAGAGGCAGAAAGTGCCTCCACCCCTGTGTGGAAAGGAGGGGCTTACCCTGAGTATAAAACCCCCTCTAACCTTTCCACCATGCTCTCTCTTTTGATCTTTGATCAGGGTAGCCACACACGCTGTGTGCGCCCTATCCTATAATGAATACGAAGACAACCTTGTGTATATAGTTAACATGTTGTGTTATTTGAATAAATACATTTAAGACATTTATTCAAGCATCTGTCTTTGGACTCTTCCATGCTCCTGGGTGATTCTACGATCCCAAATTCCACCAAGAATGGTAGCAGAGGGAATGGTAGTGTTATAGAAATTAAGACTCACAAGACTTCTGTGGGTGATGAGAGAGGTTTATTGCGCAGATTCGGTGCAACACAAGAAGCGAAAACACTGAATCCCGAAAGATTGTGATGCAGTAACTTAAATACATACTTTTAACGTCTTATGATTGGTTACATTTCTGACAGCCCATCGCAACAAACCCACCCACCCCCCATTTCCTTTGCTACTAATTCCTAGAAGCGTACTAACGTGTATTCCCTCTTTAAGAGGAACACAGGTGTTCTTGCAAACCTTATCTAAAGTTCCTGCCATTAGATCTGTGGTTGCCTTTTTTGCTTGGCTAAGTGTGATCTTTTACTCCTGATAATGTTTCCTGAGCTTGACGGCTGAGAAAGGTTAGTTATTTCTGTGGTTTTAGCTTTTGAACCCAATACTAAAAAAAGGGGCACTTCAGAGATCATCTAGACTGACCCCGTTTTATATCATTTTTTAAAAAATATCCAATTTCATTCTATTTTACTAGCACAACTCCACTCCAGGAGCTGTTGAAAAGGCAAGATGCCCTCCAAAAATAACCTGTGAGAGAAGCTCCCCTGTTGTGAGCAGAGGCCTTCAACGGAGGAGAGCTTCACAGGAGCCCCAGTCTGGAGCCTGGGGAGGGTGAAAAACAGGCCACCGGGCCCACCATGTCATTGTGTGCCAAAAGTCGGGGGAGCACAGGTATGTCATGCCTGCATACACCCGGGGGGGGGCATAGAATTATGGGTGTGGGCATGCATGCGGGCGACCCCCCCACCGCGCTTCCCCTGATTTTGTCACACAATGACAAAAAGGTGAGCCATCCCTGGTATAGGGTCCCCCTATACCAGGGATGAGCAGGGGGTTGGCAAGGTCCCTTGCAGCTCCGTTATTCTGTAGCAGCTGCCTCCCACACTTTGGCAGAAGGAAGCAGCTGCTTTAAAGACTCCCTATGCACAGTCACTCAGGCGCTCGTCACTTCTCGCCTGGACTACTGCAATGCTCTCTACATGGGGCTCCCCTTGGGGTGCACCCGGAGGCTCCAACTGGTGCAGAATGCAGCCGCACGGGGGATTATGGGAGCGACGGGGCGCTCCCACGTGACACCTCTCCTGCGCGAGCTGCATTGGTTGCCGGTGTACTTCCGGGTGCGTTTCAAGGTGTTGGTAATCACCTTTAAAGCGCTCCATGGCTTAGGACCAGGGTACTTACGGGACCGCCTTCTGCCACCAATTGCCTCCCACCGGCCGGTTCGCTCCCACAGAGAGGGCCTCCTCAGGATGCCGTCAGCCAGACAATGCCGGCTGGCGACCCCCAGGGGGAGAGCCTTCTCTGTGGCAGCACCTACCCTCTGGAATGATGTTCCTCCAGAACTGAGAACGATCTCCAACCTCCGGACTTTTCGTCGGGCCCTAAAAACTTATCTTTTCCAGCTTGCCGGTCTGTTTGTTTGTTTGTTTGTTTGTTTGTTTATTTATTTATTTATTTATTTATTTATTTATTTATTTATTTATTTATTTATTTATTTATTTATTTATTTATTGGATTTAAATAAATCTAGCCTGATCCCTGTTGAATTTAAAAAAATTTAGAGTTGTAGAGTTGTTGTATTTTAATATATATTTGTTTTTAATTTTCAGCCAAAGTTTATATGGGTTTTATAATTTTTAACTTTTATGTACTGTTTTTTATTCGGCTGTTCACCGCCCTGAGTCCGTAAGGAGAAGGGCGGTATATAAATCAAATAAATAAATAAATAAATAATAAATAAATAAATAAATAGTTGCAAGAGCTCACCCCGAATCGTTTTGCCCGCACACTTCGAGAGACAAAAGCTCGGCACACCTGGGATGCACGAACAACTTAGTCACATCGAAATTGAGAGAGTTAAGTGGGAATTAAGCCGACGCCTTATCATCCGCTGAGAAGTCGTTGTGCTCTCACAACAGAGGACCTTTATCCTTCCATTGAGGATGTTAGTGAGGGGGATCGTCTTACCAGCCATGAAAGCATCTTCGGTTTGCCTCTTGAGGGTTCTTAAAATCCAGCTAATGCTAAGATCCTCCCTCCAGATCAGATAAAAGCTGTTAAATCCTCCAAAATGGAATTTAAGCTGGTTGTCAGACAACTGCTAAGAGAAAGATTTGAGTATTCTTGTTCAGGACTCGGTAAAAGGGACACTGAGGTAGAACAGGAAGGGTCTGCCTCAAGTGACTACAGTTCATTTGCTGCCACAAAGAAGAGGGAGTCCAGTTCTTCTCCAAAGCACCTGAGGGCAGGACAAGAAGCAATGGATGGAGTCTAATCAAGGAGAGATTCAATCTGGAACTAAGGAGAAACTTCCTGACAGTAAGAACAATTAACCAGTGGAACAACTTGCCTCCAGAAGTTGTGAATGCTCCATCACTGGAAGTTTTTAAGAAGAGGTTGGATAACCATTGGTCTGAAATGGTGTAGGGTTTCCTGCCTAAGCAGGGGTTGGACTAGAGCAGGGGTCCCCAACCTCTCAGACCTTAGGGATCACTAAATTAATAATTTAAAATCTCACGGACCACTAATATGATCTGCCTAATGACTGGGTGGGTGGGTGTGGTTAGGTGGTCATATGACTGGGTGGGCGTGGCCAGCTCAATGTCACTCATGTCAAGGGGCACCTTGCCAGCCTCTACTTACCCCTCCCCTCCTAGCCACTCCTCGCCTCCCCGCCCAGGCTCCTTATGGCCCCAACAGGAAGCCGTTGTTGGAGCTAAGCACCCACCACGAAAAAGAGTTGGCAAAACAGCTGGCTCAGTTCAAATTGGATCTGACCGAGAAGGAGGCTCAGCAGAAGCACCTCACTGAGGACTAGGAGCATAGGCTTCCCAAGTAGAGGGAAGACCTGCGGGAGTGCAAGGCCAGGTACCAGTGCCTGGAGGCTCAGCGGGCTGAGATGGTCAACCAGTTCCAGGCCATGAGGCAGTCCCACTGGAACAAGGCCCTCCGGCTCTTTGTCACCAGTGGCGCTTCCCTCCAGCCTTCGCCCAAAGCCCCACACCAGGAGGCTGAAGCAGACCCACAATTTGGAATTTCTGCCCTCCTCCGACCCACAAAAAGACCCCAAAGGGGGAGCCTCTCTGCAGCAACACAAACGTTCATTGCATGTATCCAGCCCAGGGGCCATAGACTGAGGACCCCGGATTTAGTGCAATATAAAAAATGCAAATAATTTTTCTGCAAACCACCAAAATTTTCTCATGGACCACCAGTGGTCCACAGACCACCAATTGGTCCACAGACCACCAATTGGTGACCTCTGGACTAGAAGACCTCCAACTCTGTTATTCTGTTCTGTTCTGTTCTGTTCTGTTCTGTTCTGTTCTGTTCTGTTCTGTTCTGTTCTGTTCTACTCTACTCTACTCTACTCTACTCTACTCTACTCTACTCCACACCACTCCACTCCACTCCTCCATTCCATTCCATTCCATTCCATTCCATTCCATTCCATTTCCGTTCCGTTCCGTTCCGTTCCGTTCCGTTCCGTTCCGTTCCGTTCCGTTCCGTTCCGTTCTGTTCTGTTCTGTTCTGTTCTGTTCTGTTCTGTTCTATTCTCTATTCTCTATTCTCTATTCTCTATTCTGTTCTGTTCTGTTCTGTTCTGTTCTGTTCTGTTCTGTTCTCTATTCTGTTCTGTTCTGTTCTGTTCTGTTCTACTCTACTCTACTCTACTCCACACTACTCCACTCCACTCCACTCCACTCCACTCCACTCCTCCATTCCATTCCATTCCATTCCATTCCATTCCATTCCATTCCATTCCATTCTATTCTCTATTCTGTTCTGTTCTATTCTCTATTCTGTTCTGTTCTGTTCTGTTCTTCTTCTGTTCTGTTCTGTTCTGTTCTGTTCTACTCTACTCTACTCCACTCCACTCCACTCCACTCCACTCCACTCCATTCCATTCCATTCCATTCCATTCCATTCCATTCCATTCCATTCTATTCTATTCTATTCTATTCTATTCTATTCTATTCTATTCTATTCTATGAAAGATGTGATTTATGACTGCTTATCACATTTATTCCTGTAGGAAGCCCCTCCCCCACGGATTAAAATATTCTGTATTCTTAATATTAAAAAGGGGCAGGATAGAATATTTCCCCAAAGGAAAGGGGAGGGGAAAGGGGGGGCTAAAATGAAAGTAGAAATATGAGGGGGAAAATAGTAAAAATAGATATTAAGAGGATATGAAGTATGATAGAATTATGAGAAGATTTAGAGTTGAAAGATTACAACGGAAACTACATGTTAGTAAATTCAAAAAATGAAAATGGGCTGCAATTATTAAGAATAATAATGTTATGATTATATATGTTGGAATGTATGGAACCTGGTAATCAAACCATTCACAAAATGAGATGTATAAAAATAAAAAAAATTAAGAAGAAGAAGAAGAAGAAGAAGAAGAAGAAGAAGAAGAAGAAGAAGAAGAAGAAGAAGAAGAAGAAGAAGAAGAAGAAGAAGAAGAAGGAGAAGAAGAAGATGACTTCACCAAAGGAGAAATGGAGAAAAATCTTTTCTTTTTTAAGGTTTAAAAGATTTTTATTAAACATTAAAAAAAAATCAGTCTCTACATAGACAGTGTGTTATTTTAAGAAATAATAATCATACTAGTAACAATAATATTCATAACATTAATAATGATCACATAATAAAATAGTATTTGCTCATCCATTTTAGTGAATCCTTCCTTATGTAATTAACCATTCTTTTAGGCTTTTAAATTTCTAACTTCTGTTTCTGCTGGTTGGCCTAATGGAGAAAAATCTTAAGGAAGGCAGAAAGCACCTCCAGTCCTCCTGCCGCAGGAAAATAGCTTCAGGCTAAGAAACTTGAAAAGGCCTCCAGGAATACAGATTGTGTACCCATTCAGAAAGGCTGGGCCAATCTATCTAACAAAATGCCTTCTCCACAGCTCCCAGGTCCCTCCCAGCTCTATTCTGATTCTGATACTTGCTGATGGGTTACATAACACACTAAGCCCAAACCTAATAAACCATGATTTGGTGTAGCACAGTGTTTCTCAACCTTGGCATTGTAGGAAGTTAGCATCCATCCCTTTCTTAGAAGAATGAAATATTTTGGGAAATATTAAAAAGGCAGAATATTATGTTTCCCTGGATGAGAAATGGAGAAGCATGTTTTAAAGACAAAGCAGCTCCCACCTTCCTGCCCCCCACCCTTTTGTTAATCGGCCAGAGGCAGAAACCCAATCCTTTGTCAAAGGACCATCATCTGCAAGACAATGGGATCCATCTAGCAACAGAAACTCACCACATGGCACCTGGGAAGATTACATCAGCCAGCAAGGCTAGCTAAGCCCCCCACCCCCTGGGAGTCTGACAACCAATCAGGATACTCTTTCTGGGCCCCAGGAAGTTCAAAGCCAGAGAGGGCATAAAACCCAGGGGACTCGCAGCCTCTTGGCCCTTTTCTGTTCAAGAACTCAAACCATGTGATCCTGTCCACCATTAAACCATCTTTCCAAGGGGACACCATGTTTCCAGTGTCTTTTTCCCCACTTGGAGCTGAACCCAGAAAGATATTTCTTCGTACAGCACCTTGAAGATATGTGGACTTCAATTCCCAGAATTCTGGGAGTTGAAATCCACGCCTCTTCAAGGTGCCAGGCTTGCCAACATTGTTGAATTTTTTCTTCTTTTTTCCTTTTCTCTCTCATTCTGGGTGGACAACCAACATTCTCAAAGCCAAGATGTTGGTTCAGTAGATCTGTGGAAGCGTCACATGAACCTGGCACTGAAGAATGTCTCTAAGCTTCAAGATGTTCGTGAAAAATATTTATCTTGGAAGATCTCCTTCTGAGTTTGTATCACATCCCTGTGGTTATCAAAGCCTTGAATTGATTCTTTCATTCACGGACAACTATATAACTGGCAGCCCAAGAGAAGATTAGTGAGGAAAGATCTGAGCACACAGAGGAAGCTCCATCCATCCAGACATGTAAGTCAACTGTGTGATGGCCCAAAGATACCCCAGATAGTGGAAGAGGCCCCTCCTGGGAAAGTTGATGGATATGTAAGATTTGGGTTGCATTGTTATGACTCTCTCCAGCCATTCCTGCATGTGTAGCTCCAGAGTTTGGGGTGCAACTATGAAGTGTTCCAGCAGGCTTAGAAGGGCCACCCATGTCTTCTTCTGCAGAGTTGTAAACTGAGGTTCTCACTCTTTTAAAAATTGTTCAGTCAGTTTCCTCCAGTTGCCTTTCCTATGGACAGTCATCCAATACTTCTGGGCTCTGTCCCTTGAGTTGGGGTGCCCATCAAGTCTTTGGCTCTATCCTTCTTCTAGAAGATGAATGGTTGCAAGTACTAGTAGTTGCAAGTACTAGGCATGGCTAGTCTAGTGAAGAGAAGGACCAGGGGAGACAGGAGAGCTGCGTTCCAATATTTGAGGGGCTGCCAGAGAGAGGAGGAAGGGGGGTAAAGCTATTTTCCAAAGCCCCTGAAGGCCAGACAAGGATCAGTGGATGGAAACTGATCAAGGAGAGATTCAACCTAGAAATAAGGAGAAATTTTCTGAGAGTCAGAACAATCAACCCATGGAACAGAAGTTGCCTTCAGAAGATGTGGGAGCTCCATCACTGAAGGCTTTCAAGAAGAGACTGGACTGCCCTCTGTCAGAAATGGAATAGGGTCTCCGGCTTGTAGGTCATCTAGTCCAACTCCCTGCCCAAGCAGGAGACCCTACACCACTTCAGACAAATGGTTATCCAACCTCTTCTTAAAAACTTCCAATGTTGGAACATTCACAACTTCTGGAGGCAAGTTGTTCCACTGATCAATTGTTCTCACTGTCAGGAAATTTCTCCTTTGTTCTAAATTGCTTCTCTCCTTGATTAGTTTCCACCCATGGCTTCTTGTCCTGCCCTCAGGTGCTTTGGAGAATAGCTTGACTTCCTATTCTTTGGGGCAGCCCCTGAGATATTGGAAGATTGCTACGTGTCTCCCCTAGTCCTTCTCTTCATCAAACTAGACCTACCCAGTTCCTGCAGCTGTTCTTCATATGTTTTTGCCTCCAGTCCCCAAATCATCTTTGTTGCTCTTCTCTGCACTCTTTCTAGAGTCTTTTTTACATGGGGGGCCAGTCAGAATTTTTACTACCAGTTCTCCAAACTACTCAAAATTTCCGCTACTGGTTCTCCAGAACTGGTCAGAACCTGCTGAAACCCATCTCTGCTCCCATACACCATGTATGACTTTTCTTTCTATCCCCCTTCTTTTCTACACTTTTCTCTTCCCTTTTTGTCTCTCCCCCTCTTTTTCGCTTATTTGATTTTGGATTTTTGTATTTTAACTAAGTGAGAAATAATGTGATTATTTATTTGAGGATAGATTTAATTTGAGGCTAAATGGCTCCCCTTCCCCTCTTCCCCTCAGCTCTGAACCCCTGAATCTAAATATTGCCGCTCTTATTCCACTTTTTCACAGCCAAGGATTCATTTCTGACGCTCTCTTAGCCTGTTGCTTAGAAGGAGCTCAGCCACCATGGATGAAGCCCTCAAGAGGCCCTGGGTTGGGTTGCTGCTCTTCTTCTGTGTTGGGATGGTCCATTCTGAAACCGGAGAGACATACGGGCCTCAGCTAAAAATTGACGCCAAAGCAATCACACACAGTAAGTAAAAGAGCAAACTTTTTCAGCACAAAGCTTGCATAAGTTGGGTTGACTAGCTTATTCGGGGAGGTATTCAGGGATGGATCTCACTTGAGAGTAGCCTGCGTGGAACCGTATAAGACATCCAGGAGGGGACCACAGGAAATGGTTTATGACATTTTGCTTGATGTCGTCAATGGCTTTATTATAATATTTGTCATTAAATGTTGGATGCAACTTGCCAAATTTTAATTCCACAAAAGTTGTATGCCCCAGACATTTTCTAAGTTAGCTCATTTGGGGTACCTTAATTTTAAAAAATGCCCTTTGGTCAATTATTTTGTCCAGTTAAAGGTTACACATAGACAAACAAAGGCAGTTTAATAATATATAGGTGCAGATAGAAAGTCTCCCTTCCTTCCTTCCTTCCTTCCTTCCTTCCTTCCTTCCTTCCTTCCTTCCTTCCTTCCTTCCTTCCTTCCTTCCTTCCTTCCTTCCTTCCTTCCTTCCTTCCCACTCTTCTCATTCCCTTATAATTTCCTTCCTTCCTCTTCTCCGGTTCTCCTTTTTCCTTTCCTTCCTTCCTTCCTTCCTTCCTTCCTTCCTTCCTTCCTTCCTTCCTTCCTTCCTTCCTTCCTTCCTTCCTTCCTTCCTTCCTTCTCACTCTTCTCATTCCCTTATAATTTCCTTCTTTCCTTTTCTCCGTTTCTCCTTTTTCCTTTCCTTCCTTTTCTCCTTCCTTCCTTCCTTCCTTCCTTCCTTCCTTCCTTCCTTCCTTCCTTCCTTCCTTCCTTCCTTCCTTCCTTCTTTCCTTTCCTTTCCTTTCCTTTCCTTTCCTTTCCTTTCCTTTCCTTTCCTTTCCAGCCATCCATCATCTACCCATCCATCCAGTTTCTTGAACATGCAATCTTGTTCATTTAATAGTTTTATTATATAATAAATTTATTTACACCTCTGTTTTTTTCTTCCCTTCCCCCAAGTAGAAGATAGCAATAGCAATAGCACTTAGACTTGTATACTGCTTGTCCGTGCTTTCCAGCCCTCTCTAAGTGGTTTACAATCTGGTTTCTCATTTTACCCACCTCGGAAGGACGGAAAGCTGAGAGAAGGAAGGAAGGAAGGCAGGAAGGAAGGAAGGAGGGAGGGAGGGAGGGAGGGAGGGAAGGAAGGAAGGAGGGAGGGAGGGAGGGAGGGAAGGAAGGAAGGCAGGAAGGAAGGTAGGAAGGAAGGAAAGAAGGAGGGAGGGAAGGAAGGAAGGAAGGAAAATATAGCAATAGCACTTATATACCACTTCACCGTGCTTTGCAGCCCTCTCTAAGCGGTTTACAGAGTCAGCCTATCTGCCCCAACAATCTGGGTCCTCATTTTACCGACCTTGGAAGGAGGGAAGGCTGAGTCACTCTTGAGCCAGTCAGGATCGAACTGCTGGCAGTCGGCAGAATTAGCCCACAATGCTGCATTCCAACCACTGCGCCACCAGGGCTCTAAGTCGTAGAGTCTTTGCTTTCAGTGTTAGGGGTGATGGAAAAGGGATCCAGGAGCTGTGATGGGAGATGGGGTGCCCTCCCTCTAGTGCTGGAGAGGGCCTCCTCATGGTTACAACGTCTCTTGGCTTCAGTTGGGCATCAGTTCTTTCTGTCTGTGTTTCAGTCCTCCAGATGGCCATGACAGACAAACAGATCTTGAATGAAATGGCAAAAGTGGCAAGCAAAAATAAGGGCGTAAAAGGCATGAAAGGGTGAGTTGATTCATTTCCTCTGTGGTAGCAGAGGAGGAGTCTAGCTTCTAGAGATCTTGGGGTGGGGATCCCCAATTTTCCAGCCAATGGTTGAAGACCCAATAGATCTGGACGGAGGGCAAGACCTCAGTTTCTAGTCAGAATGCCAGTCTGCAGCAACAGCAGAATCAGTGAAGAACGGGAAAGTTTAATCTTGTATTTAAACTTGTCTGTACCGCCATTTGTTGGGATGCTATGAGGTCTCCTGCCTTGGAGATGGGGTTGGACTAGGAGAACCCCAAGGTTCTTTCGATCTCTCTGTATTCTGCATGCCATAGATGACAGTCCATCCACAAAAGAATCAGATTAGGGACCATCTGAAAAGACATTGAGAATCAGGAGTCACTCAAGTGGATACTCATCATCTTATCTTTCCCCTGATTAGAAGGTTAGTGATGAGAGCATGATTGAAACACAGCTCAGAGAAGCCAAAGATACGTTTCACTGAGTTCGTGATCTTCCTGAGAACTTGTATAAAACTCTTACTACTTAGTATTTGTAGACAACTTCTAAGCATCTTAACCAGGTCCAGTTCACCCCATCATCCAATATGCCTCCCTTTGTCCCAAAGGTGCTTTTTCCAGAGGCAAGTGGAGTTTCTGGTTTTTCTTTGAAGGCGTTTCTCTTCTCATCCAAGAAGCTTCTTCAGCTCTGACTGGATGGTGGGGAACGGAAGGATTTATAGTCCTTGCAGACAGCTGGTCATTTGCACTCTTTTAGAGAGTCCTTGAGGCCATCTGGAAGTTTATCGGTGTCCTCAGGGTCACCTGAGTAGTGCAAATGGGTGAAATGCTCCCAGTTCAGACCGGATCGCCCGATCAGGTAGCGATGGAGGTGGGTGGTTTGGAGAACCAGTAGCAAAAATCTCTGCTCCCCCCCATGCCCAGCTGAGCCATGCAATCATCAGAGGCTTTTTTTTTTAGTTTTTAAAAGCATTTTTTCTAAAACCTCTTTGGCTGAAAAAATGCTTTTAAAAGTAAAAAAAAGAGCCTCTGTTGATTACGTGGTTCAGCTGGGATCGTCAAAGACTTTTAAAAGCATTTTTTCTACCACCTCTTCAGAGGTTGTAGAAAAAATGCTTTTAAGAGCCTCTGACGATCCCAGCTGAGTTGCCTGATCAGCAGAGGCTTTTTTCTTTCAAATGCCTCTACCGATCAGGCAACTCAGCTGGGATCATCAGAGCCTTTTGAAAGCATTTTTTTACAACCTCTTCGCCAAAGAGGTTGTAGAAAAAATGCATTTAAAAGTAAAAAAAAAAGCCTCTGTTGATTGTGTGGTTCAGCTGGGGTCGTCAAAGACTTTTAAAAGCATTTTTTCTACAACCTCTTTAGAGGTTGTAGAAAAAATGCTTTTAAGAGCCTCTGACGATCCCAGCTGAGTTGCCTGATCAGCAGAGGCTTTTTTAAAGAAAAAAAAGCCTCTGCCAATCAGGCAACTCAGCTGGGATCATCAGAACCTTTTGAAAGCATTTTTTTACAAACTCTTCACCAAAGAGGTTGTAGAAAAAATGGTTTTAAAAGTTTTAAAAATTGGCCACGCCCACCCAATCACATTACTCCCCCACCAAGCCACATCCACAGAACTGGTAGTAACAAATTTTAGATTTCACCACTGGGGTGGTGCCTCATTGGAACTGCTGAAAGACCAGTGTTGCAGACTGGAGATAGATGATGTCATATTCCTTCCCCTCTGTTGAGTGAGGGGCTGTTCAATTTTGACATAGATGGCCTCTTTGACCCCTCTTTCAACCCAGCAGTCCTCCCTGTCCAAAATATGGACTTTGCTGTCTTCAAAAGAGTGACATTTGTCTTTTAAATGCAGACGGACTGCTGAATCTCGACCTGATGGATTTGTTCTCCTATGTTCTCCTATGTTGTGCCATGGATTTGTGACGTGGCTGTTTTGTTTCCCCAATGTACAGATCTGTCTTCAAAGAAAAACCAGAAAGTCCCAGTTGCCTCTTGAAAAAGCACCTTTGGGATAACCAGAACCTGGTTGACTGAGAATCTCTATAGATGCCGTCCTTTGCTATTCTTCATGCTATCATTCTTTAATTCATAGGATGAAACTTAAAGATCTGAAACCCCCTGAAATGTGCACAAAGTTAATTCCACCCCAGAATATAGAGACATCCGTGATTATTACCCTCACAGTTGGTGGGAAAAGGTGAGTGAGAAGCTTGTTTTGTTCTTGGTCAAGGACCTGGAAGATGGAGGTGGTCCACGATGGCTTTGAGATGTTTGGGAGACTTATTCACCCAACCCAATGGAGAATCCTGCCTAGAATATAAGGAAATATGCTGTTCTAAGGGTAAATATTAAAAATCTGGACATTAGACCCTTGTAGATGGGACATTGGGCCTCTGTTAGGCTGACTCTCTTATCTTTTGTGCAGTATGCTTGGCAATCTGGATATCACCTTGCATTCCAAAATGAACATCATGATCAAGATGACAAAGCACCCCACAAAATACATCGGGATAGAGAAAACCGGATGTGAAGTCCACCTGTTGTCCTACAAAACCAACATTCCCATCAAGTGAGAAGAAACAAGATGCATCAAGAAGGGAGGCAACCAAATTGGTTTGGGGGAAGTTGGTTTGTGGGATTCAGCCAAGGATTCAGGAGTCTGCATCTACTTAGAAACAAAAGGGTTCGAAGGATATAAGAAGGATGAGGAAGGTGTAGCTGAGGAACCATCACAGAAGTGGAGAATTACAATGCAGGTGACCTCCAGGAAGTCTGAGGGACACTTTTTGGTTGTGTGGTAACCTGCTTCTCCTCATCTTGATCCCCAGTTCTTGGAAATCAACACAGTTCCATTAGTATCCAATGTCCAAGAAGATCCAAAAGCAGGAAATTCATAATAGGCAGAATAGCCTTAAGGAAGGAAGTGGGATCCTCCTTCTCCTCTCTTGTTCTTCCTCCTCATCCTTGTCCTCCTCTTCCTCTTCCTCCTCCTCTTCATCTTCCACCTTCTTCCTGCTTTTATTTCTCCTCCACCTCTCTTCTTTCTTGTTCTTCCTCCTTGTCCTTGTATCCTCTTCATCTTCTACCTCCTCCTCCTCCTCCTCCTCCTCCTCCTCCTCCTCCTCCTCCTCCTCCTCCTCCTCCTTTCTTACAAACAGACCTGGACTTTAGAAAGGTTGCAACACAGTTTTGAACAGCATAGACACTTCAGTACAAATGTTTAAAAATGTGCATGTTGTTGCGAATACATATTGACATCTGGGGATGACAGGGAGTCACTCTCACAAGCACAATATTTCTTTGAAGATTCTTTGTTTTCCAAGGCCTGGACACAACATGGCGTAGACCAGAGCTGCACCAGAGGCTTAATTGTAGTGCACACTTTTTCCTAACAATAGGCTGTTGCCCTGGTTCATTCCATCCTCCCAGGGTTTGCAAGTTGATGTAGCTACATAAATAAGTCTTTGATGGTCAGTTCTGATACGAAAGAAAAGACTTGGCAATGTAACAGCTAACATGCAGGCAGGTTTGGCAGTAAATAATAGCCATAGCCCTTAGATTTATATGCCACTTCCCAGTGTTTTACAGCCCTCTTTAAGCGGTTTGCAGAGTCAGCCTCTTGCCCCCAGCAATCTGAGGTCCTCATTTTACCCACCTCGAAAGGACGGAAGGCTGAGTCAACCTTGAGCCTGGTGGGATTTGAACTGCCAAATTGCAGGCAGTCAGTAGAATTAGGCTGCAGTACTACACTCTAACCACTGCGCCACAATGGCTCAGGGAGAATAAAGAAGGAGGGAGGGAGGAAGAAAGGAGATGGAGGGATGGAAGGAGGAGGCAGGAAGGAAGGAGAACGGAGAGCGGATAAACAGAGGAGGAAAGGAAGGAGTGGAGGGAGAGAAGGAAAAAAGAAGGAAGGAAGGAGGACGGGAGGGAGGGAGGGAGGAAGGAAGGAAGGAAGGAAGGAAGGAAGGAAGGAGAAGCATATTTTCATCCTTCTCACAGTCCATGTTCCTCCTGTAATTTTGTCCTTGCAGATAATGTTTTTTTCCCCTCTATGTGGTACCATCGGCTCTTAGGCGTGCTGAAGGCTTTGATCTACCAGCGTCATAAACCTTCTCCTTCATAATATCTTGAGAGGCCCATCATTCAGCACTGTATTGTCAATCATTTTATATTTTCTATTTATGTAACTTCCTTACCAGAGTGGTTTAATATTGCTTCATCTCAGTCAGACGCAGATTAAACCAGATATTTAATTAATCCCTCCATTCCTCATCTCTCATTACTCCATCCTTCCATTCTGTTATCTCTCCATCCTCTGTCCCCCATCCCCCATTCCTCCATCCCTCCATCTTTTTATTCTTCCATCCCTCCATCTTTCATCCCTCCATCACCCCCTCTTCCCTCCATTTAAAATGAGAATAAAGTTACTCTAAGTTATTCTCTCCATCTCCATCTCTCCATCCCGCCATCCCTTTATCCCTCCATCCTTCCACCCTCCCACCCATCATCAATGCCTCAACAGTCTTTGAGACAAAACTAAAACAGAGATTTTGGGCCTTGAAAAAAACATTGCATTGCGTTGCCCTCAAATGAATTACTTTACTAATTTCTTGGATTTGCTTCTCTTCTCTTTCAGGATGCTTCCAAAGATAGCGATTAAATTTTTGAATTCTACACTTGGGAAAGTCTTGCCTGGCATGGTAAGTTTTGGGACGTTGAGTTTATAGAATCATGAAAGATGCTACTGGGGCCACGTTGTTTGAGGGGGCTCTCCTTGCTTAGCTAGATTCTACCTGCCCCATTAAGGAGCCTGTGTAGGATAGGGGGCTAATGCCTCCTACTAAAGGCAGCAATTAACACCAGCTGCCTGTAATTTCTGTGAGTTCAATCCTAGCCAGGCTCAAGGTCGACTCAGCCTTCCATCCTTTCTAAGGTGGGTAAATTGAGGACCCAGTTTGTGGGGGCAATAAGCTGACTTTGTATAAATATACAAAAGTATGAAGGCTATTGCTTAACGCATTGTAAGCCGCCCTGAGTCTCCGCAGAAGGGCGGCATATAAATAAAAATAAATTAAAAAAAAATTAGGTTTGGGCAGGAGGGGCACACTCCAGATCCCATCTAACTGGGATTGTTAACCTGTGCATGGGACTCTGGAATTGGGCCTGCCCCATGGAAGACTCTCCTGCCTGAGGTTCAGCTGGCCCCATCTCTGCTCACCTTTCAGAAGATAGGTGACCAGAGAGCCAATGAGCCTCGTTGGTGAGCTGGATGGCCATATCAATTGATATGTTTTCAATTTCTTATTTGATTTATTTAAATTGTTTGCCGTCCATCTTGCCACAAGGATTGGTCGCAGGAATTGGGGATGCCTTGTTTAATGAAAAGGAGGACTAGGGGGTGATATAATAGCAGTCCTCCAATGTTTGAGGGGCTGCTACAAAGAAGAAAGGATCAACCTATTCTCCAAAGAACTTGAGGGCAGAACAAGAAACAATCGAAGGAAACTAATCAAGGAGAGAAGCAATCTAGAACCAAGAAGAAATTTTCCAACAGAGTGGACAACTAAATAGTGGAAGGACTTGCCTCTAGACGTAGGTGCCCCATCACTGGAGGTTTTTAAGAAGAGATTGGACAGCCATTTATCTGAAATGGTAGAGGGTCTCCTCCTGCTTCAGCTAGAAGATCTCCAAATTCCCTTCCAACTCTGTTATTCTGCATTCTGATATAAATAAAATAAATCAATCTGCATCAAAGGTTGCATTCAGTCCCCACCTCTTGGGGGGGTCCAACTGCAACCACATCTGTCCAACCATCTCTCCTTTCTGTCTTTTCCTTGCCTTCCAGATATGCCCAACCTCAGACAACGTGATTGCATTTATGGAGACAAAAATAGGAGCCATGTTTGGTGAGTGACTTTGTTGTGGGAACTGGGCCTGGCTAGTCTAGTGAAGAGAAGAACCAGTGGAGACAGGATAGCATCTTCCAATATCTGAGGGGCTGCCACATTGAGGGGAGGAAGGGGTCAAGCTATTTTCCAAAGCACCTGTAGGCAGGACAAGGTGCAACGGATGGAAACTGATTAAGGAGAGATTCAACCTGGAAATAAGGAAGAATTTTCTGACAGTGAGAACAAGCTACCAAAGGAATAGAAGTTGCCTTCCGAAGTTGTGGGAGCTTCATCACTGGAGGCTTTCAAGAAGAGACTGGACTGCCATCTGTCAGAAAGGGTGTAGGGTCTCCTGCTTGGGCACGAGATGACTTACAAGATCCCTTCCAACTCTGTTAATCTGATTGAGCTGTTCTCTCCCATCATGCCAGCACAGTGGGCCCCATTGCCTCTGATCTCAAGGGCAACCAGACCCCTGTGATGAGGAAGGTGAGAAAGGAACCAACATTGCCAAGAGAAAAGGGACAGGTGTCCAAAGCTGGGGGCTGCAGCCTGGTTCCTTGACTACCTGGAGGGCTGCAGGAGACAGTTTGAGGATATGATAGCACCCCAAAGACCGACCTTTGAGTTTTTCCTACCACTTTTGGGAGGAGACAATCAGAAGACCCCACTCCTCCAGTCAGCTGTTCAGCTGACCTTTGCTCTTTGCAATTGGTGGGACAGTGGTGAAATGTAAAATTTGTCACTACCGGTTCTGTGGGCGTGGCTTGGTGATGGTGGGGTAATGTGACTGAGTGGGCGTGGCCAGCCATGGCCAAAGAGGTTGTTTAAAAAATGCTTTTAAAAGCCTCTGATGATCCCACCTGAGTTGCCTGATCATCAGAGGTTTTTTTAAAAAAACTTTTTAAACCATTTTTTCTACAACCTCTTTGGCCAAAGACATTCTAAAATAAAATGCTTTTAAAAGCCTCTGACGATCCCAGCTGAGTTGCCTGATCGTCAGAGGCTTTTTAAAAAAATTTTAAAACCATTTTTTCTTTTCTTTTTTTTTATTTAAAAGTTTTATAACAATAAAAAAAACCCCATTTTTTCTACAACCTCTTTGGCCAAAGAGATTCTAAAATAAAATGCTTTTAAAAGCCTCTGATGATCCCAGCTGAGTTGCCTGATCGTCGGAGGCTTTTTTTCCTTTTAAAAACATTTTTTCTATAACCTCTTCAGTGGAAAAGGTTGCAAAAAAAAATGCTTTTAAAAGGCTCTGATATTCGCAGCTGAGCCGTGTGATCATCAGAGGCTTTTTAAAAAAACGTTTAAAAGCATTTTTTCGGCCAAAGAGGTTGTAGAAACAATGATTCTAAAAGTTTTTTAAAAAACAGCCTCTGATTATTATTATTATTTTTTATTATTATTTATTGGATTTCTATACCGCCCTTCTCCCAAAGGACTCAGGGCGGTGAACAGATTAAGATACATGTAAATATATTTCATAAACAGTAATGATGATCGTGTGGCTCCGCTGGGCATTGGGGGGGGGGCAGGGATGTTTGCTACCAGTTCTCTGAACCACCCGCCACCATCGCTACCAGATTGGGCAATCCGGTCTCAATCAGGAACATTTCACCCCTGGATGGAGGTTTTGGGTACTGCTCAGGTTGTCCCACTTGGGATGTCCTCTAAGATGAAATATGGATCTGGTCAACTTTAGAAAAAGGCTTTGCTCTACTGTGTTTCTGTGAAGAAACTTTGGAAAAGAACCAAGACGAAAAACTCCAAATTGCTTCTTCCCAAACTTTAGAGATGTTGGCTTATTGACTTGGTGGCCAGAGATCTTATTACTCAGAATTCAATTTGTGTTCCAGAAAAGCTCACATGGTTGAAACGTTTTTCTTGAATGAAAAGAATCAGAATCACAGAATCTGTAATGGAGAGTCCACAAAGAACATTTCTCCACCGGAACATTTCTCCTGGTCATTTGGGGATGATCTGGGTTTTTTGCAAGCCATGATTTTTGCAAGCTGTTAAGGATATCATTGTTGTGTTAGCAACTAGCAGAGTATAGTGCACAGAGAAACGTTGCTGAGAGCAATGAAATAAGAGATACGGGCAAACTGGATTATCAAAAGTTATCTTTATAGTGGAAAATAAACAATCTCGTAGTCTTCTAAACAGTCCAAGTCTTTACCGGTTAAATCCAAAAAGCTTCTTACCAAACAAACAGTAGTTGGTTCACTCTGGTTCACAAACCCCGGATGATAGCAGATCCACTCACACATGCACAATGGCAGCTTATCATCAACTGAATACATTACAGTACCTTTCTTAAATACGTTTACAACTGATTATAGCGTGACTCAGCATTACAGCATGATGCAGCATTAAAACTTAAAGTCACAGAACACATATATTGCCTGGACAATCTGTTAGGCTCAAATCATATCCTAACACAAGCCATGATTTTTGCAAGCCATGATTTTTGCAAGCCATGATTTGCAAATCATGATTTTTGCCTGATGTGGATCACTTATGAGCTCTTGCAGGTCCCATTTCATGGCTCCCCAAGATCAATTAGGGGCTCCAATGAACCCCATCAATTCTACCTGGTTTGAGAAAGGCTGTCTAGATGCAGATGCAACTCTTGTATCTTTTCATAGAAAAGAAATCATTTGGGGAGAACAACACAATGTGGTACGAACTGGTTGAGGAACCAGGAATCTTCCCAGATTACAACTTAATTCAGCTCAAGGTAAGAGTGGTCGGCTATATCGTTCATCATTTTCACCCCATGTTGTCACCAGCCAGCATTAATTTCATTCTTCGTTAGCTTGGCATGGGGAGTGACCTCAGCTGGTAACTCTCGACAGCTCTTCCTTTCTGTAGTTTGAGCATGAAACTCAGAAGCTTCTGTCCTTCTCAAAGGGTCAAGGGAGATGGAATCAGCTGGGCCTCCTAAAGTCCTATTGCATAAGCCACTTGAGCTTCCAATGGAAGTGTGGCTGGATGGAAAGGAAGGTTCCCTTAGATCAGTTTTTCCCAAACTTGGCTATTTTAAAGTGCATGGACTTCAACTCCCAGAATTCCCCAGACAGTATGGCTGGTTGAGGAATGCTGGGAGTTGAAGTCCATACATCTTCAAAGGGTCAAGTTTGGGAAACACTGCCTTAGATGATTTTGGGACTGTGGGAGCCAGATGATCAAAGGCACCAGGTCAAATGTCCAGTACCAGGAGCTGATGTCCCAAGACTTGCTCCCCAAACTTCAACTCTCACCCTGCATAGCAAGAGTTAGAGAAGCAACATGTAGAATTATGCAGGGATATGATTCTGGCTTCTGACGGTTCCTTGGTGCTCTCTGAGCTTGATTGTCCTCTTGCAGATGTCTCATTACCCAACTAGATAACATCATCAGTGCTAGAAGGGAGTGGGGTTTGTGAAGGGGAGGAGGAGGAGAAGGGAAGGAGGAGAAGGAAGAGGAGGACTGTGGGACCCTTGGTGCTATCTGAGCTTGGTGTTTCTCTTGCATTTATAAAAATGAGAGCAAACCCTTCTAACACTGATGATGTAACCTAGATGGGTAATGAAACATCTATAAGGGAAAAAACAAGCTCCGAGAACACCAGGGACCCCTCATTTCAATCCTGAGCTACAAATATTCTCCTGAGTAGAGTAGAGTAGAGTAGAGTAGAGTAGAGTAGAGTAGAGTAGAGTAGAGTAGAATAGAATAGAGTAGAATAGAATAGAATAGAATAGAATAGAATAGAATAGAATAGAATAGAATAGAATAGAATAGAATAGAATAGAATAGAATAGAATATTGGAATGACGAATAGAATAGAATAGAATAGAATAGAATAGAATAGAATAGAATAGGATAGGATAGGATAGGATAGGATAGGATAGGATAGGATAGGATAGGATAGGATAGGATAGGATAGGATAGGATAGGATAGGATAGAATAGAATAGAATACTTTATTGGCCAAGTGTGATTGGACACACAAGGAATTTGTCTTGGTGCATATGCTCTCAGTGTATACAAAAGAAAAGATGCATTCGTCAAGAATCATAAGGTACAACACTTAATGATAGTCATAGGGAACAAATAAACAATCAAATCATATTAAGAAACAGTCAATATAAATCTTAAGGATACCAGCAACAAGGTTACAGTCATACAGTTGTCAGTGGGAGGAGATGGGTGATAGTTTATTTATTTGTTTATTATTAATTTATTGGTATTCTGGCTTCTTTCTAGCCATCAAGGTAGGACTGCATTGCAGACTTTGGTCTGAGATGGAGGGAGCAGGAGCCCAGAATAAAGTTAGAAATGGAGATCAGATGTTCAAGAACAGGACCAAGTTGGGGATGGCCTCTCCATCCAATCCAATATATATCTTGGAGCAAGTTTCACTTGCTTTTGAAATGACAATGCTGCTGTTTATGCTTCCTTTTCTAGGTTAAATTCCAACCCAGTAATGGAGAAGTCATTGAAGTCACACCTGATCCAGTCGCTGAGGACCTGCCACCAAAAGAGGAAGGGAAAAATGCTGTCTACCTACCTGTGTCTGTCATCAATGTTGCAATGACATTGATGGGTGGCTCGTTCAACTCTGTTATTGCCGAAATTGAGGTGACTAGAGAATCGATTCCTTGATTCTGGGTGCAAAAGACGCTTTGGATTCCTTGATATTCTCCCTAGATCTCTATAATTCCTTCACAAGGGCATCTCCTTCACTAATCCAGATTCTAAACAAAGGAATTGATGAGTTGGCGATATTGATTTCCCCAGCTGACTTCCTTCCAGGTTGATTTCCATGGGAAATAAGCCTTGCCCACCTTGGGGTGAAAGATCATTGCTTGCAATTTTTGGCTCAGCTCTTTCGTTTTCGTTACTAACCTGAGTATTTCTCCTACCCCCTCCCTTTTCTTTTGGTCAGGGTTCTGTTCCTACGACTGACCAGCTAAAAGAAATATTGCCAGATGTAAGTTATCTTTGTGTTTTGGGGCTACATTGCAAGAACTGACAAGTTTTCAGAAGGATGAGACAGCATGAGAGATTTGTTTGGCACTTGCAAGACGATGGAGGATAGGTAAATGAGACAGAGAGGGAGAGACAGAGAAATAGGAAATAGAGATATAAAGATAAATAGATAGATGAGAGATAAGAGATAAGAGAGAGAAAGATGATAGATAGATACATAGGTAGGTAGAAATAGATAAATAGATAGATGATAGACAGACAGACAGACACAGAGGTAGATAGGTGATGGATGGATTGATGGATGGATGGATGGATGGATACAGTAGATGGTAGATATTAGATAGATAGATAGACAGACAGACAGACAGACAGACACAGAGATAGATAGACAGGCTGGCAAGCAGAGAGATATAGAAACATGATAGATAGATAGATAGATAGATAGATAGATAGATAGATAGATGATAGATAGATAGATAGATAGATAGATAGATGATAGATAGATAGATAGATAGATGATAGACAGACAGAAAGACAGACAGACAGACACAGAGATAGCTGGACAGGCAGGCAAGGAGAGAGATATAGATAGATTAGATAGATAGATAGATAGATAGATAGATAGATAGATAGATAGATAGATAGATAGATAGATGATAGACAGACAGACAGACAGACAGACACAGAGATAGATAGACAGGCAGGCAAGCAGAGAGATTAGATAGATAGATAGATAGATAGATAGATAGATAGATAGATAGATAGATAGATAGATAGATAGATAGATGATAGATAGATAGATAGATAGATAGATAGATAGATAGATAGATAGATAGATAGATAGATAGATAGATAGATAATAGACAGACAGACAGACACAGAGATAGATAGACAGGCAGGCAAGGAGAGAGAGAGAGAGAGAGAGAGAGAGAGAGAGAGAGAGATGAGATCCGTGAAGCCCAGACCCTATAAGATCAGCCATATCCTACTGGGGGTAGTCTACAGATGTGCCCCATGCAGTTGCCAGGGATGGAGGTCACTTCCGATGAGCAGCCCCTTAGAGAAAGTGAAACACCAAGGGGGGGGAGGGGTCTCTGTCTATTCACTTCTCAGCACCCAAACAGTGAACTTGGTAAAGATAGTTTGTTTGAAAACTTGTTTGTAGTTTACCGCCATCTGATTTTAAGGATGTTTCATTTTCTCCAGGCTGATCTACCTGCTGGAAAAGAAATGAAAATTGAAATATCTCAGAAAGTGAACGTCACGTTTACCGTGTCACCTACCGGAAGCCACATGACAGCCAGGATCAAAGCCTCATTCTTGTCTGTTGAAGATGGTGCTGAGCTCCTCTCCGTAGACACGGTAGATCATCACTTCATATGAATCCCTTTGCCAGAGGCCAATAGGCTCAACCTGTTTTGGCTCCTTCACCTTCCCAAAATAACCTATATGATGACACTCTTGTTAAGGTAGAGGGGGCAAGATAAATTCAGCCATACCTCTCAGAGGTCATTCCGTCAACCTTGTATTACTGAGGCTCTCAAACACCTACAAAGATAATTAGGGAGCATCTACAGCAGGGGTCAGCAACCTGCAGCTCTGGAGCCGCATGTGGCTCTTTCACCCCTCTGTTGCGGCTCCCTGTCATTCAAAATATGCATCGCAACTGTTAATGTGTGACACCTGCCGACATGCGATGTATTGAGCTTTTCAACCCCCGGTAGGCCAACCGTGGATAAATCCAAGAAAAGAAAAGTTTCAGAAGAAAACAGAAGTGGCTGCTCAAGAAATAGTCAGGCACGGGAAGGATTTTGTGGCTCCCGATGTTTTCTTTTCTGTGGGAAACATGTCCAAATGGCTCTTCGAGTGTTTAAGGTTGCAGATCCCTGATTTACAGGAAGGAAGGGAGGGAGGGATGGGAAGGAAGAGATAGGAAGGAGCGAGAGAGAGGAAAAGCCTGACTAGGTGTCTCAGTGGCTCTAATACTGAGCTTGTCGATCAGTGGTTCGGCGGTTCGAATCCCTAGTACAGAACTCCTGCACAAGCAAGGGGTTGGACTAGATGACCTCCAAGGTCCCTTCCAACTCTGTTACTGTTAAAACCATGAGCCAGTTGTGTGCAGCCGCTGCCAAAATCCTGGGTTGTATAGGCATAGAATCACGTGAAGCACTAGTAACCGCTTTATAAAACCCTAGTAAGACCACATCTGGAATACCGCAATCGATTTTGGTCACCGTACTACAAAAAGGATGTTGAGACTTTGGAAAAAGTGCGGAGAAGAGCAATTAAGACAGTGATGGCTAACCTTTTTGCCATCGTGTGCCAAAAGTGGGGGGAGCGTGGTGGGGGTCACATGCATGCATGCCCACATCCATAATTCTATGTGACCCACCCCCTGTATTCCCCCCTCTTTTGGCACACAATGACACGGTGGGCCTGGTAGACCCGTTTTTTGCTCTCCCCAGGCTCCAGAGCCTTTCTAGGAGCCTGGGGAGGGCAAAAACGGCCTTCCCCACCCCCACCAGAGGCCCTCTGGAGGCCGGAAACAGTGTGTTTCCTGACTTCTGGTGGGCCCAGAAGGTCCGAAAATCAGCTGGCCGGCACACGCATGGATGCCGGAGCTGAGCTCATGTGCCCATCGATATGGGTCCACGTGCCACCTGTGGCACCTGTGCCATAGGTTCGCCATCACGGAACTAAGATGATCAAGAGACTGGAGACAAAAGCATATGAAGAATGGTTGCAATTTTGGGTTTGGCCAGGCTAAAGAAAAGAAGGAGTAGGGGAGAGATGATAGCAGGATTCCAATATTTGAGGGGCTGCCCCAAAGAAGAAAGGGTCAACCTATTCTCCAAAGCACCAGAGGTCCCTCCAAGCTCTCTTCTCTCTTCTCTCTTTCTATTATTTCTATTTTTATTTCTATTCTTCTATTTCTGTTCTGTTCTAGTCTAGTCTAGGATGTTTTCTCCCATGGAGCGATTCCATGCTGGCATGTCCCTTAAATTACTCCTCTCTTTGAGCCAGCAATTCCACCATCGTCTTGAAGGCCATCTCCATCTCCATCTTCTTTCTGTGTTTGAACTGTAGGTGCAGGAATGCAGTGCCAGTTTTGGCATAAAAGAGGAACGGCTGGCCATCTCCCTGGAATCAGGATCATGCAGGTACTAAACCGAGGAGGAGGGTCCTCTTGCGCTAAAGACCCCAGCTGAAGGAGATGGTCTTGAGGTCTCCTTAAAGGCCAATTTCAGTCACAATGTCAATGTCCCGACTGATGAACCCAACTAAAGCAAGCACACTCAACACTCTCAATGTCTCAATGCAAAACTTTATTGTGTACATCCTTTTGGCACCACTGAAGGCAAAACCAGCTCTACCCAATTCCCATGCAAACCCACATAATTACAATATAGAATTCCCTCTCCCCCCTATTAATGCAGGTCACATTGTCCGATTGAGTGTCATTCTATTGTTATGAGAAAAAGTCTCTGGTCTTTGGCGGACACCTGCAGATGTGTTCTTGGCTCCCACAGCTCTCCTCCTTGAAGTCTGGAGCCTGCGTTCCTTTTCACCCTTCCCTCCCCCCTAGTCCTTTTATAAGTTGAGAAGCGACAATGGTTGCAACGGCATAAGTGCGCTTCAAGCTTGACACACACCCTTGTGGTTGCCAAGGTCAAGTTGTTTTTGATTATGGAGACTCCATTGCAGACCGCTCTGAAAGCAAATGTGAGGTGCTGGTGTGTCAGCGGATGGAGCAGATAAAGAGACAAAGGTAGACACGATGAAATTGCAAAGTAGTTATGTTCTCTCCTTCCTCCTCCTTTTTCTTCTTGCAGGTCAACGGAGATTTCTTCCCCGTCTGGAGATGTAAGACTGAAGTTATTTGAGGATACTGAGCATCACACATTTAAGAGTAGTCTTATCCACCCGGCTGGTGATGGGCTTTGGGCTAAGACTGGGAAATGAATTAATAACCTGAAGAAGTGATGGATCTTGTCAGTCACCAGGACAAAAAGTTTATGCTTCCAAGCTTTTGAGCTCATGCTGGAACCCATCATCAAGGAACTTCTCTCTCTCCAGTGGATTGTTCCACATTTGGTTCCTGGTTGCGTGTAGCTTTTAGTTATTAATTAGGCTGCTATTAATTGTGTTGTGCCACTCACACGCTCGGATCCAAAGTACCTGATAGGCTGGTGGTAAATCAGCATTCCTGTTGACTGACAAGGAGCCTCGTTCCCCAGGCTTCAAACATTTCCCTGGCTGTTATTGTCCCTGCTCGGCCAACAATCGTAGTAGCTGTGAAATTGAATGACACGTCTTTGCTCATTACATGAAATCTTGGACGAATAAACCTTTGTGTCCTGGCCACTGACTCAGATTGGATCCTGCAATATTATTCTGAGAGACCTGTATTTACCTTCATTCGTGAAGAGGTCATTTTGCTTCCCCTTGAAATATTAGACGTTTGCAAAGAGCTTTGTGGACAAGAACAGGTCCTAGCTTGGACTGAAATAATATCCAGTTCATTTCATTTATATCAGCAAACTATTGATTCCTCTTTTATCATTTTAATTGCCTGTCTAGCGTAAGAGAGCTTTTTATAGTCTTTGTAAAGAAGAGTAGAGGTCTCTTTTGAGTTAAGGTCCACTTTGGGTTCAACGTCATATGTTTCAAGGTGATATTTTTGCCCACTCTGGCAAAAATTTTATTATTTTTTTTTATTAATTTGATTTATATGCCGCCCTTCTCCGGAGACTCAGGGCGGCTTACAATGCATTAAGCAATAGCCTTCATACTTCTGTATATATTTATACAAAGTCAGCTTATTGCCCCCACAAACTGGGTCCTCAATTTACCCACCTTAGAAAGGATGGAAGGCTGAGTCGACCTTGAGCCTGGCTAGGATTGAACTCGCAGAATTACAGGCAGCTGGATGTTAATTGCTGCCTTTAGTAGGAGGCATTACTCCCCTACGCTACTCAGGCTCCTATCACCAGAGACGCTGTCGCTACTTCCATTCTGGCGCCCCCCTCCCCCCCACCAACCATGGAATTTCCTGACATTCTCTTGCTCCAATTGTGACTGGTTCTTTCTCACTGTTATAGGTAGAACCAGCAAAAGATTTTATGAAAACCATCATGGATGGTTGGATCCCACATGCCAACGGTAAGTGTTTGAGGCCCGGGAAAGAGTGCAGAGAAGAGCAACGAAGAGGATTAGGGGACTGGAGACTAAAACATATGAAGAAAGGTTGCAGAAACTGGGTATGTCTAGTTTAATGAAGAAAAGGACTAGGGGAAACACGATAGCAGTGTTCCAATATCTCAGGGGCTGCCCCAAAGAAGAGGCAGTCAAGCTATTCTCCAAAGCACCTGAAGGTAGGAGAAGAAGCAACAGATAGAAACTAATCAAGGAGAGATACACTCTAGAATTAAGGAGAGGCTTCCAGACTGTGAGAATTAATCAGTGGAAAGGCTTGTCTCCAGAAGTTGCAAATGCTCCAAGAGGAGGTTTTTAAGAAGATGCTGGATAGCCACTCGTCTAGTATATTATACGGTCACCTCTTAAGCAGGGGGTTGGACTGGAATGCCTCCAAGATCTCTTCCAACTCTGCTATAATGTTGATAGAAATAACTTGCTTGAAGGAAATGGCGGAAACTCCTGGATGGGAATCCCAAAAAGTGCTTTTGCAAAAAGAAAAGTTTTTTTCCTTGAAAACATTTTGCTTCTCACCCAAGAAGCTTCTTCAGTTCTAGAAGAACTGAACTGAACTTAGAGCTGGAGAAGCTTCTTGGGTGAGAAGCGAAACATTTTCATGGGGAAAAAAAAAGTCCATGACTTTTGGAAAAGCACTTTTGGCATAATGATGTCCTGGATGATGGAGAATCTCCACAGACGGGGCCAACAGTTGCTTCCTCTTTTGCAGATGTCCTGAGTAAGAATCAGATTCCTCTTCCAAGCCTTTTGGGGTTGATGTACAGTGAAGGTGAAACCAATCTCAGTTTTGGAGAGGTCAGTTGATGGAACCCCAATTGTTTGTCTTTGGGTTGCTTATAGCTGAAGAACATTTGCTGTCCAGGTGGTCCAACCCCATTGCCTTCCTGGCCTCGAACCATGTCTATGACGCAGGAGCCGTGGCTGGGGTCTCAAAGGACAGTCATATAGTGCCATTGTACCTTCGCTCCTTTTTTACTTGGGCCATTTAGACAATCCCCCAATTCCTGCAGAGACCCCAGCAGGGGTGCAGAAGGAGCTGCACTGATGATGTTTCCTAGTTGGGTCATGAAGACAACCAAAAGAGCACCCAGGACCCCATACTCCTCCTCCGCTGCATCCTCCTCCTCCTCCTCCTCCTCCTCCTCCTCCTCCTCCTCTCCATAAACTCCACTCCCTTTTAGCACTAATGATGTTATCTAGTTGGGTCATGAAACCTGCAAGAAAACAACCCAGATCAGAGAGCCCCAAGGACCCCAAAGCCCTCCTTCTCCTTCCTGCTTCTGCTCCTCCTCCTCCTCCCCCTCCTCCTCCCTATAAACACCAATCCTTCTCACACTGATGATGTTTCCTAGTTGGGTCATGAAATGTCAACAAGAAAACAATCACACTCAAAGAGCACCCAAAACCCACAGTGGTCTCCTCCTCCTCCTCCTCCTCCTCCTCCTCCTCCTCCTCCTCCTCCTCCTCCTCCTCCTCTCTGCAAACTCCACTCTCTTCTAACACTGATGATGTTCTCTAGTTGGGTCATGAAACATCTGCAAGAAAAGGACCAAGCTCAGAGAGCACCAAGGACCCCATATTCCTCCTCTTCCTCTTCCTCTTCCTCCTCCTCTTCCTCCTCTTCCTCCTCCTCCCTCCTCCTCCTCCTCCTCCTCCTCCTCCCCTCCTCTTCCTCCTCCTACCTATAAACACCAATCCTTCTCACACTGATGATGTTTCCTAGGTGGGTCATGAAATGTTAATAAGAAAACAACCACACTCAGAGAGCACCCAAGACCCACAGTGGTCTCCTCCTCCTCCTCCTCCTCCTCCTCCTCCTCCTCCTCCTCCTCCTCCTCCTCCTCCTCCTCCTCCTCCTCTCTGCAAACCCCACTCTCTTCTAACACTGATGATGTTCCCTAGTTGGGTCATGAAACATCTACAAGAAAAGGACCAAGCTCAGAGAGCACCAAAACCACCACAGTCCTCCTCCTGAATGAAGGCAAATGTACATGTCCCAGGATAATGTTACAGGATCCAATCTGAGTCATTCACAGAGTCTTCCTCCTCTTCCTCTTTTTCTTCCTCCTCTTCCCTTCTGCAAACTTCAGTTCCTTCTAACATGGATGATGTTCCCTAGCTGGGTCATGAAACATCTACAAGAAAAGCACCAAGCTCAGAGAGGACCCAGTTCAACCCTGAGCTACAAAAATTCTCTTCTATCCATGCAAAGGTGCAGCTGCCTCTCTGGTCTATATCCATTTCTCCTCTAGTGGCCCCAGTAGAGCCAGTGTTTGGGACAGGCAAGGAGGACAACCCACTGATAGTAGGAGTGTGAGAAAATGTGGGGTGTGCAAATAAGAAATAACGGCTATAATTTTCCAATCTTCACAGAACGTGCTGGTCTTACACGTGATGATAGAGGCTTACAGTGAAAATGAGTTGGCGGAGCGAATACGACTTAACCAAGCGAAGCACAAGACCACGTAAATGGGGAAGGCGTGGAGGTCTCCCTGATCATCCCCGCCCCACTTTGCTCGTTCAGATGTTGAATCGATGCCTTGGAACGAAACTGACCGAATTCACACACCAACCGAGAAGATAAAGGCAGCCTCCTTGTTAATGTCTCTTCATAATTCACATTTATTTGTAAACCATTTTGAGGTGTGGTTAATTGGGAAGAAGATCACAGATTCATACAATGAATGAATACCTTAAAAACCCCTCCCAATTTGTTGCTTCCAGGAACCTGGATGGTTGAGGGACTCTTTTTCCTTCCCTGCCCTGCTGAAACTTCTACTCTGCTGTGTCCTACTCTCAATAGTAGCAGCTCACTAGGGGATTAGGGTGACTCTGTCTATGTTTATCAAATAAAATATCCCAACTTCTTCTTCTGCATTTCTTGGGTTTGCTTTGGACTTGCATCTCTTGAGGTTCATCAGGACATTATGGGGCTTCTGGTGGGACTCTTGTCCACGGCACCAGGATGTGGATGGAGAATAGATGATGGACTGAAACGTGATCAGACGATCTTCAAAGCAAGGCTGCTGAATCAGATCTCGGCGCTTTATGTCTGAAAGTGGCCCCTGAAGAACCAGAGATGGAGGCCTGCTGGATGAAGTTATGGGTCTGTCAGGCCAAAAATTAGCATCTTGAGAACCAGGGATGTTAAGGAAGGGGAGGTGGGGCTGTGATGTTGAAGAGAGCATGGTCCTTCTGGTTTCTTCTCCTCTTCATGGGAAGGGGGCTACTCCATGACCCATAAAGAGACCATGTGTGGTCATTTCTGATAGGGGAGAGATGCTACTGAAAGTTCTAGTGCCATGATGGCCCTCTCTGTGGGCACGTGCGCCATCACCAGCTGCTCTTCTGATTTCCAGTGTGCATGTGCACGCCAGCTAGCTGATCTTCATGGGTGCTGGAGTGCCGGAAAATGGCCTGAAAAACGGCCTGAAAACAGCCTGAAAATGCCCCCTGAACAGCCTGAAAATGCCGCAAAAAACAACCGAAAATGGCCAAAAACAGGCATGCGCATGCTGGCCAGCTGGTCTTTGAGTTTCTGCCGCTCCGGTGCGTGTACATACACACACATGCACACATGTTCCGGTTTGGGCACTCGGTGCTGCAAAGGTTCACCATCACAGTTCACCATTCACAGTTCTAGTGAGATGTTTTCAAAATGCTGAAGGTGACACGCAGAACCATATCAGTGGGCACACGAGCATTGCTGTAGTTCAGCTCCGGTGCACGCATCTGATATTTGGGCCTTCCGGGCCCACCGGAAGTCAGCAAATGGGCTGTTTCCGGCCTTCGAAGGGCCTCAGGGGGTGGGGGAGGCCTGTTTTCACCCTCCCCAGCACTCATAGAAAGGCTCTGGAGCCCAGGGAGGGTGAAAAACGAGAGTTCCAGTCCCACCAGAAGTTGGCAAATGGGCCATTTCCAGCCTCCAGAGGCTTTCTTGGAGCTTGGGGAAGGCAAAAAACGGGCCTATAGTGCCATCGCCTGCCAAAAGTGGGGGCAGCGCGGAGAGGGGGGGTGTCGAGTGCACATGTGCTGGGGGGGGGGGGGCGGGGGGCATTATGGGTATGGGTACATGTGCACATGACCTCCCCCCCCCGTGCTCCCCCACTTTTGGCACATGATGGCAAAAAGGTTAGCCATCACTGCACTAGATACATATGGCTTCTGGGCTAGTTCAGGGTTTAATGTATCTTAAGAACTGAGATCATGGGTTAATTTCAAACCCAGGTTAAACCCAGGTTCCAAAGGTGTTTTTTTTTTTTTCAAGAGGCAAGTTGGTTTTTCTTTGAAGGCGTTTCTCTTCTCATCCAAGAGGCTTCTTCAGTTCTGACTGGATGGTGTGGAAGGGAAGGATTGATACTCCTTGCAGACTTCCATTCCCACCATCCAGTCAGAGCTGGATGAGAAGAGAAACATCTTCAGAGGAAAACAGAAAGTCCAGTTACCTTTTGAAAAAAAGCACATTTGGGACAATCATGACCTGGATGACAGAGAATCTCCATAGAAATAGGGTGAAGTTAGATTTCTGACCTTTTTTTCGGGATAGTGTCTCCACTTTTTTTTTTTTTTTTGATTTGATTTACATGCCACCCTTCTCCGGAGACTCAGGACGGCTTACAATGCGTGAAGCAATAGCCTTCATACTTTTGTATATTTATACAAAGTCAGCTTATTGCCCCCACAAACTGGGTCCACTTGATATGCTTCACCATCCAGGATGGAGAAGACCTGGACTTCCTCTGGCCAAAAGGCCCCCAAACATCTGCATGAGCCTCCCCCTTGCACAGAATTGATTTGATTGATTTGATTTATTCGATTTATATACTGCCCTTCTCCTTGCGGACTCAGGGCGGTGAACAGCCAGATAAAAAACAGTACATAAAAGTTAAAAATTTTTAAAAATCCATATAAACTTTGGCTGATATTTAAAACAATTAAATATTTAAAATACCACAACCCTACAATATAAAAGATCTTAAAAATTCAATAGGGGTCAGGCTAGACCGACGAGCTGAAAGAGATAAGTTTTTAGGGCCCAACGAAAAGTCCGGAGGTCGGCAATTGTTCTCAGTTCTGGAGGAAGATCGTTCCAGAGGGTAGGGGTTGCCACAGAGAAGGCTCTCCCCCTGGGGGTCACCAGCCGGCATTGTCTGGCTGACGGCACCCTGAGGAGGCCCTCTCTGTGGGAGCGCACCGGCCGGTGGGAGGCTATTGGCGGCAGAAGGCGGTCCCGTAAGTACCCTGGTCCTAAGCCATGGAGCGCTTTAAAGGTGATCACCAACACCTTGAAACGCACCCGGAAGTCCACCGGCAACCAATGCAGCTCACGCAGGAGAGGTGTCACGTGGGAGCGTCCCGTCGCTCCCATAATCCCCCGCGCGGCCGCATTCTGCACCAGTTGGAGCCTCCGGGTGCACCCCAAGGGGAGCCCCATGTAGAGAGCATTGCAGTAGTCCAGGCAAGAGGTGACGAGTGCCTGAGTGACTGTGCGTAGTCTTCCAAGACTGAGAATCTCCATAGACATAAACCCAGCTTAAGTTTCATGTGGATGGAGTCCAAGTACTATAGGCAAGATCCATACAGTATCATGACCGCTTTCTGAATAGTTTTCTATCCCAGAGCTATAATTGCACTCAGCCATGAACTAAAGGGCCACCACCAATGAGCTGTTGGACAGCATTACTTGGTGGATGTTTGGGTGGTTTAGGGGTGGAGAATTGTGGTGGGTGGGGGTCTGTTTGGGGATTGTTATGTGTGTTGGACCTGGTCTTTGGGTGTTAAGTGAATTTCATTGTATTTACTGTATTTTCCTGCGTATAAGACTACTTTCTAACACACAAAAATCTTCTCAAAAGTCGGGGGTCGTCTTATATGCCGGGTCTCATTCTCCTGTAACCAGGCAGACCAGCCCATAAGGCTCTGACGAGCCTTAAATGGCTCTGAGGAGGGTCGTCTTATACACCCAGTTGTCTTATACGCCGGAAAATACGGTATTTATTATTTATTGATTGGTTCTATTTATATGCCGGTGACTCTCCGGAGACTCAGGTTGGCTTACAATGCGTTAAGTAATAGCCTTCATACTTTTTGTATCTACCTGCTTAGTAGGGCGTTTGGCCCCCCCAAGCGGTGTTCTTTTTTTTAATACAAAGTCAGCTTATTGCTCCCACAATCCAGGTCCTCATTTTCAATTTTCCAACGAAAGGATGGAAGGCTGAGTCAACTTTGAGCCTGGTGAGATTCGAACTTGCAGTAATTGCAGGCAGCTGGTTTTACTTAACAGTACTTAGTCTGCTGCGCCACCAAGGCTCTTTGGTATGGGTACACTGTACACTATGTATACACGTATGTCAATAAAGACTCTGTATGTAATACGATGTATGTAATAAAGTTGTAAAGTTTATTACATTGTATGTAATAAAGTTATTAACTATAACTTGACAATAAAGTTATTAACTAAAGGGGCCCAAAGAAATGTGTTTTCTTGAGCTATCCATAATCATGTCCGGTTCCATGATGGGAAAAGAAAAGAGGAAGATCTGGACAGAGAAAGGGAAGCTCCATTAGACTAACCAAAAAAAAAAAAAGTGAAATTAAACTCTTGTTATTTATTCTCTGCAGATCTTTTTCAGAGCCAGTTTTGTTGACCTGGTCTTCCTTCTGGTTACGTGAACTTGGCTCAAAGCTGATCCCAGATCCTGATAACACGATACAGCACTGTGTTCACTGTCCCTATTGTGTATCAGAATACACACAATATTCTGTTGTTATTCTGCTGTTTGCACACTTACTCCCCCTGGCACCCACACCAGCCTAGCTTGTGTTGTGTGGCAGGTTGCCTTACGCAGCAGGGACCAAGGCCACGTAGAGAAGAAGCTGAGCATCCCCTGGAAGCTTCGGTGGGTTGTCTGCAGGGGGACAAAAGGGGTCTTCCCCCATTGGAGACAACTCACCCTTGAGGGATCAGGCTGCTCTCATTACTGAGGGAACTGTGACACATAAGAAAAACTTGCTGGTGAGAAAGTTTCTTCAGGACCAGCAACCATGGATGGAAATTAGTCAAGGAGAGAAGAAACGTGGAATTAAGGAGAAACTTCCTGACAGCGAGGACAATTAACCAGTGGAACTGCTTGCCACTAGAAGTTGTGGGTGCTCCATCACTGGAGGTTTTTAAGAAGAGACTGGACAGCCACTTGTCTGAAATGGTCTAGGGTCTCCTGCTTGGGCAGGGGGCTGGACTAGAAGACCTCCAAGGTCCCTTCCAGCTCTATTCTGATGAAAGAAGGTCACTCCCTCCAGATCTCTGCATCTCAGCTCCTAAATTGACACATGAAGGGACCAAAGCATTTCCCTTTGTTGTCTTTTAATCATTTGCATTTTTATTGTGGAATCATGTTGAGATATGACCAGAAATCCATTCATTCAATCAATCAATATTTCAAGAAATGGCTGTTTCCAATAACCTGGATGGCTGGTACCAGATTTTTTTTTTCTCTTCTCTGTCTGAGAAAACTCTGAGATCAATCATTTTGAAAGGGACCTTAGAGATCTTGTAGTCCAACCCTTTACTCAAGCAGGAGACTCTCTACTATTCCAGTTGGAATGTCCAGTTTCTTCTTAAACCTGTGGTGGACCGTCACAACACAGAGAGTTGACTTCAGCAAACAGGTTACATTTTGTGTGAATGGAATCCAAGCAAGATCCGCGCAGTGTCATAAACGATCAAGGGACTCAAGGAACCCAGAGTCACGTTCGGTATCGTAATAGAGAGAATAAAGAGGATGACCTCGGTGGAGGAAGGGAAGATCTGGTAGCACAGTAACAAAAAGCTAAAAAAAGCTTTCGGGTTTGCATGGAGTTTATGCCTTGGTCTCCACTCTGCAAATCCCACACCCCCCTTCTACCACGGATGATGTTATTTAGTTGGGTAATGAAACGTCTGCAAGAAAATAACCGAGTTCAGAGTGCATCAAGGAGCCCACCGTCCTCCTCCTTCTTCTTCCTCCTCCTCCTCTCTAGCACTGATAATGTTATCTAGTTTGGGTAATGAACTAGATAAGGAAGAAAATAATGAAGCCAGACACCATGAAGTATCCCATAGTCCTTTTCTTCCTCCCACCCCCCTCCTCTCTCCATAAACCCTGTCCCTTCTAGCACTGATGATGTTACCTAATTTGGTAATGAAACATCTTCAAGAAAATAGAGCTGAAAATAGAGCTGAAATAAGTTCAGAGAGCACCAAGGACCCCAGAGTTTTCCTCCTCCTCCTCCTCCTCCTCCTCCTCCTCCTCCTCCTCCTCTCCACAAACCCCACTCTCTCCTAGCACTGATACTGTTTCCTAGTTGTTTCTTCAAGTGTCTGCAAAAAAATAACCAAGCTCAGAGAGACCAAGGACCTCACAGTCCTCCTCCTCCTCCTCCTTCTCTCTGCAATCCCCACTCTCTTCTAGCACTGATGATGTTACCCAGCTGGGTAATGAAACGTCTGCAAGGAGGAGCCTGGATAGCTCAGCAGACGAATGCATTGTGATTAACTCCAGCTGTCTGCAATGACTGTAAGTTCGAATCTCACCAGGCTCCAGGTTGACTCAGCCTTCCATCCTTTCTAAAGTAGGTCAATTGAGGGCCCAGTTTGTGGGGGCAATAAGCTGACTTTGTATAAAATATACAAAAGTATGAAGGCTATTGCTTAACGCATTGTAAGCCGCCCTGAGTCTCCAGAGAAGGGCGGCGTGTAAATCAAATAAAAAAAAGAAGGAAGGAAGGAAGGAAGGAAGGAAGGAAGGAAGGAAGGAAGGGCCTATAAGAGCCTTAGTGGTGCAGTGCACTAAAGTGCTGTTAAGTAGCACTTAGCTGCCAGCTGTCTATAATTACTGTAAGTTCGAATCTCAAGGTTGACTCAGCCTTCCGTCCTTTCTAAGGCAGGTCAATTGAGGACCCTGTTTGTGGGGGCAAGAAGCTGACTTTGTATAAATATACAAAAGTATGGAGGCTGTTGCTTGGCGCATTGTAAGCCTCCCTGAGTCTCCGGAGAAGGGCGGCATATAAATCAAATTTAAAAAAATAAATAACCGAGCCGAAAGACCACCAAGGACCCTACACTACAAGCCTCTTCATATCCCTCTACACTACAACCAGCGAAATCGGCCTTCCGTGAAATTCCAGAGACGAGAGCCACACTTTCACCCAGGATATCTGGAGGTCAATGGACCGGAGGTGGCTGTGAAACAAGATCTCGGCTTTTCTGGTTAGGTTTGATGTGTTTGTGTGTGTCAAAATTGGAAATCGGCATCCTTATTCAAGTTGGATCAAATCATTTGCTGCGATGTTCGATGCACATTGTTCAATTGACCCATTTTAAAAGGTATATTTGCCTTGGAAATAATCTCTTGCTATTTTACACCAAAGCAAATATCACGGCTTTTCCCCAAAGAGGCTCTTTTCCTTGTTGCTGACACAGATATTTGCTATAAAAGGACCATCGGTTTTGGGTCCACGACATCCTCCTTGGGGACGGACAGGAACTGGGCAACCCCTTGTAAACCCTCTACTTGACGAAGGTAAGGTTTGCTCTTTCCGAATTGGCACTAAATCGAGAAGGTAAGGACGATTCTTGAGGCTCACCTTCACTTCATCTTTGAAGAGATGGTCTGCGGTCTCCTCCTTGAGCAGGGGGTTGGACTAGAAGACCTCCGAGGTCCCTTCCAGCTCTATTCTGATTGATTGATTGAAACTTTGATGGTTAGAATCATAGAATTCTAGGGCTGGAAAGGACCTTGGAGATCTTCTAGTCCAGCCCTTTTGCCCAAGGCAGGAGTCTTTATTCTATCCTGGACAAATGATTGCCCCATCTTTTCTTGAAGACCTCCAGTTATGGAATACCTACAACTTTCAGAGGTAAGGTATTACATTGATTAATTGATCTCACCCTCACGAAGTTCCTCCTAAATTCCAGGCTGGGTCTCCTTTTTGAGGAAATTCCACCCCTTTATTGAATACTTGTAGAGGTAGTCCTCCCTCAATGACCAGTTGCTTAGCAACCAATTGAAGTTGCAACAGATCGCCCCACCCCCCATCCCAAAATGTATTTACTACTCAATTCTGGAGTTCTGATGGCAGTAGACATACATACACCATAGTCACGTGACTGTAGAAGACCATAGAATCCTAGAATCCCTGAATCCTAGAATCATAAGACCTTGGAGATCTTCTAGTCCAATCACCTCTCAAGACAGGAATCCCATCCCGGACAGATGGTTGTCCAATCTGATCTTAAAAACCTCTAGTAATGGGGCACCCACAATTCCAGGAGGCAGGCTGTTCCATTATTCATTGTTCTCACCATCAGGAAATTCCTCCTTATTTCTAAGTTGGATCACCTTCTGACCAGCCTCCACCCATTGCTTCTTCTACCGCACTGTTTTTGAAGTAGCTGAGAAATTCAGTTGACCAATAATCTTGGAGTCCTCTCTGATGTGAGGGATTATAACTCTAAAGCAATCCTGTTGCTTCCTAGATAGGACCTCCACCCCACATCTACCACCCGGCCATGTTTGAGTCACACGGTTCACAGGACCTCTGTGGTGGGATTCTTGGATTAAGATTACAGGTTAAGATTAACAGAGTTGGAAGGGACCTTGTAGGTCATCTAGTTCAACCCCCCCTTCCCCAACCAGGAGACTCTACACCATTTCTGACAGGGGATAGCCCAGTCTCTTCTTGAAAGCCTCCAGTGATGAAGCTCCCACAACTTCTGAAGGCAACTTCTGTTCCATGGGTTGATTGTTCTCACTGTCAGAAAAATTCCTCCTTATTTCCGGGTTGAATCTCTCCTTGCTCAGTTTCCATCCATTATTCCTTGTCTGGCTTTCTGGTGCTTTGGAAAACAGCTTGACCCCCTTCCTCTTCTCTGTGGCAGCCCCTCAATATTGGAAGATGCTCTCCTGTCTCCCCTGGTATTAGTACCTCCCTTGATCTTGATTGTATCCCTCTGTTCATTCAGTTTAGGATTGCATTGGCTTTTATGGCTGCCGCTGCACAGGGCTGGCTCCTATTTAGCTCGTTGTCCACTAAGACTCCAAGGTCCCTCTCACAGTTACTCCTATTAAGCCAGGTTTCACCCAGTTTATATGTGTACTTTGGGTTTTTCTTGACCCAGTCCACCATAAGGTAGAAATGAAGAGAGCCAACCAAGGTGAGAGAGGCTGCGAAGGGGCAGAGACCTCCTTTCTACTTTCAACGCCAGTTCCTCTTTGTTGGTACTGCTGAAGATGGACTTCCATGGTTCAAGTAGGACTCAAAAGCATGTTGCCAAGGTTGAGAAAAAAACCTGACCTAGTCCAATCTCCCTACTTGCCCACTGCAGGAATTTATTAGTATGTCATAATTAGCCCCAGGCCTTTGCAGAACCAACACATGCTTCAGAAAAACATCTCATGGTCCTTCAACGTTCTGCTCTCTGAAGACCTGTTGATGAACTTGCATTCCTATCAGAGGTGGGTTTCAGCAGGTTCTGACCAGTTCTGGAGAACCGGTAATGGAAATTTTGAGTAGTTTGGAGAACCGGTGAATACCACTTCTGACTGGCCCCGACCCCCTCTATTCTCTGCCAGTCCAAGCTGATCAGGAGTAACCAATAAATAAATAATATATAAATTATTCTATAAATTGATTATTTTGCAAACGGCAGCTCTTGCTCTAACTTTGAAAGCCTCCTGCATCCAGACTAGGGGGGGACAGGATAGCAGCCTTCCTATATTTGAGGGACTACCAGAAAGAAGAGGGGATCTACTCAGCAGTGAAATCCAGCAGGTTCTGGAGAACCGGTAACGGAAATTATGAGTAGTTCAGAGAACCAGCAAATACCACCTCTGGCTGGCCCCAGAGTGCGGTGGGAATGGAGATTTTGCAGTAACCTTCCCCTACCATGCCCACCAAGCCATGTCCACAGAACCGGTAGTAAAAACATTTGAATCCCACCACTGATCCTATATTATCCTATTTTTTTCTCCCAGGCACCAGAATCAACATGCTGAAGGCTTCGGCCCTTATTCTCCTTTGTGGCCTCCTGCCCATCTGCCAAAGTGGAGCAGAAAACTTGTTATCTGTGGCCCAGGTGGATAAGTCTGTTCTGGAGAACTGTGAGTCTTTATTTTCCTTCTGTGTTTGCAAACCAAAACTTTGGAAAGGGGATTCCATGGCTGCGTTCTGAAGCATTTAACTCCTGAATGATTATTATGGAGTCCCAAAGGTGATTTTTCCAGAAGGCAACTGGTCTTTGAAAACTCATCCAAGAAGCTTCTTTAGTTCAGAACTGAAGAAACTTCTTGGGTGAGAAGTGAAACATTTTCAAAGACCAGTTGCCTTTTGGAAAAAGGTCCTTTGGGTCAACCATGACCTGGATGGTTGAGAATCTCCATAGATGACTATTATGGAGATGTTCTGTAGGAGATCACAGAGAATGGAAGGGTCTATTATAGCAACTTACGTCAAATGTTCTGGCTTTACTACATTAATAAACGTGAGTTTGGCCAAAGACAGACAAGCATGTGGGATGGAAATTTAAGAAAAATCAAGAATAAGTTTAGTAACTCAGCTAAACTATACTTTAGTTGCTAATAACAACATCTCAGAAACTGAGTTTAAATTTAATTAATCTCCTGTAATAATTGCTCTCCACCCTCTACAGTACTCTCAAATGTCCTGGCCAAAGATGACCTGCTTCAAGGACTTGTTGGAGGAGTGAGTAAAAATGTCCTAGGAGGGTTGAATGGAGGCCAAAATGGAGGACCGCTTGATGGTGTCCTTGGAGGCCAAGATGGAGGACTTCTTGGTGGTGTCCTTGGAGGCAAAGATGGAAGTCTGCTTGGTGGTGTTCTTGGAGGCCAAAATGGAGGACCGCTTGATGGTGTTCTTGGAGGGCAAGATGGAGGACTTCTTGGCAGTGTCCTTGGAGGCAAAGATGGAGGACTTCTTGGTGGTGTCCTTGGAGGCAAAGATGGAGGACTTCTTGGTGGTGTTACTGGAGGCAAAGATGGAAGTCTGCTTGGTGGTGTTCTTGGAGGCCAAAATGGAGGACCGCTTGATGGTGTTCTTGGAGGGCAAGATGGAGGACTTCTTGGCAGTGTCCTTGGAGGCAAAGATGGAGGACTTCTTGGTGGTGTTCTTGGAGGCAAAGATGGAGGACCGCTTGATGGTGTCCTTGGAGGCCAAGATGGAGGACTTCTTGGTGGTGTCCTTGGAGGCCAAAATGGAGGACCGCTTGATGGTGTCCTTGGAGGCCAAGATGGAGGACTTCTTGGTGGTGTCCTTGGAGGCAAAGGTCGAGGTCCATTAGGTGGTGTCCTTGGAGGCCAACGTGGAGGACTGCTTGGTGGTGTCCTCGGAGGTCCAAGTGGAGGACTTCTTGATGGTGTCGTTGGACATGAAGGTCTCCTGGGGTGAGTTACGTATTGTCAGACTTTATACCTAGACCTGATGTTAAATTAGATGTTCAGTTCTTTAGGTCTTGATTTGATTCAATGGAAGACTCCAACATGATAGAAACTTACAGACATGTTCCAGACAGGACTTAAGCCTCTAAGGCAACACCTGGTTGTCTTCTGCAGAGGAAACACTTTAGATCATTACATTTCTGAGTTCTTACACCTAAATTCTGGGTTTCTTTCTTCTTCCTTCTGAATTAGTTAGCCTTGGAGAACTTCATCTGGTCACTTAATGCTCATTTTCATGCTTTTTTTTTTGGTACTGCCTGCTTTACATTGAGTAGATAGAGATGAAGATCATTCTCCTGTCCTAGTTCTCTCTCTGTCCCACACTTTGTATGCACACACACACAGACATGCACACACACAATCTATTACATATACAGACCTCAAATGTCGATCAGCAAAACCTAAATCCCATGGAAAAAGTTAGATTAAGATGTCTAGGGTTATGACATTGAATCATTATCATCATTCAATGATCCCATAATCCCTTGCGGGGTGGAGTCTGGGCAACTGAATGGAGCTAGCAGAGGGTTGTAATGGCCAGATGCCCTTCCTGTTGCCAATGCGGAGTTTTTTTCAGCAGAGATATTCTCAGTGTGCCCAGAGAGAGAAATATCTGCCTCTACCTAGGATTGAACTCACAGCCTCCTGATTGTGAGGCAAGACCTCCACCTTTAGGCCACTGCACCACTCAGGTTATGGTGTGGAATGTCCTTCATAATTTTAGTTTCTGTTCCTAACCATGATGCTCACTTTTATCTCCAGGTTGAAGCTTGTGGATATCATCCTTCCTAAAATCACCCTGAAGCTTTTTCCAGTTGGACTTGGATTGAACATTTACACCAAAGTAGCCCTCAAGGGCAACACGTGAGTTGGCTTCCTTGGGAAATAGTAAATCTTGCTACTTTTCTTGGCTGACATTTCCACAGGTAGCATTTCCCAGTCTCCTTCTTCCTTCCAGCTTTAGTTTTGATGTAGTCAGAGATAGTAGAGTAGAGTAGAGTAGAGTAGAGTAGAGTAGAGTAGAGTAGAGTAGAGTAGAGTAGAGTAGAGTAGTAGAATTGAGTCGAGTTGAGTCGAGTCGAGTAGAGGTAGCCATTTTGTAGAGAAAGGAAAACCATTGAGTTGTGTGTTGTGGTTAGTTAAAACAATTGAGATGGCCATCGCAATCCAATATCTGCCCCTTTTGTAAGTTCCTTGTTGTTGCACGCAGAAAGAGGCAAGACTTGGATTACAACACTGCCTCTGTCATCTTGCCTGGTTTAGTCCCCAGGAACCTCCTGCTGTCACGAGAAGCTTCCTAACTTTCAACCATGATTGATTCAAAAATAAGACCTGTAGGACATGGGATTTTCAGGAAAGGGAGGTCTTCTGACCACAGTGGTGCAGTGGTTAGAGTGCAGTACTGCAGGCTACTTCTGCTGATCACCGGCTGCCAACAGTTTGGCAGATCGAATCTCACCAAGCTCAAGGTTGACTCAGCCTTCCATCCTTCCGAGGTGGGTAAAATGAGGACCCAGATTGTTGGGAACAAGAGGCTGACTCTGTAAACTGCTTAGAGAGGGTTGTAAAGCATTGTGAAGCGGTATATAAGTCTAAGGGCTATTGCTATTGCTATTCTGATTATCGGTCCTCCATTAGAAAAAATGTACTATCTTCAAATAGTAAATCAGGATTTGGTTTTGTAGGAATAATAGTTAGGAGATATGCCTTTAAGAAGCCATAAGACATCCATCAAAGTCAGGAAACCAAAGAAGGAAAATCAATGGTGTCATATGGAAAGTGTTGGTCAGGGATCATTGAGTTTCACCTTCAAATCTACTCTTAATTTTGGATTTTGAGCTAGTCACACTTTCTCTGGAGCTAGAATTGAAGAAGGAACTCTTAGTTGAATGTTCTTGAGCTTCTAGGCTAAATGTTTGGGATATAATCCTAATAAATAAATATTTGTAATGGATGGAAAAAGCCAGCACTCTCCAAACTTAAAAGATTCTTTGGAAAACTTTTGGTTGTTGGTCCAATAAACAGCCTCATCTCTATTTCTTTCAGGATTCTGGGAGGCCCATTGATTCTCCTGGTAGAAGTGAACATCACAGCCCATGCCCGGCTGATCCAGGACAGGATGGGATCTCCCAAGCTTGTCTTTGAGAATTGCAAGACCAATCTTGGTGGCTTTCGGATCGTGTCTGGGTGAGTCTTTGTACATCACAGATAGACATTTAACCTACGTGGGGGGACAGCTTTTGAATGGATGGGCAGGGATGCTAAACTGTCCAATGAGGTCAGTCTGTGGAGCAACATCTCCCTCCAGATGGTAAAGAGACTATAAATCCTAAACTTCCCAGTCACCACGAGATGGAAAAACTGAATTTGGCAAATTTATACTTTCCTCTGTTGAATCAAAACAAAAGGTTCTCTCACCAAGGAAATCATTGGCCCAGTCAAGGAAGGTCTTCAGAAAGAGGTTAAATAATTCAAGATGGCAGCCCCAACGGTATGATCCAAGCCTTGTCCCATTTTAACAGGTGTTGCAAAAAGTGATAGGACTTGGATCACACAGATGTGGCTGTCATCCATCTTGAACAGTGTTTCTCAACCTTGGTAGCTTGAAGATGGGTGGACTTCAACTCCCAGAATCCCCTGGGAGTTGAAGTCCACCCATCTTCAAGCTACCAAGGTTGAGAAACACTGACCTTGAATGACTTGACTTCTCCTTGGCAACATCCTTGATTGAACACCAAGTGGTTGCAGATAATCCTGGACTTACAACCAGTTAGTGACCTTGGAAGTTAAATAGCACTGGAAAAAGTGGTCATTTTTCACACTTATGACAGTTGTCCCATAATTATGTGATCAAAATTCAAATGCTTGGCAGCTGGTTCATATTTAAGCGTCCCAACATCCACTTTTGCGATTCCCTTTTGCGACCTTCAGGCAAACGAAGCAATGGGGAAGCCAGATTCACTTAACAACCTTGCTACTAACTTAACCACTGCAGTGATTCACTTAACAACAGTGGCAAAAAAGTGGTCAAATGGGGCAAAATTACATGGCATAGAGTGATAGAGCGGAAAGATTATTAACTTTTTAATATTTTTTTAATAATTCCACTCATTTTTCAGGCTCATTCCATTGTCCTTGGACAAAGTTCTGAGTGATGTTTTGAATAACCTCATCCCTGGTTTGGTGAGTCCTCCTACTGAATTATAGCCTGCCTCCCTTTTAGTACCGTAGCTTCAATGAACACAAATTCACAATCTGGGCCATCAATCAGAGAGAACCACACCAGAACAGCCTTGCAGGGTCAAGAAATACATTTGATTGTGCTGGACTCAGAGGAGACCACCAAATTGGTTGACTGGAGTGAGATGAGATGAGATGACTAGATAGAAAGAATAACGAGAATAACGAATAGCTAGGTTGGAAAGGACCTTGGAGGTCCTCCAGTCTAGCCCCTTGCTCAAGCAGGAGACCTTATACCACTTGAGACAAGTGGTTGTCCAATCTCTTCTTAAAAACCTCCAGTGTTGGAGAATTCACAACTTCTAGTGGCAAGCTGTTCCACTTGTTAATTGTCCTCATTGTTAGGAAATTTCTCCTTAATTCCAGATTGCTTCTCTCCTTGGTTACTTTCCATCCATTGCTTCTTGTCCTGCCTTCAGGGGCTTTGGAAAATAGCTTGACCCCCTCTTCTTTGTGGCAGGAGAACTTCCAATATAATTTGAGTCCTGACCAAGGTATCTTAGTGTTCCCAAGCAACATTGGTGATGCCATCAGGGAAATATACCTGAGGTTCAGCTTTGAAATGGATTTTGAAGATTCAGAAGAAGGCTCAATGGCTTCTTCAGGTGTATTCTGAAGCCATAAAGCGTCCCATCAACAGTAGTCCTCTTGGAGAAGACTATAATCAGTGGGACAGCCTTCCTCCAGAAGTTCTCCTCATGTACTGGAATCCTGCTATCACATTGCCCCTAATTCTTCTTTTCTCAGTGGTGGGATTCAACCGGTACGCACTACTTCGGCAGAACTGGTTGTTAAATTATTTGAATCCCACCACTGAGACTGGCCAAAGCCATTCTTCATATGTTTTAGTCTCCAGCCCTTTAATCATCTTAGTTGCTCTCCTCTGCACTTTGCCTAAAGTCTTTTTTGTAGTGTAGTGACCAAAACTGGATGCAGGATTCCAATTGTGGCCTTACTAGGGCTTTACAAAGTGGTGCAAACACTTCACCTGATTTTAATTCTATGCCTCTGTTTTCTTCTCTGCTACAGCTGTGTCCAGTTGTCGATATTGTCCTGAACCTTCTCAACACTATTCTTGCAACAGTCAACAGTAAGGGTTTTTCTTATGGTTGGGAAGTACTCTGCCTTATTTATTTTATTTATTTTTATTTTTTATTCAGGAGCCATCTACCCGACGTTTGACCATCAGGGAAGTAGCTTAGATGCCTCCGTTAAATTTGTTATCTTTTCAGTGTGCAAAGCAAAATTGTTCTGGCATGTACAGTACTGTAACCGCAAAGCCTTACACACACACACACACACACACACACACACACACACACACACACACACACACACACACACAAATCCCTTGAACACAGAACTTCATAGAAAGGGACCTTGGAGGTCTTCTAGTCCAACCTCCTGCCCAGTCAGGAGACCCTACACCATTTTAGACAAATGGTATAGGGCAGCGGTGGGTTCCACTTACCTTTACTACCGGTTCTCAGTGGGAGCTTGAGATGGGATAGAACCTAGAAACTTAAAGGTTGGTCATAAGTTAAGGACTAGCCGTATCCTCGCAGCTGGAGCATGTACAGCACTGGCCCTCTAAGAACTTCCTATAGGCCTGGCGGTTGTGTTTTTCCCCCCTCTCAGTCCCTTTTTGCTTCATCCCTGACAGCTGTGTGTCCGTTCGGCATACTTGGACAGCTGCATTATACTCTGGCTGGCTTGCCGCTGTTCAAGGATCAACACATTGTTCTGAATCTAAACGTAAGGCCTGTTTTATTATTTATTTATTTATTTATTTATTTATTTATTTATTTATTGGACATATATGCCGCCCATTCTCCGCGAGGACTCAGGGCAGCTCACAACAATAAAACCAGTCCAGAGTAAAATTCAGACACTAAAAACTAAAATTCCCATTTATACCCCATTCAGTTCAGGCCAGCCTGGTGAAACATCATGTTTTAAGGTCACGGTGGAAGGAGTGAAGGTGGGGGCTACCCGGAGCTCCAAGGGGAGCTCATTCCATAGGGTGGGTGCCCCCACAGAGAATCAGCAGCCGAATCAGTTGATGAGGCATGAGAATCAGGGCCAGCATTAAGGCAACCTGAGGGGGAAGAAGGAATGGAGCTAGCAGAGAGAGAGAGAGAGAGAGAGAGAGAGAGAGAGAGAGAGAGAGACCCTCGGCTGCCTGTCAGCCCTCAGATGGACAGTCAACAGCCTCCAGGTCTGGAGGTAGTTGATGAGGAAGAGGAGGAACAGCTAGGTCCAGTGCCTGACACACAGATGTGCACAAAAGCAGAGGAGAGGAGAATAGTGGAAATCTATGAGCTGGTCCTTGGGATGGAAGAGCTACTGCTATTAGAGAAGTCCTACCCTAGCTCTGGGGATAAAAGGCAGGGGGCAAAGGTGTGGCAGACAATTATTCATCTTCCGGCTGGCCAGACTTGTTAGCCTGCGGTGAGAGAGAAACTTTTTGCCGGTGTTGCCGGTGCTCCTAATAAAGGAATCTTTGAATTCACTTCAGAGTGTTTGTCAGAGCTGGGTCAGAACAATTACCCTTGGAGATGGAGACCTAAAGAGAATGAACATGTCAAAAATGGGTGTATGTCCTTTCCCCCTTTTGCCTCTGGGGTAGAGAAGGAGCTTTTCAGGTAGACCAGGCAGGAAGCACAACTAGATACAAGTACTCCTTGACATATAACCATAATTGAGCTTGCCCTTTATGGCCATATCTTGTGGCAGATATAATTTGAATTGGTCACATGACTGCCCTGATTTTACAATATTTTTAGGAGCTCATTAAGTGAATGCGGTGGTCTTCAAACAAAAGTGACAGTCAATAAATGAAATTCACGGTTGTTAAGAGAACCCACTGACCATTAAGCTGCAGTTTTGCTGAAAACCAGAAGTAATTTCCAGTTTGGGGCTAAAATGTCATGAAAATACAGTCATCTGACCAGGGGACACTGCAAACAGCTTAAATGTAGCTGGGTTGCTGATGTCTGAGGTGCAGCCACATGACCAGGGAGTGACCATCAGAACTGGGTCGCAACTCCCTTTTTCCAGTAGGTTGTAACTTTGAGTAGTTGCTATGCAACCCGCTTCTAAGTCACAGACTATCTGTAAATGAATTATCCTTGATTGTAAAGCTACGTTAACAGAATCTTGAAAATCTGAAAGTATAAATCTCTCACTGTCTCCTTTACAACCTGAGAAACTAGGGAGGGTTTCTCCTGAGCCTCTTTTCCCCCCACCCGTTATGCATCTATGGGCTGTGCAGTCTCTTATCTGATGGTTGGTTTTGTGCTCGCCAATAAATTCTCTCTTGACCTTTGATCCTTTTCCAAGCTTATGATGATCAACAACAATGGCCAACCTGTGGATTTTCCTGGAGCCCAAAACGCCTCTTTGCCTCTGCCTCCTGCGATGGACCGTACTTCTCAGCTGATGCTTCCCCGCGACCTCCTTTCCTCGGTGCTCCAGATGCTCGTATTAAAAGGAGAGTTCAACGTGGACCTCACTGAACAGGCGGTGAGCCATCTTGACAAGAAACGAAGCTATTTCTGGCTCCTATTTGTGGACCATAGATATGAGAGGAGTGGTAGCTAGTGGGGTAGACCCTCGCCTGCAACTTGGAAGTTGAGAGTTCAATCTTAGGTAGCAACAGATGTTTCTCTATCAGGGTACAAAGAGAATATAACTGCTGTGAACCCTGTGTAGGCATCAGGAAGGGCACCCGGCCAGTAAATGCTCAGCCACATCCAGTTGCTCCAACTCCACACCAAACTAAGGGATTACAAGGTCATAAAAAGGGAATTTATTCATGGGGCAGAGACTTCTGGGTTATTCTATTTTGTCATCTCCTTTGCTTTCACCAAGAAAAATCCTTGGAAACATCTCAATTGTATCATTGACCTTTTTCTCTAGTCTTTAGGCAACTTCCTCTTTTAATTATTCCTTTTCCTAATGGCAACTCTTGGAGACCACGAATGGAAGGGAAAGTATCTTCAACTGAACGTCCAGATGGGTAATTCCTAGTTCTACCTATCAGAAGACATTGTGTAGTTTTTCCAACTTTTAGAATAGATTAGGAGCTGGAAGGAAGCTCCGGGGTTTAAGATGAGGTCAATCAGAGTAGAGCTGGAAGGGACCTTGGAGGTCTTCTAGACCAACCCCTGCCCTGCTCAAGCAGGAGACCCTATGCCATTTGAGACAGATGGCTGTCCGGTCTCTTCTTGAAAACCACCACTGATGGAACACCCACAACTTCTGAAGGCAACATCTGTTCCACTGGTTGATTGTCCTCACCGATAGGAAGTTTCTCCTTACTCTTAGGTTGCTTCTCTGCTTGATTGGTTCTCATCCGTTGCTTCTTGTCTTGACTCCTGGTGCTTCGGAGAATAGGTGGACCCCCTCTTCTTTGTAGGAGCCCCTCAGATACTGGAAGGCTGCTCAAGACAAGACATGGAAATCAGGTTACCTTAGAACAAGTATCCAAGGAAGAAGCACAGAAGGATCCCATCTGATCATTTATGGGGGGCTCTGGTCTCCCAGATAAACCCTTAAGAGGCACACTCCCATCTCTCCTCCTTTCTGCTGGAGGAGAAGGCAGCTTGAGGGTAAAAACAGCCACAAGATTCTTTCCTTTCTTCCTTCCTTCCTTCCTTCCTTCCTTCCTTCCTTCCTTCCTTCCTTCCTTCCTTCCTTCCTTCCTTCCTTCCTTCCTTCCTTCCTTCCTTCCTTCCTCTGGAGGCAAGCTGTTTCACAGTTTAATTGTCCTCACTGTTAGGGAGTTTCTCCTTAATTCCAGGTTTCTTCTCTCCTTGATTAGTTTCCAACCATTGTTTTTTGTCCTGCCTTCAGGTGCTTTGGAGAATAATTTGACTCCCTCCTCCTCTTTGGGGCAGCCCCACAAATACTGGAAGACTGCTACCCTGTCAGCCCTAGTCCTTCTCTTCACTAGACTAGCCAAACCCAAATCCTACAATCGTTCTTCCTATATTTTAGTCTCCAGGCCTTTGATCATCTTAGTTGCTCTGAACTTTTTCCAAAGTCTCGTCATCTTTTTTGTAATGTGGTGACCAAACTTGGTTGAAGTATTCCAGGTGTGGCCTTATTAGGGTTTTCTAAAATGGCACTAATACTTCACGTGATCTCGATTCTATGCCTCTGTTTTATATGCCCGTTTTTTGCCTCTGTTTTCTTGCTTAACATGTAATTTTTTTTCTGGGGAAATGAGTGAAAACGATTAGTCTTCTGGGGTGGCAGTCGGAAGCCAATGCCATCCAAAGAAATCAGCTAGAAAAAACGTGGGTCAATTGCAGATAAGACATTTCAGGAGTTGTGTTGTCTGGCTATCCTGTGTCGTTGTTGTTTCTTTTAGCTTGGTGGATCTGTTCCAATGACAACATCGGCTCTGCGGCCTGTGCTACCTGAGGTAAAATCTTTCTACAACAGATCATAACTGGCTTTTTTCCCCCTCTAAGCTCTGGGATAAGATCAGGTGACTGGCCTCAAAAGTTTGACTTTTTTGTACAAGTATTCCTCGACTTACGACCACAATTGAGCCCAAACTTTCCGTTGCTAAGTGAGTCAGTTGGTGAGTTTGGCCCCATTTTATGGCTTTTCTTACCCCAGGGATCGTACAACTCTAGGACACTGTGACCGTCGTAAAGACGAGTCAGTTGCCAAGTGTCTGAATTTTGATCGCATGATCATGGAGATGCTGCAACGGTCATAAGTGTGGGAGATGGCCATAAGTCACACGTGTTTTGGTTTACAGTTTTGGTTTTAATGCTTTTTAAACTTTTGGTTGGGAGCTGTCCAGAGTTGGTTAAAAAATGGGCATCTATATAAATGTTTTAAATAAATCAATAAATAATGACCAAGAAATGTCTATGGAGATTCTCCATCATCCAGGTTCATGGTTGTTTCAAAGGTGCTTTTTTCCAAAAGGCAACTGAACTTTCTTGGTTTTTATTTTGAAAATGTTTCGCTTCTCATCCAAGAACTGAAAAAGCTCACTTGGATGAGTTTAAAAAAAAAATGTGTTCAAGAAAAAAATAATACAGTAGTGGCCAAAATTGCAGAAACCTTTTTGGGGAAAGTGTATTTTTTTGAGGTTTGATGGCTAATAACACCCTCTCTTTTTTTTTGGAGTTTCAAGATAATCCTATTCCACTGCTAGAATGGCCTGGGAATAGCTCAGACCTTCACCCAATGGAAAATCTAGGGAGCCGACTAAATGAACTTGTTAGTCAGAAGCGACCCAGCAATAAAACCCAGTTAATAGAAGCTATCATTCAATCTTGGTTTTACATGATAACAGCTGCAGAATTCAAAGACTTGGTTCACTCCATGGGAAGACGTTGTAAGCCATCATTCATGCTAAAGGTTACCCAACTAAGTATTAACTGATATGGGGATAATTTTTGTATATCTCGTTTTTTCTACGTGTTTCTTCTTTATACTGTAACTGCTATTCCAATAGCAAATCCTTCATAAAAGAATTTATTGCATTACATTCTTGATTAAACTACCTTTCCATGGATATATAATTTTATGGTATTAACTACTCCCCCCAAAAAAGTGGTCTTATTAGCTGGTTTTAGAAAATACACTTTTCTCCAAAAGGTTTCCACAATTTTGGCCACTACAGTATGCCAAGAAAATCCAGTTGCCCTTTGTAGGGGGGTGGGGGGTGGGAAATACCTTTGGGATAATGGCAGGAGAAGTTTTCTGCCCCTCCTGATGGGTCCTAACAATTCCTTCTGTCTGATTGTCCACAGTTGTCTCAACTTGGGACAGAAGATCTACCCTTGGTGGTCAAGATTAGAGTCCGTGGCCTTCCATTGTTGTCTTTGCAAAATGAGAAAGTCAAGATCCTGTTGAATGCTGACCTCCAAGTGCTCTCCCGTTCAAACTCTAGTCTCACCCCGCTCTTTACCGTGAACACGGTGAGTAAGAAGAGAAGCACCAGGCTCCTGACACTGGTTGGGTGATCCTTGTCTTGGAAGGGCCACCAGACGAATTTGCAAATCTCAACCCCCGAGACTCCTGTTTCTAATCTCTCAACTTCCTTGTCTCTAATTACTACCAGCTTTAATTCGGTTTATCCCTGATAAAGAGTAGCTGTTGCAGCCAATGGGTCTTTGCAGCTTCTAAACCCCACCACCTTATCAGAAGTAGTCTTCTGCTCCTTGGCAAGCTCTCTCCATGCACAATGAGGCTTTCATGGACTGCCAGCATGGGGGGCCGTGCTCAGGTGTTCCATCTCCAAGAGAAACCATTCATCAGAGCAGCACAAGATGTGATTTTCTCTATCACTCAAATGGCTTCCTTCCTGTTGAGCTGGGTTGTGGACGGTAGAGAAATGAATCTTTCTACTCTCGGAGTAGTTGACGTTGGGGAGTTAGTGGGCTGGGTAGTTAGGCACTAATTGAGTCGGTATTGGAAGGGCTCACCAAATACAAAGGGGGAAGCCAAGGTCTCTGAATAAGAGCACGGGATCTACAAAAGGCAGACAGTGGCAGTAGTAAGTCGTAGGGACAAGGAAGTTGTAAGGGAGAGAGATAGTTTGGTCTACTGGTTAAGGCACCAGGCTAGAAAGAAAGAGACTGGGAGTTCTAGCCCTGAAAGTCGGTTGGTGAATTTGGATCAATCACTAGGAGACGGTGAGTTCTAGTCCTACTTTAGGCACGAAAGCCAGCTGGATTTTTTCTTCTTAGAATGATCTTGTCAATGACAAATTAAATATTCAGGAGGTGTGGCTTTTACATTTTAATGAGTTTACAATTGATTAAACTTCAACGTCCTTGTCTCGAACAAGACTGAGATGGATCTGATCAATATTTCACATTCTTGAATGTTGCTTCAAAGAAACTAGAAACATTAATCAAAAGTGCTCCGTGCTTAGTAAAGACATTACTCAGAGAGGCCCCTTTCTCCTCCTCTAATCAAAACCTGGCGCTAATATATAGCCATCCGGAGTAAGAGCTACTATCAGCCTTATCCTCCATACTGTTAGTTACTACTAAGTTACTACATGCAGATGATGTTATGATTACAGAGTATCCAGCTGAGTGGAAGCTTCAGTGTTACACGAACCAAACTGGGCATCTCTCTGGCCTTAGAAAGGTAAGCAGAGTCCAAATCACCTATGGGATCATTGTGACCTTTGGACTAAAATGGCCTCTTATTTATTGATGCGTGTTGCTCATTTGAGGATGATGTGTCCTTCATCCCAATTCAGAACAGCAGAAGTTGGAAGGGACCGTGGAGATTTTCGCTCAGGCGAGAGACCCCATTATCATTTCAGACAAATGGTTGTCCAACCTCTTCTTAAAAACCTCCAGTGTTGAGAGCACCTACAAATTATTCAGCTTGGATAGGAGAATTTCCAACTGATAGGGCCCTGCTCCTAGCATTACCATCCTGGAGGGATACCTGATCTTGCTTATTAGACCACCTTGGAGTAAATTGAGAAGATGCACAAGCTAGTTAGGGAAATGTTAGTCTGCAGAGCCTGGATAGCTCTGCAGACTAAGAACCCTAATTAACATCCAGCTGTCTGAAATTACTCCATGTTCGAATCTCTCCAGGCTCAAGGCTGACTCAGCCTTCCATCCTTTCTAAGGTAGTGAATTGAGGAGCCAGTTTGTGGGGGCAATAAGCTGACTTTGTATAAAATATACAAAAGGATGAAGGCTGTTGCTTAACGCATTGTAAGCCGCCCTGAATCTTCGGAGAAGGGCGGCATATAAATCAAATTTAAAAAAATAAAAATAAAAATGGAGTTTGAAACATGTGAAGAACGGTTGCCGCAATTGGATAGGTCTATAAGGAAAATAAAAACTAGGGATGACATGATAGCATCTTCCAATATTTGAGGAGCTGCCATCCAGTTTTGGTCACCACACTATAAAAAAGATGTTGAGACTCTAGAAAGAGTGCAGAGGAGAGCAACCAGGATGATAAGGGGACTGGAAGCTCAAACCAATGGTGAAATCTAAGATTTGTTACTACCGGTCCTGTGGGCATGGCTTGGCGGGGGGAGGGGGGGTGTAATGTGACTGGGTGGGCATGGCCAATTTTTTAAAAAAACTTTTAAAACCATTTTTTTCTACAACCTCTTCGGCGAAAGGGTTGAAAGCTTTCAAAAGCCTCTGACGATCCCAGCTGAGTTGCCTGATCGGCAGAGGCTTTTTTTCTTTTAAATGCCTCTGACGATCAGGCAACTCAGCTTGGATCGTCAGAGGCTTTTAAAAGAAAAAAAAGGTTTTTTTCTTTTAAAAGCCTTTGATGATCCCAGCTGAGCCGCGCAATCATCAGAGGTTTTTTTTTTTTACTTTTAAAAGCATTTTTTCCACCGAAGAGGTTGTAGAAAAAATGCTTTTAAAAGTAAAAAAAAAAGCCTCTGATGATCGTGCGACTCAGCTGAGCATGGTGGGGAGGGGGGAGGTGATCAGGGATTTTTGCTACCGGTTCTCCAAACCACCCGCCTTCATCGCTACCAGATTGGGCAATTTCACCCCTGGCTCAAACATACGATGAACGGTTGCAGGAACTGGGCCTGGCTAGTCTAGGGAAGAGAAGGACCAGAGAGACAGGAGAGCATCTTCCAATATTTGAGGGGCTGCCACAGAGAGGAGGAAGGGGGTCAAGCTATTTTCCAAAGCCCCTGAAGGCCAGACAAGGAATAATGGATGGAAACTGACCAAGGAGAGATTCAACCTAGAAATAAGGAGGAATTTTCTGACAGGGAGAACAATCAACCGATAGAACAAAAGTTGCCTTCGGAAGTTGTGGGAGCTTCATCTCTGGAGGCTTTCAAGAAGAGACTGGACTGCCATCTGTCAGAAATGGTGCAGGGTCTCCTGCTTGGGTGGGGGGTTGGACTAGATGACCTACAAGGTCCCTTCCAACTCTGTTAATTTGTTAATCTGCCACAAAGAAGAGGGGGGGGGGAGGAATGATGAACCTATTTTCCAAATTAGGCCTGGAGTCCAAAAGTCTTAAATTTGCCAAGTTTGGAGACCCCTGTCCTGGATATAGCAGACAGCAGAGTCCTGAAATGTTCTGGTCAGATGCTTCTGACCACCATGCTGGACCTCTGTGGCCTGTTCAGACATATCAGATGTTTCTACAAATGTCTTCATTTTTGTATTTCTTTTCACAGCGTCTCACTCAGTGTCTCCGACGTGGGCTCCTTTGATGTAAGTCTATCTCCTGTAATGCGTTTGCAACACATGGAAAAGATATAATTTCATCGATCAGGTGAATTAGAAATAGATGGGTAGATGCTTCAGGCTCTTATTAGGGGGAGTGAGTTCAAGTCCTGCTTTAGGCAGGAAAGCCACTAGGTGACTTTGGGCCAATCACCAGGAAATGGTGAGTTCTAGTCCAGCCTTAGGGATGAAGGCCAGGTGGGTGTCTCTGGGCCAGAGCCTCCCTCTCAGCCCAACCTGCCTCGCAGGGTTGTTGTTCTGGAGAAAATAGGATGAGGAAAGTGTGTTTGAGCCTTGAGTTATTTATAAAGTAATAAAGACAGAATATAAAATAACTCACTTTGTTCAGTGGTGCTGTGACTTCGAACAGTCACTAATTGAATGGTCGTAAGTCAAGGACTCCCTCTATGTGAATAACTAAGTTTCCCTTCAGGGAATCAGACCATTTCATTAGCTAATTATGACTTTCCAGGATCTGCAGAGATGAGGCAGCTCTTTATTTTATTTTATTTTATTTTATTTTATTTTATTTTATTTTATTTTATTTTATTTTATTTTATTTTATTTTATTTTATTATTTTATTTTATTTTATTATTTTATTTTATTTTATTTATTTTATTTTATTTTATTTTATTTTATTTTATTTTATTTTATTTTATTTTATTATTTTATTTTATTTTATTTTATTTTATTTTATTTTATTTTATTTTATTTATTTTATTTAATTATTTTATTTTATTTTATTTTATTTATTTTAATAATTTAATTTAATTTAATTTAATTTAATTTAATTTAATTTAATTATTATTTTATTATTTTATTATTTTATTTTATTTTATTATTTTATTTTATTTTCTATATTCTATTCTATTCTTTTCTTTTTTATTCTATTTTATTTTACTATTCTATTCTACTCTATGTCATATTTTATTTTATGTGTACAAGCATTAAATGTGTTGGCTGTCCATCCTGCCACAGGGTAACTCTGCGCCACTTACAATATTAAAAAGATAAAACTGTGCAAATAAAATGCTAGAAAAATACAACACACAACCCCAGCAGAGGGTCAGCAGCTAAAAACCAGAAATGCAGCAGGTGTGCTACTAATTGCAAAATCCTGTTGCAAAGGATAGGAATCATTCTTCTCACCTTTTTTTGGTGTTTTTGCAGGAAAATGCCCTTAAGAACTGGATCACAAATATCCTTCAGATCGGATACGTGCCTCTGATTAATGGTAGGGTCTCCGGGTTGCTGTTACTGTAGAGAAGCCGAATTGCATTGCGGCAAACTTTGTGTCCTGATTTGGGACCTAATTCTGTGGTTTCATTGCTTTTCTTTAGTTCGCCTGAACTTCGGAATTCCACTCCCGAATATTTTCAACCTGAACTTTGCTGATGGTGTGGTGAAAACGCTTGATGTAAGAGCCTGATTGTCTATTTCCTGAACAAAACATTCCTTCAAAGCTGCTGGCCGTTGCATTCAAGAAATTACTCATAAGTTGCTGAGAACTCTGAAGGGAGAAATGCAATATTTTTACCTTCACATCCAAGAGGAAACTTACCTTCACTTTACAAAGTCCAGGATTTAGATTTTCCAAGGAAGGAAGGAAGGAAGGAAGGAAGGGAGGGAGGGAGGGAGGGAGGGAGGGAGGGAGGGAAGGAAGGAAGGAAGGAAGGAAGGAAGGAAGGAAGGAAGGAAGGAAGGAAGGAAGGAAGGAAGGAAGGAAGGAAGATGGATGGCTGAAGGAAGGAAGATGATGGTAAAAGAAGGAAAAGCAGGGAGGGAGAAAAGGAAGGAAGGAAGGGAAAGGAGGAAGGAAGGGAAAGAAGATAGGGAGAGAAGGAGGGAAGGAAGGAAGGAAAATGGTAAAAAGAAGGGAGAGAGGGAGGGAAAGAAGGAAGAAGAAAGATGGATGGCTGAAGGAAGGAAGATGATGGTAAAAGAAGGAAAGAAGGAAAAGCAGGGAGGGAGGGAAGGAAGGAAGGGAGGAAGGGAAAGGATGAAGGAAGATGGATGGTAAAAGAAGGAAGGAAAGGAAAGCAGGGAGAAAGGGAAGGAAGGAAGGGAAAGGAGAGAGGTAGAGGAGGAAGGAGGAAGGATGGATGATAAAAAGAAGGAAGGAAGAAAGGAAAATGGATGGTGAAAGGAAAGAAGGAAGGAAAGGAAGAGAGAGAGGAAGGAAGGAAGGAAGGAAGGAAGGAAGGAAGGAAGGAAGGAAGGAAGGAAGGAAGGAAGGAAGGAAGGAAGGAAGGAAAGTATTATTTGACTCAGATCAAGGCTGAAGCCAGCCAGATCTCTCTTCACCCTGTGGTCCATCCAATATTCTGGAATGAAGTCATGGAGGTGGACAATAATCCCACGAAAGTTGCCATCATAGCTAGTTGCCATTGCCCCCCATGAATCCGTAGTTTAGACCTCTTTGTTTGGCTGACCGCTTTTGAGTGCCCCTCTTTTCTGCTTTCCAGGAAATGGTGGTGATCAATAAGACCTCTAAATAAGACCCCGAAGGAAGAAGACTCCACGGCAGAAGAAGGAGCTCCCTTCCCTCAACCTCTTCTCCATTCTCGAAGCGAGTGAATCTCAGCCCACCCTAAATTCCCGCTCAGTTGCTTCAGCCCAACTGAGATTCCACTTTCCTTGGTCCGCCATGGACAATCTTATTACCTAAAATTGTAGAGATCTACCGTCCTCTCTGAGAATTCATGAATTGCTTGCCCAATAAAGGTGTTTACAATATACAGTATATGCCTGCCTCTCTCATACCAAGTTCTTTAAATATTGGGCTAAAACACACAATGAACGGCTGCAGGAAGTGGGCCTGGCTGGTCTAGTGAAGAGAAGGACCAGGGGAGACAGGAGAGCATCTTCCAATATTTGAGGGGCTGCCCCAGAGAGGAGGAAGAGGGTCAAGCTATTTTCCAAAGCACCTGAAGGCCAGACAGTAGTTAACAGTAACAGCAAACTCCACTCCCTTCTAGCACTGATTAGGTTATGTAGTAGGGTAATGAAATGTCTCTTCCCCCCTCCATCACCAAAAAAACCCCTTCCAAGCTCAGAGGGCACCAAGGACCTTATGGGCCCTCTATGCCATGGCTCTGCCCCTGTAAGCTTGCACCTAGCTTAGTTGTGTGGACGGAAAAGGTGTGCGAGGTGAGCATCACGGAATATCCAACCCTTCTTTGAGCGGGAAGGGGAGGATGGCTGTCTTGAAAGTCGTCATGATGGCAAGAAGTTGCATTTGGATTCCTGCCTAAATTTTAAGACTTTCAGGCTCGGAGCTGAGGCCAATACCGCTGATGACTCCCCCAGGGTTATACACAGGGTCCTCTACTTATAACGGTTCACTTAGTGACTGTTTGAAGTTACAACAGCAAATGAAAAAAAATGACATCTGATCAGTTTTCACACGACCATCACTGCCTCCCCATGGTTATGTGATCAAAACTCACATACTTGGCAACCGATTCATATTTATGACGGGGTTGATCCCCTTTTGCAACCTTCATAAAAGCAAAGTGCCCGGGGAAGCCGTATACTACTACTACTACTACTACTACTACTACTACTACTACTAATAATAATAATAATAATAATAATAATAATAATAATAATAATAATTTTATTTCTATACCGCCCTTCTCCCGAAGGACTTGGGGTGGTGCATAGCCTAATTAAAAGCACAAGACAAATTTAATTTAATTTAATTTAATTTAAAAATTAAAAACATTAAATAATTTGGCTCAATATAAAACCCCAAATTTAAAAATCTCAGATTAAAACCAATTTAAAAATCTTCTCATTGATAGCCCGGCCTGGGCTATCAACAACTATCTGAACCATTCAGTGATTCACTTAAGAACTGTGGCTAGAAAGGTCGAAAAAAGAAGTCAAAACTCACTCAACAGCTGTCTCGTTTAGCAACATAAATTTTGGGGGGGGGGGGTCAGTTGTGGTCGTGAGTCGAGGACTACCTCAACCTAATGCGATTTTACGGGAAAGAGATTACATGTTTTTCTGGGTTGAATCTGGAAAGTGAGCTAATGAGCTTTGACATTGATTTTGGTTTTAATCCCCCTTCTTATGCAAGGACGGAAGCGTTCGTAAGTTTTATCTCGCCCGAGGTCTTAACTGTTCAGTTTAGAAGGACAAAGATGCCTTTTGTAGCACGGAAAGAGCTGAACGAGAAGCTGACATGAATCCCAACAGTCTAGCATCTCTTGGAGAAACTCAAAGGTGTCAAAAATCAGATCTCCATTAACTCAATATCAAGTGGGAGGGCCACCACGCATTGTTCAAAATAATGCTCACGTTAAGCGACAAGAAATCTGGGCTAAATCAGACTTTGTGGTGCCTAGAATGGACCGCCCCGTCTAGAGAAAGCTTTGATTGACTTCAAATCGAGACCATATTTTGAAATCCTGGGCTGGCTCCCAAGTCACCTCAACCGATCAGTGGAACGGCTTGCCTCCAGAAGTTGTGAGTTCTCCATCACTCGAGGTTTTTAAGAAGAGAATGGAGAACCGTTTGTCCGGGATGGTATAGGACAGAGATAGCTAACCTTTTTGCCATCGCGTGCCAGGAAGGGAGGGCGGGAGAGGTTCACATACATGTGTGCCCACACCCATAATTCTATGCACCCCATCCCATGCATGCGACCCCCCCTCCCTCCCACTCCTAGCACGTGGTGCCCGGTAGGCCTATTTTTCTTTCTCATCTGGCTCCAGATCCTCTCTATGCATCTGGGGAGGGCGAAAACAGCCTTCCCCACCCCCTCAGAGGCTGCCCCGGAGGCCCAAAAGAGCCCATTTCCCAACTTCTGGTTGGACAGGAAGTGACGTTTTTGCTGTCCGCAGCCTCCAGAGACTCAGATGCATGTGCACCGGAGCTGAGCTGGTGTGCCAGGCGACATGGCTCTGCGTGCCCCCTGGGGCAGGAGTGCCATAAGTTCGCCATCACAGATATAGGATTTTTTACTTGAGAAGCAGGTTGAACTAAAAGACATTCAAGATCTTTGCTATCCGTCACTCCCGGGTAACTCCCCTCTCGCGCAAGCTGCACTGGCTCCCAGTGGTCTTCCGGGTGTGTTTCAAGGTGCTAGTCACCATCTTCAAAGCACTCCATGGCTTAGGACCGGGATACCTACAGGACCGCCCTCTGCCACCGAATATCTCCCACTGTCCGATATGCTCTCACAGAAAGGGCCTCCTCAGGGTGCCATCGGCCAGACAATGTCGGTGGGCGGCTCCCAGGGGGAGAGCCTTCTCTGTGGGGGCTCCTGCCCTATGGAACGAACTCCCCCTGGATTTTATTTATTTATTTATTTATTTATTTATTTATTTATTTAATTACTGCCCTGCTCCCGAAGGACTCAGGGCGGTGAACAGCCAAGATGAAATGCATATAATACGAATGTTAAAAGACATTTAGAATACAATAAATATTTTGGCCCAATAACAAATTTAAAACACCCAGTTTAGGACAGATTTAAAACAATTTAAAAAGGGAAAATTAGGCCAGGCCCGCTTGTTGGAATAAGAATGTTTTAAGGGCGTGTCGGAAAGTGCGCAGATCCGGGATCCTCCGTATCTCCGGGGGGAGCTCGTTCCAGATGGCAGGTGCCCCCACAGAGAAGGCTCTCCCCCTGGGGGCCACCAGTCGACATTGTTTGACCAACGGCACCTGGAGGAGCCCCTCTCTATGGGAGCGTACTGGTCGGTGAGAGGTTACTGGTGGCAGAAGATGGTCTCGTAAATACCCCGGTCCTATGCCATGGAATGCTCTAAAGGTGGTAACCAGAATCTTGAAGCGCACCCGGAAGACCACCAGGAGCCAGTGCAGCTCGCGCAGGAGGGGAACCACATGGGAGCGCCACGTCGCTCCCATCACCACCCGTGCGGCCGCATTCTGGACCAGTTGGAGCCTCCGGGTGCTCCCCAAGGGGAGCCCCATGTAGAGAGTATTGCAGTAGTCCAGGCGGGAAGTGATGAGAGCATGAGTGACCGTACTTAACGAATACAAATAAGAAGAGTCCCCGACCTCCGCGCCTTCCATCATGCTCTAAAGACTCTGTTGTTTCACCAAGCTGGCCTGACTGAATAGATAAATTTTAAATGGGTTTTAATTGGTTTTAAAGGGGTTTTAGTAAGGGGTTTTAAACTATGGCCAAATAGCTTTAAATTATTTTAATAGTTTTAATTTTTTGTGTGGCACTGTTTTAATATGGCTATAAACCGCCCTGGGTCCTTCGGGAGAAGGGCGGTATAGAAATGTAATAAACTCAACTCAACTCTAATAAACTCAACTCAACTCCTTCAGAATAACACTGTTATTCTGTAATAATCAGAAATGGACACAGTATTATACATATGGAAAATGGTTACAGGAATTGGGTATGCTTAGTCTAATGAAAGGAAGAACGAAGGGAGAGATGAAAGCATTGTTCCAATATTTGAGGGGCTCCTACAAAGATGAGAGGGTCAAACTATTTTCCAAAGCACCAGAAGGCAAGATGAGAAACAATGGATGGAAACTATCCATCCAAGGGGAGAAGCAATCCTGAACTAAGGACACATTTCCTAATGGTGAGAGCAATCCACCAATGGAACAGCTTCCCTTCGGAGGTTGTGGAGACTTTCAAAAAGAGAGCGGACAATCATTTATCTGAAATGCTATAGGATCTCTTGCTCAAGCAGGGATTGAATTTGAAGACCTCCGAGGTTTCACCAATGTAGTTTAAAGCAGTACTAGAACTACACTACTAGATCTTGGTTCTATCCCTCTGTTGTTGCAGCCTAGGATCGTGTTGGCTTTTTTGGCAGCTGCAACACACGACTGGCTCATGTTTAAGTGATTGTACACTAGGACTCCTACATACTACATATATGCAGGATATCGGACCTCCGGACATTTCGTCGGGCCCTTAAAACCCACCTATTTCATCTAGCCGGGCTGGCTTGATCCCATCCATCTATTTTAATTTTTAATTGAAATCGATTTTAGTCAATTATAGGCCAAATTATCTAATTATTTTTAAATGGTTTAAAATTTTGTATGTTATATTTTATCTTGGCTGTTCACCGCCCTGGGTCCTGTTGGAGAAGGGCGGTATAAAAAGCAAAATACATACATACATACATACATACATACATACATACATACATACATACATACATACATACATACTGTAGATAGATAAGAGAGAAAGAGAGAGAGAGAGAGAGAGAGGGAGAGAGAGAGAGAGAGACCACTCTATAAGCCTTAGTAAGGCTGCATCTAGAGTACTACATCCAGTTTTGGTCACTACACTATAAAAAAAGATGCTGAGACTCTTCAAAAAAGTGCAGAGGAGAGCAACCAGGATGATGAGGCTAAAACATACGATGAACGGCTGCAGGAACTGGGCCTGGCTGGTCTAGTGAAGAGAAGGACCAGGGGAGACAGGAGAGCATCTTCCAATATTTGAGGGGCTGCCCCAGAGAGAAGGAAGGGGGTCAAGCTATTCTCCAAAGCACCTGAAGGCCAGACAAGGAATAACTGATGGAAACTGACCAAGGAGAGATTGAACCTGGAAATAAGGAGGAACTTTCTGACAGTGAGAACAATCAACCCATGGAACAGAAGTTGCCTTCAGAAGTTGTGGGAGCTTCATCCCTGGGCAGAAGAGACTGGACAGCCATCTGCCAGAAATGGTGTAGGGTCTCCTGCTTGGGTGGGGGGTTGGACTAGATGACCTCCAAGGTCCCTTCCAACTCTGTTAATCTGTATCTTCCAAATTTTTGTAAGTGTGAAAAAACCAACACTTCCTCCCCCCCACCTCTCCTGTTAGAGACAATGCATCTCTGATTGTGGAACTGGCTGGGCATTTGATCCCTCTGGCTTAACAACCCGTTCCAGAATTACAACTCATTACAAAGACTGAGAAATGAGATAAAAAGAGAAGACTGAGCCCATTATCAACATATCCCTGGCACCCAACCCATGACCACCCACCTCCTTCCATTGATATAAATGGTGGTGCCACTTCTATAATTCTAGAACCTGGAGGAGGAGGAGGAGGAGGAGAAGGAGGAGGAGGTGAGGTGTCTATGAACAGCCTAAACTCAACAGACTGAAAATTAGCAGATCGAAAGCCAAGATTCTCCAATCTCAATTAGCCTGAGAAGTAAAAACGCAGGTAAAGAAAAGCAAGGTATCTGGCTGGGTGAAGTTCTTTGGTTTGATTTCTTTGATGTATTATTTATTTATTATTTATTTATTTATTTATTATTTATTTATTTATTTATTTATTATTTCAATTTATAAACCGCCCTTCTCCTTGCGGACTCAGGGCGGTGAACAGCCAAAATAAAACATGGTATACAAAAGTTAAAAACAATTAAATATTATTAAATATTATTCGGCCAATAATTAAAACAACCCAATTTAAAATAAATTTAAAATTTAAAATGGAGGATGGGATCAAGCTAGCCCAACTAGATGGAATAAATGCCCATTTCCTTGATAAGTTGATTTTGAGCAGCTCACAGATCAATCAATCAGAATAGAGCTGGAAGGGGCCTTGGAGGTCTTCTAGTCCAACCCCCTGTTCCAGCCGGAGAACCTGGGCCATTACAGACAAGTGGCTGTCCATAAATTCCATCATAAACAAGATGAAGAGGATAAGAGTAGAAAATTTTAAACTCTGTAAGTTAAAAACATTTTTAAGCTATGCAGAAAACCAGGAACCAAGAGATGGACGGTAACAGATTTTAACAGATTAACCGAGTTGAAAGGGATCTTGGAGGCCATCTAGGTAGGAGACTCCACACCATTTCTGACAAACGGATGAGGTCGTTTTACCCTGTCAATCACCATCAAGAGCCAAGGTGGCGCAGTGGTTAGAGTGCTGTACTGCAGCTACTTCAGCTGACTGCTAGTTCAGCAGATCAGCAGATCAAATCTCAGTGGCTAAAGGTTGACTCAGCCTTCCATCCTTCCGAGGTGGGTAAAATGAGGACCCGGATTATTGGGGGCAATATGCTGAAAATCACTGTTAGACCTGCTTCAATCTGACCCCTTAGGAAAGAAAGACCCTCGACTCCATTGGGTTGAATATCTTTACTAAAAAGATGTTGGCTGCAGTAAAGTCAGCCTAGCTCTGGATTTTGCCTGTCAAAAGAGCCGAGGTGACACAGTGGTTAGAGTGCTGTACTGCAGCTACTTCAGCCGACTGCTAGTTCAGCAGGTCAGCGGATCAAATCTCACCAGGCTCAAGGTTGACTCAGCCTTCCATCCTTCCGAGGTGGGTAAAATGAGGACCCGGATTGTTGGGGGCCATATGCTATTTAGTATACTGTTGATTGTTGTAAGCTGCCCAGAGTCCTCGGAGAGTGGGCGGCATAGAAATATGATTAATAATAACAATAACAATAATAACAACAACAAAATATAACATTATAATAATATAATAATATAATAACATAATAATAACATAATAATAATAAATATAACATAACATAATAATAATAACAGCTTACATCCTCCGACGATACCTTAACAGTTCCTAGGTCCTTGGTTAGGACTCAAACTGCTGAGCTATTAACCAGCCTCAAAGGCTGTGAATCTCACTAAAGATTAAATAATAATAGTAATAATTATAATTATAATAATTATTATAACATAATAATAACATAATAATGATAACATAATAATAAATATAATAACATAATAATAATAATAACAGCTTACATCTACCGACAATACCTTAAGCTATTAACCAGCCTCAAAGGCTGTGAATCTCACTACAGGTATAATAATAATAATAATAATAATAATAATAATAATAATAATAATAATAATAATAATAATAATAATAATAATAACTTTCCCAAATTATAATTTCGAATAGGAACAAGAGAAATCCTAATAACACAATGGACTTTGCTCAGGGATCATCTAGAACCCAGGGTTCAGAATTACAGACTAACAGAGTTGGAAGGGACCTTGGAGGTCTTCTAGTCCAACCCCCTGCTCAGACAGGAGACCCTATGCCATTTTGGACAAATGACTGTCCTGTCTCTTCTTGAAAACCTCCAGTGTTGGAGTACCCACAACTTCTAGAATTCAACCCTAAGCAACAAATATTCTATTGGTAGAATGTACTTGAATTCCAAATTCAAGTGGGAACCAATCATTTGTGGGTTTTGTCCTTGACTTGGACTTTTTTGGCGGGGGATGCAAATGCCCCAGACATGTTAGAACAAAACTAGTTGGGTCAGTGGGCCCCAGATTTGTGCCATCAGGATCTCTGAGGATTGGTGTCTGAAGAGTGTGCCAGTTGAGTCTTCTTTTTGTTCAGGATTGATAAATTTTAGGAGTTGATCCAAGTCATGCTTATCTCAAAGGTGCTTTTTCAAAAGGCAACTAGACTTTCCTGGGTTTTTTTTCTTCTTCTTGAAAACACTTCACTTCTCATCCAAGAACCTCCTTCAGTTCTGAAGTTCTTCAGTTCTTGCATGAGAAGTGAAAAGTTTTCAAGGAAAAACAAAAACAAGGAAGTCCACTTGCCTTATGGAAAAACCACCTTTGGGGACAATTTGCTATGGATTGCCATCTCTGGAGACTTCCGGTCTTCCATTCAATCCCCAGGGAAGATCTCAAGAAGAAGTTCTCCTGGTGGCCTTTTTCAGAAATATCTTTTCCTGGAGTTCCTCAAAATTGGTCGGCCAAGTTCCCCTTCAGAGAAATCTCCCACTCAGTTTCTCTCCCCGCTAATTAGATGGAGAGAAATTTTGAGAGGACGTCTGTACTCAGCTCCAGTTGCATCTCAGCAGGTCCCACTTAACCAAAGATGTTAGCGGCCTGGGGTGTCCTCGTGATCTGTGCTTTGCTGACTCCCTCCCACAGTCAACTCCTTCCAACCGACGCGGTCATCCGAGTCAACCAAGGCGTCTTGCGTAATGGTAAGTCCGAGAGAGCAAGCAAGGAACAAGGAGTTCAAATAAGTCTGTTTATGGGGTGAGGGTCTCAGCTTTAGAAATGACCTCCTCAGGCAAACGAAAGAGAAAACATGTTGACTTGGTGATCATTAGATGCATGGCTGCTTCCATAATTTTACTCCAGCTAAAATAAATTAGGACCTTTGATAGTAGACCCTCCTCTTTGGGGAGTACACTACTCCTAGAGATGCACATGGTCTTACGTGTTCTGACATTCCAGAAGACACTTAAGTTTATAAGGGGTCCCTGGTGCTCTCTGAGCTTGACTGTTTTCTTGTAGATGTTTTATGACCCAACTAGGTAACAAGTGCTAGGAGTGCTAGGAGGGAGTGGGATTTGTGGAGAGGAAGAGGAGGAGGAGGAAGAGGAGGATTGTGGGGCCTTTGGTGTTTTCTGAGCTGGGCTCTGTCAAGGTTCCGACAGATGCCCTAATTAAATCATGAGCCTTGAGCTAAGCTTCAAAAGAAATCCAGTTATTTATTAGGAGCTTCATGTCAGCACGTTTACAAATGAAGCCAACTCTGACCCCATGTAATTGATGGCCCCAAATCATGACCCTATTTTCCCTCTCCCCGCCCCCCAGGGTGTGTCATCAATCACATTCGCCAACGGAGCAATTTTGCAGGTTGTAGAGATCACTCCCCTCCGGCCGATGTGGGTAACCCTGGGAGACAGCCTTGAGAAAGATATGCCTGGAATGTGCTCCTGTCTTTGGCTGCTGTGGTGTTTCGCTCGTTTCCCATCCCCCTTGCCTATGGCAACTCGATAGCAGACCAGGGATGCTTTGTGAGTTGAGAGGCTGCTTTCTTGCAGAGATTTCATGACCCAACTAGGTAATATCATCAGTGCAAACCCTCCTCCCTTCTAGTACTGATGATGTTACTTAATTGGGTCATGAAATGTCTTCAAGAAAACCACCAACTCAGAGAGCACCAAGGACCCATCATTTCAACCCTGAGCTACAAATATGTTACTTTATTGGTATTTAAGGCTATCTTTCTTCAGGATTGCTAAGGGATGGAGATCTGAGTGGACATCCACCATGGTTTAGCAACCACCTCCTATGATTTTAATTGTTTCCTGTACTTGTCTATTGCTCAGGATCTAGACTAAGACAAACCAGAACTAAGCCAAAACAAATTCAAATAAATTAAATTAAAATCAATAAATTAAAATCATCTCCCTACAACATGACTACGTGTTTCCGACATTCCAGAAAACATTTAAAAATATCTTTCTTCAGGAATGGTCATGCTTTGAGTGGACATCCAGTTTTTAATGTTCCCATGATTTTAATTGGTTCCTAGACTTGCCTACTGGCTCAGAAACTGAGTAATTGGGACAAACCATAAATATGCTAAAATAAAATTGCTCCAGAAGACTGTCTTTCTTCCGAGATTATCAGGGGTGAAATCCAGCAGGTTCTGACAGGTTCTGGAGAACCGGTAGTGGAAATTTTGAGCAGTTCTGAGAACCGGCAAATACCACCTCTGGCTGACCCCAGGAGTGGGAAAGGAATGGAGATTTTGCAGTATCCTTCCCCTGGAACATCCACCAAGCCACACACACCAAGCCACGCCCACAGAACCGGTAGTAAAAAAATTTGGATTTCACCACTGTCAGGGATGATGGTTTTGAGTGAAGATCCAGCTTTTTCATGGACAGTTTCCACATTTTTTATGGTTTCTCTTATTTGTTTACTGACCACCACGAAATACTGGATGCTCAACTGCATCAAACCGTTGTTCCATCTGGTACTGTCTACTCTGCTTTACCTAACACCCATTGATGCAAGCTAGTGGGCTGTCAATGGTCTTCAGGAGTAGAGAAGGTCCCTATTTGGAAATGCTGGGGGTTGAACCTGGGATCTTCGCATGTAAAGCAAGTGCTCAACCTCAAAATCACTCTGGTAGGACTTTCCAAGGCATCCATCCAGACCTTCCAAGGGATCCATCCAGGACATCCTCCTGTTCCTGATCTTTGGGGCAAGAGAGGAAAGGGATGGATAGTGATGGAAGGTGTTCCCTGCTCTTGAAATAAAAACTAGGCCTTATTTACAAAAATGTGGAACTTGCTAATCCCCAAAGAGCCAAGGAGGAACGGGAGGGAGGTTGTCTTGTCCATCCCTGTTGTTATGTACAATCTCCTTGTTCTTTTGTTTTCCAGCTGTCAGCAACTCGATGGCCCAAAGCAACGCCCTTCAAGGCGCCATGAGAGAAGTGCCCCTTGGCAATGGAGGTGGTGGAGACGGTGGTCTGCTAGGAGGCCTCCTGGGGGGCGGCAGGGGTGGAGGCCTTCTGGGAGGCTTACTCGGAGGAGGTGGTGGAGGAGGAGGTCTTCTCGGAGGTGTGCTTGGTGGTGGAGGAGGAGGGGGACTTCTTGGAGGTCTGCTTGGTGGTGGAGGTGGTGGAGGACTTCTTGGAGGTCTGCTTGGTGGTGGTGGAGGAGGAAGAGGTGGTGGAGGAGGAGGACTTCTTGGAGGTCTGCTTGGTGGTGGTGAAAGAGGAGGAGGTGGAGGAAGAGATGGACTTCCTGGAGATGTGTTTGGTGGTGGTGGTGGAGGAGGAGGTGGTGGAGGAGGAGGAGGAGGACTTCTTGGAGGTGTGCTTGGTGGTGGTGGAAGAGGAGGACGTGGTGGAGGACTTCTTGGAGGTGTGCTTGGTGGTGCTGGAGGAGAAGGAGGTGGAGGAGAAGGACTGCTTGGAGGTGTGCTTGGTGGTGGTGGTGGAGGAGGACTTCTTGGTGGTGGCGGTGGTGGTGCAGGAGGAGGTGGCGGAGGACTTCTTGGAGGTGTGCTTGGTGGTGGTGGAAGAGGAGGAGGTGGAGGACGAGGTATGCTTGGTGGGGGAGGACAAGAAGGAGGTGGTGGTGGAGAAGGACTTCTTGGAGGTGTGCTTGGTGGTGGTGGTGGAGGAGGACTTCTTGGAGGTGTGCTTGGTGGTGGTGGGAGAGGAGGAGGTGGAGGTGGAGGACGAGGTATGCTTGGTGGGGGAGGAGAAGAAGGAGGTAGTGGTGGAGAAGGACTTCTTGGAGGTGTGCTTGGTGGTGGCAGAGGAGAAGGAGGTGGTGGACTTCTTGGAGGTGTGCTTGGTGGTGGAGGAAGAGAAAGAGGTGGTGGAAGAAGGCTTTCTAGAAGTGTGCTTGGTGATGGCAGAGGAAGAGGAGGTGGAAGAGGAGAAGGATTTCCTGGAGATGTGTTTGGTGGTGGTGGAGCAGGAGAAAGGGTACCTCTTGGTGGGATCCCTGGAGGCATGTTTAGAGGGAGGAGCATCAATGCTGCTGCGGGTGGCAATGGTGGAGGTCCAGGTGCCGGAGGTCTGCTGGGCCAAGGAGGCTTGCTGGGTGATGGAGGTCTGCTTGGCACTGCAGGAATTCTTGGTGGCGGTGGGGGCCTCCTCGGCAATGGAGGCCTGCTGGGCAACGGAGGCCTGCTTGGTGGAGGTGGAGTCCTCGGCATCCTTGGGGAAGGTGGTATTCTCAGCACAGTCCAAGGACTGACAGGGTAAGAACCTCTTGTCAATTTATTCTCTTCATAGGGACCCCAGTTGTAGAAATTGTATCCTTGGGCAAGTAAAAGAATGATCTTCTGGTGACTGATCGCTGTGACATGCTTCTCGAGTTGGTGATCATTGGATGCGTTGCAACCCATCTAATGCATTGCAGCTTCCAGAATTTAACTCAAATTGAGAGTGCTAGAACTTTTTCTAGCAGACTTCCTCATTGTCTGTCCCCAGAGGTATACTTGGCCCTGAGTGTCCCAATGTTCCAGAAGATACTTAAGACTATCTTCTTCATTGGTTTTGGTTGGAGATGAAGGTTTTGAGTGGGCATTCACCATTTTATGGACTGTTGTCTTGATTTTAATTGTTTCCTGTAATGGTCCCCTGCTCGGGATTTGAGCAATTGGGACAAACTATAAATAGGATAAAACAAACATATAAATTAAAATTACCTAATTGTAACATGAAACATAATTTGGGATTGGATGGTGGACATGAAACCTGATGTGCATTTAGCTAGGAGACTTTCTGATTTCCAGTCTAAACTGGTTCCTCTACAGTTAATGTCACTGCTTCTACTTGCAGATTGCGAATTGTGGAACTGACCCTTCCCAAGATCAACCTGAGGCTTCTACCTGGCATTGGGGTTCACCTGGATTTGTACACCAGAGTGGCACTTAATGGGAAGAGGTAAGCAGAATGTCTGGTGAACGGTTGAGAGGGCTATGTTAGCATCATCTGTGATAGAAGGAAGTGGGAGTTTGTGGAGAGGAGGAGGAGGAGGAGGAGGAGGGAGGGAGGGAGGGAGGGAGGGAAGAAGGAAGGAAGGAAGGAAGGAAGGAAGGAAGGAAGGAGGGAGGGAAGGAAGGAAGAGAAGGAAGGAAGGAAGGAAGGAAGGAAGGAAGGAAAGGAGGGAGGGAGGGAAGGAAAGAGGAGGAGGGACTGTGGGGCCCTTTGTGTTGAGCTTGGTTGTTTCATGACCCAAACTAGATAACATCATCAATGCTAGAAGGGAGAGGGATTTGTGGAGAGGAGGAGGGGGGAAAAGAGGAGGAGGAGGAGGAGGAGGAGGAGGAGGAGGAGGAGGAGGAGGAGGAGGAGGAGGATTGTCCTTGGTGCTTTCTGAGCTTGGCTGTTTTCTTGATGTTTCATGACCCAACTAGAGAACATCATCAGTGCTAGAAGGGAGTCAGATTTGGGAAGATAAGGAGGAGGAAGAGGGGGATTGTGAGGTCCTTGAGGCTTTATGAGCTGGGTTGTTTTCTTGCAGATGTTTCACATGTTGTTCATGAAACATCTGTAAGAAAATCAACAAACTCAGAGAACACCAAGGACCCCACAAACCAAACCATGGGTGACCTGGACATCGTTTTCTTTTCCCTTCTGTTTCAGCCTCCTCGGTTTGCTTGACATTGCAGTGGAGGTGAACATCACAGCCATTGTCCGTCTGACAATGGACAACATTGGCTACCCTACGTTGGTGATTGATCACTGTGACACACTCCTGGGAGGCATTAAAATTAGACTTCTTAGAGGGTGAGCATCATCAGTCCCTCCTGTGCCATCACCTTCCTGGCCACCTTCGCATTTTTATTTGTAACATTTGTTCGTGCTCATTATAGCTTGTGATATAAATATAGGTTGACCTCACAACCACTCCTTCAGCAATCGTTCAAAATAACAACAGCGATGAACGAGTGCGAATTGTGTCTGATCTTCATAGTTGCAGCTGTCACAGTGTCCCTGCGATCACCAGACCACAATTTATGCGCTCCTTGACCAGCTCATAATTATGACTTTGTGGCGTTCCATACTCATGCGATTTCCATTTGCGACCTTTCCTGCCGGCTTCCCACAAGCAGGATCACTGGGGAAGCCGGCAGGAAATCACAAGTCACAGATCCTCACTTAACCACCCGTAGTGATGCGCTTAACAAAAATAACTGGGATTGCTGGAACTGCCTTTGCAGTTAAGTCACACTTAATGACCACATTGTTTAAAAGTAGAGTTTTCAGTCCCAATTACCATCGTTAAATAAGGACTACCTATGAGGACAAATATGTTTATTTTAGCCAACTCGAAGGCCATCATTTAGGTCTGCCCTTTAATTAGTTTAGCTTAGTTTAGTTTATTTATACCTATTTATTTTTATTTTTTTATTTGATTTATATGCCGCCCTTCTCCGGAGACTCAGGGCAGCTTACAGTGTGTTAAGCAATAGCCTTCATACTTTTGTATATTTATACAAAGTCAGCTTATTGCCCCCACAAACTGGGTCCTCAATTTATCCACCTTAGAAAGGATGGAAGGCTGAGTCAACTTTGAGCCTGCCTGGGATTGAACTCACAGAAATTACAGGCAGCTGGATGTTAATTGCTGTCTTTAGTAGGAGGCATTAGCCCCCTACACTACTCAGGCTCCTTATATGCTTATATGCTTATATGCCGCCCTTCTCCCGAAGGACTCGGGGCAGCTCACAAAGATAAAACAATAAAACAGTAAAATTAGAACTAAAATACTCAATTAAAATCCCCAGGAATGAAAATTAAAAGCTCCCATCAGATCAGCAGATTTGTTAGAAAAGCCATGTCTTCAGGTCACTGTGGAAGGAGTGGAGGTCGGGAGCCATCTGGAGGCTCATGGGTAAATCACAGAGAGGGCGTTCTCTGTGGATGCACCACCAGCCAACATTGTCTGGCCGATGGCGCCCTGAGGAGGGCAGTCCTATGTGAGCGCACTGGGTGGTTGGAGGCAGGGAAAAGGTGATCCTGCAAGTACCCCGGGCCTATGCCATGAAGGGCTTTATAAGTAAGTATCAGCACCTTGAAGTGGATCCGAAGGACCACTGGTAACCACTGCAGCTCGCGCAGGAGAGGTGTAACACGGGAGTAATGGGAAGCCCCCGTAACAACCCGCGCGGCCACATTCTGGACCAGTTGGAGCCTCTGGGTGCACCACAAGGGCAGCCCCATGTAGAGGGTGTTGCAGTAATCCAAACGAGAGATGACGAGAGCATCGGTGACTGTACAAAGGGCATCCCTGTCTAGGAAAGGGCGCAACTGGCGCACCAGGCAAACCTTTGCAAAAGCCCCCCTTGTTACGGCTGTCAGATGGTCAACCAAGGACAGCCGTGAATCCAGGAAGACGCCTAGATTGTGATCCTTTTCAGAGGGAGTAATTCCCCTCCTATCCGAAGTGATAGGGGTGCTAGACCAAGAGATGCCGGTATCCACCGCCACTCCGTCTTGGAGGGTTTGAGTCTGAGCCTGTTCCTACCCATCCAGACCTACACCGCCTCCAGGCACTTAGATATCACGGAAAGGGCATCCCTAGGTTAGTCCGGGATGGAGATTAAAGCTGGGTATCATCAGCATACTGATGATATCTCACCCCGAAACTATGAATGATCTCACCCAGCAGCTTCATATAGATGTTAAAGAGCAAGGGGGAGAGAATTGACCCCTGTGGCATCCCACAGGTGAGGGGCCTCAGGGGACAGAGATCCTCCCCGACCTAATCGCATATGTGCCAACAATAGCTCTTCTACTGACTTCCTTACCCATCAACACACAGCTTCGTAAAGTGGCATAAAATTAGGGAAAGATTATCTGAAGCGCTCAGTTGGAGAAGGTCTTCTTGGACCACACACGGACAGCTTCCCCTGAAACTCTTGCCTCCTCCAAGAAGAGCTGGAGGTCATCCTCAAGGCTATCTCTCTTGGACTTCTGAACATCAGGTCCACAATAACTTAGAGGAGGGAAATCAAGTGCCTGGAAATGCTTGTCAATTTGATGTTTCTTTCTTGGCAAGAAGCCTTGAAGGTTTGTGGGAGCTAAAATGAGAAGATCTGACTCAATCAGAGTCAGCAGCTGTGCTAACGGAGATGCCACTTTGTTCCCCAAATGTTCTTCTACCAATTTGTTAAACCGGAGATGTTTCTCACGTCCTTGTTTCGTTCTTCTCTGCAGCCTTCTTCCAATTGTGGACAACTTATTAGCTCGTGTCCTAAACAGGCTCCTTCCTAATCTGGTAAGTGAAGTGATCGGTCTGGACAGGCAAGTAGCTCAGAATCATAAACCCAACAAGACAGGTGATGATTATCCCAAAGGTGCTTTTTCAAGAGACTTTCTTTGAAGACAGATCTTACATTGGGGAAACAAAACAGCTACTTCACAAACACATGGCGCAACATAGGAGAACAAACCCATCAGGATGCTTTTGAAAAGAGCAAAGTCCATATTTTGGACAGAGAGGACCGCTAGTTTGAAAGAGAGGTCAAAGAGGCCACCTGTGTCCAAACTGAACAGCCCTCCCTCAACAGAGGGGGGAGGGGATATGACATCATCTATCTCCAGTCTACAACAGAAGTCCTTTCAGCAGTTCCAAGGGGGCTCCACACCCATTTGCACCACTCAGGTGACCCTGGGGACACAGAGAAACCCCCAAGTGGCCTCAATGACCCTCTAAAGCAGTGTTTCTCAACCTTGGAAGCTGGAAGATGGGTGGACTTCAACTCCCAGAATCCCCCAGCCAGCAGTGGGAGTTGAAGTCCACCCATCTTCCAGCTTCCAAGGTTGAGAAACACTGCTCTAAAGGGATGCCAATGTCTGCAAGGAGTATCAATCCTTCCCTTCCCCACCATCCAGTCAGAGCTGAAGAAGCTTCTGGGATGAGAAGCGAAACATCTTCAAAGAAAAAAAACCAGAAAGTCCAGTTGCCTCTTGAAAAAGCATCTTTGGGACAATTACAAAACTTGTCCAGGTGTGCCTGTGCCCTTGATTGTCTTCTTCCATACAATGAAGAAACTAGCAAGGACAGAAGAGATGGAGATAACCAGGAATAGGATGTTTTCTTTCTCTCTTTTGCTAATTTTTTTCCTGATATTTGTTGCAAGAAAGTCACACACATTTTACGTTTTCCAGCTTTGTCCCGTCCTTGATGTTGTCCTGGGTCTTGTTAATGACCAGCTTGGACTTGTGAATTGTGAGTTTTTGCTTTCTTCTTCCCCGATATTTAAAGACTTTTCTTCATGGTAGAGAGACTGAAAACAGACCAGGATGTGGTGCAACATTATTATTATTATTTCTTCTTCTTCTTCTTCTTCTTCTTCTTCTTCTTCTTCTTCTTCTTCTTCTTCTTCTTCTTCTTCTTCTTCTTCTTCTTCTTCTTCTTCTCCTCCTCCTCCTCCTCCTCCTCCTCCTCCTCCTCCTCCTCCTCCTCCTCCTCCTCCTCCTCCTCCTCCTCTTCTTCTTCTTCTTCTTCTTCTTCTTCTTCTTCTTCTTCTTCTTCTTCTTCTTCTTCTTCTTCTTCTTCTCTTCCTCCTCCTCCTGTCCTCCTTCTCTCCTCCTCCTCTTTCTCTTCCTTTCCTCCTCCTTCTTCTGCTTTCCCCCCTTCTCCTGCTCCTTCTTCTCCTTCTCCTCTCCCTTCTCCTCCTTCACTTCAGAAGAGAGGAGCTATAGATGGCACCTGCAAGGGCCAGACTACATTGCTCTAAGGATAAGCAACTTGATAATGCCAGTATAGGGAGCTGTCAAGTGATGGCACCTGTTCCATGGTACCTGTTGACCTTCTCGTTCTCTACAGCTCTGGTTCCTCTGGGCATACTGGGAAGCGTCCAGTATACAGTCTCCAGCCTGCCGTTGGTCACAGGACGTTTCCTGGAGATTGATTTAAATGTAAGTCTTCAATGTGAGTTTGCTCTGCTGCATTGCTTCAGTTGCCTTCTGGTGCCACCAACAAGGCCCAAGAAGAACTGGTCTTGTGAATTACAAAATCAACTCTCATCGTAGTTTCAGGGATATTGGGGTCTGCATTTTGGACTCATTAGGTAACACTTCCAATGGAGAAAATGGCACAATGGTAATTCTAGTTCCAATAGAATTAGGCTAGTAGTAGTTCTCTTAGTAATTCTAGTTCTTTACAGCACGGCAAACCATAAAAACAACTAACCAAGACTCATCATCATTTAACGACCCTATCATCCCTTGCGGGTGGAGTCTGGGCAACTGAATGGAGCTAGCAGAGGGTTTAATGGCCGGATGCCCTTCCTGTCGCCAATGTGGAGTTTTGTTCAGCAGATTTATTCTCAGTGTGCCCAGAGAGAGAAATATCTGCCTCTACCTAGGATTGAACTCACAGCCTCCTGATAGTGAGGCGAGAGCGCCACCTCTAGGCCACCACACCACTGCTCAAAAGCAGCTAACCAAGACTGAGACTAACAAATTAACAAATTGTATGACTGCAATTATGGTGGTAAGTTAAGTAGTCCTTGATTTATGACCACAATTGAGCCCCAAATTTCTGTTGCCAAGCGAGACATTTCTTAAATGAATTTTGCCCCATTTCACGACCTTCCTTGCTACCATTGTTAGGTGAGTCACATGGTTGCTAAGTGAATTCAGCTTCCCCATTGACTTTGCTCGTCAGAAGGTTGCAAAAGGGGGAATCACGTGACCCTTGCACCCTTGCGACCGTCATAAATACGAGTCAGTTGGATCACGTGACCATGGGGGATGCTGCAACGGTCAAAAGCATGAAAAACGGTCATCAGTCTTTTTTCAGTGCTGTTGTAACTTCGAACGGTCACTAAATGAACTGTTGTAAGTCAAGGACTTACAAATCCAATAAAACAAACAAAAATAAGGACTACCTGTAATAGATTTCTAACTACTGACCCAAATAAGCTGATTGTGCAAATGCAGCCAGGGAATTTGAAACTCTTGGGCAAGATTTGCAGGTGTGGTGACAATGGCAAAAATCCAACTATCTGATAAAGTCACCAGATTACACCAATGGTAGCTACAAGGAAGATTTTTAAGTTGATATTTGAGAGAAGGGGAAGCCGTGCTAGATGGAAATATTTATTTTCTTTTTTTGCAATCCAAAATAGAAGCCAAGATCACATTACTGAGAACGGGGATGTGGTTTGCTTTGGGAAGGGCAGGTGTCCTAAATAAAAGTCCACACCCAGGTGAGTCTCCTCCTCTGATCTCTCCTGCCAGGAGGACACACCTGATCGAACAAAATTTCACGAGGAGGATTGTTGCAAATTGGGAAATCTGGCCAAAGTCTTTCTGCTTTTGCAGGGAACATGGGATCTTTTTATTTATTTGTCTGTTTGTTTGGATCCCACCTTTATTATTTTTAGAAATAACTCAAGGCGGTGAATATAGTCAATGCACCTTCCTACCTGCTCCGCAACAACAACCCTGTACGGTGGGTTATATTGAGAGAGGGGGACAGGCCCAAAGTCACCCAGCTGGCTTTCATGCCAAGGTGGTACTAGAACTCACCATCTCCTGGTGATTGGCCCAAAGTCACCCAGCTGGCTTTCATGCCTAAGGCAGAACTAGAATTCACCATCTCTTCGTGATTGGCCCAAAGTCACCCAGTTGCTTTCATGCCTAAAACGGGACTAGAACTCACCATCTCCTGGTGATTGGCCCAAAGTCACCCAGTTGCTTTCATGCTTAAAACGGGACTAGAACTCACCGTCTCCTGGTGATTGGCCCAAAGTCACCTAGTTGCTTTCATGCCTAAAGCGGGACTAGAACTCACAGTCTCCTGGTGATTGGCCCAAAGTCACCCAGTTGCTTTCATGCTTAAAACGGGACTAGAACTCACCGTCTCCTGGTGATTGGCCCAAAGTCACCCAGTTGCTTTCATGCTTAAAACGGGACTAGAACTCACCATCTCCTGGTGATTGGCCCAAAGTCACCCAGTTGCTTTCATGCTTAAAACGGGACTAGAACTCACCGTCTCCTGGTGATTGGCCCAAAGTCACCCAGTTGCTTTCATGCCTAAAACGGGACTAGAACTCACCGTCTCCTGGTGATTGGCCCAAAGTCACCCAGTTGCTTTCATGCTTAAAACGGGACTAGAACTCACCGTCTCCTGGTGATTGGCCCAAAGTCACCCAGCTGGCTTTCATGCCTAAGGCAGAACTAGAATTCACCATCTCTTCGTGATTGGCCCAAAGTCACCCAGTTGCTTTCATGCCTAAAACGGGACTAGAACTCACCGTCTCCTGGTGATTGGCCCAAAGTCACCCAGTTGCTTTCATGCTTAAAACGGGACTAGAACTCACCGTCTCCTGGTGATTGGCCCAAAGTCACCCAGTTGCTTTCATGCCTAAAACGGGACTAGAACTCACCGTCTCCTGGTGATTGGCCCAAAGTCACCCAGTTGCTTTCATGCTTAAAACGGGACTAGAACTCACCGTCTCCTGGTGATTGGCCCAAAGTCACCCAGTTGCTTTCATGCTTAAAACGGGACTAGAACTCACCATCTCCTGGTGATTGGCCCAAAGTCACCCAGTTGCTTTCATGCTTAAAACGGGACTAGAACTCACCGTCTCCTGGTGATTGGCCCAAAGTCACCCAGTTGCTTTCATGCCTAAAACGGGACTAAAACTCACCGTCTCCTGGTGATTGGCCCAAAGTCACCCAGTTGCTTTCATGCTTAAAACGGGACTAGAACTCACCGTCTCCTGGTGATTGGCCCAAAGTCACCCAGTTGCTTTCATGCCTAAAACGGGACTAGAACTCACCGTCTCCTGGTGATTGGCCCAAAGTCACCCAGTTGCTTTCATGCTTAAAACGGGACTAGAACTCACCGTCTCCTGGTGATTGGCCCAAAGTCACCCAGTTGCTTTCATGCTTAAAACGGGACTAGAACTCACCGTCTCCTGGTGATTGGCCCAAAGTCACCTAGTTGCTTTCATGCCTAAAGCGGGACTAGAACTCACAGTCTCCTGGTGATTGGCCCAAAGTCACCCAGTTGCTTTCATGCCTAAAACGGGACTAGAACTCACCGTCTCCTGGTGATTGGCCCAAAGTCACCCAGTTGCTTTCATGCCTAAAACGGGACTAGAACTCACCGTCTCCTGGTGATTGGCCCAAAGTCACCCAGCGGCCTTTTATGCAAATGTGGGATTAGAACTTTTCACTTCCTGGTAAAGGCCATCAGAGCAACCGTCGGAACTCAGAATCAGAGAGGTCCGTTGCAACTTTGAACAGTCACTAAATGAGCAGTCATACATCAAGGACCACCCACATTGTGAGTTGTGTGGGTTTGGTCAGAATAGTGCCGAAAAAGAACCAAATGTGTATAACAAATATATGTCATTTTTTTTAAAAAAAAGTAATCTCTGTTTAAATCAATCATGGTTTAACGCATCTGTCATCTTCACTGTGGTTTCCGCCATGACGTCAATAAAACCAAAGGAGAGAATAAGGTAGTCCTTGAACTATGACCACAATTTCGGTTGCTAAGTGAGACCATTGTCAAATGAATTCCCCCCCCCCCATTTTACGAACTTTCTTGCTGCGGTTGCTAAGTGAATCACTCCAGCTGTGAAGTTAATCACACAGTCGTTAAGTGAATCTGGCTCCCCCATGGACTTTGTTGGTCAGAAGGTCACGTGACCCCCACAGGACATTGCAACCGTCATAAATACGAGTCAGTTGCCAAGCGGCTGAATTTCGATCACATGACCTTGAGGAGGCTGCCACGGTCACAAGTGTGAAAAACGGTCAGGAGTCACATTTTTCAGTGCCGTTGTAACTCGGGTCCCTAAATGAACTGTTGTAAGTCGAGGACTTGTACCTGTAACATGGAAATGCTTCTCCGTCATTTTCTGGGGTTGATCATGGTTTTATCTCTTCCTGCTAGACGGTGGTTGGGAACGTCGCCGGGCCCCTCATCGACTACCCGCTGGGCAAGCGGGAATCCCCCCCTATGCCAGCGAGGGTGCCCATGCCTCCTATGCCACCCATGGAAGACACAACCAACTCTCAGCTGGGACTGTCGGTCAACTTCCTCAGCTCCGTGTTGAGCGTCCTGCAGAAACAAGGGGCCTTGAATCTTGACCTCTCCGACGGGATGGTGAGTTTGCTTGGTTCTCGATGTGTTTCAAGAATCGAATGGCTAATTTTGCAGAAATGGCAAAGATTTCTGCATACTTAAAAGACAGGACCCATGAAGCCTTTGTTAGGGAGTGGAAGAAATGGGTAGACTATGTGCAGAACAAATATCAAACTAAGAAGTTTCAATTAGTATTGAATTTATAATTCCTCTGATTATAGTTATTTTGTTAAATATTTGAATTTATATTGTTATTTAGAAAACTTATTATGTTATATATATATATTATATATCATTATTTAGAAAAATTATACTTAGAACAAGTTTATACATATTTTATACTTTTGTCTAGAAAAGTTTTAAGAATATTAGTTAAGTCTTTTTACATATGGTTTATAATTATTTTTATTGTTTTATTAAATATTTGAAATTATACTGTTACCCAGAAAACTTATAATGTTATATATATTTACTATATTATTATTTAGAAAAATTAAGTTAAAAAATAAGTTTACATATACTTGTTATACTGCTGTCTAGAAAAATTTTAAGAATATTTTAAAAGTTTTTTATAAGTGATTTATGGTTAGTATATATTTGACTTAGGGGGGTAAAATATAATGTTAGAAGTATTCGATAAGTGATTATATAAGATTTATGTTTAGTATATATTTTAGATTTATTTTATTTTATTTAACGCTAAAACATGTAATATCTTATCCGGATCTCACCTATATGCTTTTGTTTAATATTGATTGATATATAAGATTGATGTTTTGCTAGTAAAGGAAGCTGGGGGGGGGGGGGAGGGGAGGGGAGGGAGGGAAAGGGAGGGGGTGGTAGATGGGTTGGGGGATTGGTGGGGGGAAAAGGGGATAAAAATTGAATTGTAAAACTTTTTTAATTAAAAAAAAAAAGAATCGATAGGGCAGCCTTTCTCAATGATGTTGGGCAGGAGCTCCAAGATCTTGGTAGACTTCAAGCCACCCACAGAAGAAGGTGGCTTCTCGGAGTGTTGAGAAATCCAGAACTTCACCCAACTGGATCCTTGATTTCTTTCTTTCTTTCTTTCTTTCTTTCTTTCTTTCTTTCTTTCTTTCTTTCTTTCTTTCTTTCTTTCTTTCTTTCTTTCTTTCTTTCTTTCTTTCTTTCTTTCTTTCTTTTTTAAACAAGTTTTATTGGTTTTTTCTCCTCTCCCGCATTCACCCACATCTTTTTTTTTTTTGAACAGAGTGTTGTCCATGTCTTATCTTATACAATTAATCAAATTCAAATAAATTTTACTCAATTGCAATTCTTGCCAAAAATCGTCTTCCCCCTTTTCTTTTCTTTCTTTTCTTTATTATCTCAATATTTCTATACTTGCATACATAAACACCATCTTCATTTGTCCCTAGATTCTAACTTTGCTGCATATTTATTCTCTTTTATTCTTAAACAGTTCATTCTTTATCTTAATATATTTATATTTGTTTGTTCGGCGTTGCCTTTCTTTCCACTTCATCTTTTTTTATTGTACAGCAATCTTTCTCCTCCAACCTACCCTCTCCCTCTTCCCTATCCTTTCCTACTTTCTTTCCCCATCCTCTTCTTCTCTTCTCTACTTCCCCTTCTCCTTCTCCTCTCTTCCCCCCATCTTACCTTCTCTCCTATTCTAATTTCCCTTCCCTTCCTTCCTTCCTCCTTACTCTTCCATCCCTCTCTCTCCTTCTTCCTCCCTTCCACCTCTCTTCTCCTCCTTCATCTCTCTCTCTTGCTGTATTCATTTTCAATTTAATATTTTCCACCGGGGAGTCCAGGCACAGTTTCTAAAGAGGGGATTTCTTTTTTTTTTTAAATCGATTTTTTATTGTAATATATAATCATACAATTTGACATTTTTCGGTTTTGTGGTGTTGGTAAATATATAAACATTATTTACATATTATTTACATAATATTACTTCTTTACTTAGTTGTGATTTCAGAAGTAGTATAAACAGTAGGGCTCAAATCTATCTAAAGAGGGGATTTCAATGGAGCTTCTCAGTCATCCAGGTCATGTTGTCCCAAAGGCAACTGGACGAACCCCTCTATAGTCCTAAAGGTGCTTTTTCAAGAGGCGACTGATTTTTTGAATTTTCTGATTTTTCTTGGAAGACGTTTAGCTTCTCATCCAAGAAATGTCTTCCAAGAAAAATCAGAAAATTCAAAAAATCAGTCGCCTCTTGAAAAAGCACCTTTAGGACTATAGAGGGGTTTTTCTGACCTCTGAATCCTATAATCTGGATCCCATTTTGGTTAGCTCCAAAGAGTTACGTATGTCTAGTCTAACAAAGAGAAGGATTAGGGGTGACAAGATAGCATCTTCCAATATTTGAGGGGTTGCCACAAAGAAGAGGGGAGTCAACCTATTCTCCAAAGCCCCTGAAGGCAGGACAAGAAGCAATGGATGGAAAGCAGCCAAGGAGAAAAAAACCCTGGAAATAAGGAGAATCTTCCTAACAGTGAGGACAATTAACCAATGGAACAGCTGGCCACCGGAAGTTGTGGGTGCTTCATCATGGAGGTTTTCAAGAAGAGATTGGACAACCATTTGTCTGAGGGCCTCCGGCTTGAGCAGGAGTTAGAATAGAAGACCCCACCCCCACAAGGTCCCTTCCAAATCCATTATTCTGTTATTCAGTGGAAGGTTGGCCTCCAAAAGTTGTGGACACTCCATCACTGGAGGCTTTCAAAAAGAAACGGCCATTGGTCTGAAATGATATAGGGCCGGGATGGCGAACCTATGGGATACATGTGACACACAGCATCATCTCTGATGGCATGTGAGCCATCATCCCAGTTCAGCTCTGCTGTGCATGATGGGTGGGACCGGAAGTCGGCAAATGGGCCATTTCTGTCCTCTGGAGGGCCTCCGGGGGAGGGGGGGAGGCTGTTTTTGCCCTCACCAGGCTCCTAGAAAGCTTCTGGAGCCTGGGGAGGGCGAAAAATGGGCCTACCGGGCCCACTGTGTCATCATGTGCCAAAAACGGGGGGAGTGCAGGTGGGGGTCATGTGGGCATGTGTGGGGGGTGCGCATAGAATTATAGGAGTGGGCAGGTGTGCGCACGACCCCCCACCAAAGCTCCCCACGCTTTTGGCACGCGATGGCAAAAGGGTTAGCCATCACTGGTAAAGGGTCTCCTGCTAGAGGAGGGGGTTGGTCTAGAAGACCTCCAAGTTCCCTTCTAACCGAATGACTCTATGATGCTACCTCTGGTAGAAAAGGGTCCTCAGAGAAAGATGGGGTTAATTCTAAAATATTACATCTCTCACTCTTCTGGCCCTAAGTGAAAAAGCTGGCAATTAAATACGCCAAACATTCTAGCTAATTTATGAGCAACAAGTTGAGACTCTGGAAAAAGTGCAGAGAAGAGCAACCAAGATGATGAGGGACTGGAGGCTAAAACATACGAAGAACGGTTGCAGGAACTGGGCCTGGCTAGTCTAGTGAAGAGAAGGACCAGGGGAGACAGGAGAGCATCTTCCAATATTTGAGGGGCTGCCCCAGAGAGAAGGAAGGGGGTCAAGCCATTTTCCAAAGCACCTTTGAAGGCCAGACAAGGAATAATAGATGGAAACTGACCAAGGAGAGATTCAACCTGGAAATAAGGAGAAAATTTCTGACAGGGAGAACCATCAACCCATGGAACAGAAGTTGCCTTCGGAAGTTGTGGGAGCTTCATCCCTGGAGGCTTTCAAGGAGAGACTGGACTGCCATCGGTCAGAAATGGTGTAGGGTTTCCTGCTTGGGCAGGGGGTTGGAAT